>DF236954.1:0-172646 GCA_000708835.1 Klebsormidium nitens | reverse complement strand
TTTTTTAAAAAAATATAGTATTATTTCGCGGCGACCACAAATTTGATGACGTAAGGCGAATGTAGTTTTGACATCAGCAAAATGTAGTTTTACGAGCTAAAACTACAATTTAAAACTACATAGATGGAGGTCCTGGAGATAAGGCGAACCGTGCATTTCATTCGACGAGAAGCTTTCGAAGATCCCCGCGCCTCTGCCCGCTCTGTTGACTAAGGACAAACGAATATTTGTACGTACGACAGTGACGTAGCTTCATTGGATGATTTTCAATCATGCAATCATTGCTCCAACCGGGCCCCAGATCCCGGTTCAGTCAGTTCATATCCCTATTGACCCCTATCGACGGTCGGAAAGTGGTCACTTTGGCACGATCCGACATATCCAGCCTGCACGTGCTTCTTACAACGTCATGGTCATTATGGACGTCAATCAGGTATGACCTAATGCGCTATGATTGGCTTCTATGTATGACTCGCGAGTCGCCGCTCGGGGGGGGTGGCAAATCACGATATGACGTACTACCGGCCACAGCGTAGTACGGACAACGTCGCAGGGCCACATTCTCTCGACGAGCAAGAAGTCAATAAGTCAACAAGCTGATGTCACACATGATACTACCTAGACGTACCGTAAGTTAGGTACATCAGCAAGGAAGCTGCAACCTTTGTACTGGAAATCTGTGCTGTACTGATTAAGGACCAATGATGATTGTTTGCAGTGCACTTCAATTCTTGACAACGACTTTTGGGCATTCTAGATCACCAGTGCATCAGAGAAGTGTATAGCAGGAGTCCTGCATGCAGGAAATCAAAACCCTCAGAATCTTACAGGATCTCCGAGCACTTCGAGTAACAGTCACTCGGACGAGCTTTTCAGCAAAGACTCATAAGGGATTCAGTGCTTCCGCCTTGGAAAGCGCTCATTCTCCGCAACCAAGATCCAGCAACCCAGATCCAGTTCTCAGTTGATCACCTCCTTCTATTTGTGCAGTCAACTCGTCGCACAAAGGTCCAATTTCCCAACTGCATTCACGACTGCCTCTTCCACAACGTCCACTTTCACAGGGACTCCTACTGACTTGGTGCCGACTCCCTCAACCCTGATCAGCCCTGAAGTAAATTCTGGGTGTCGCAATTGGCAAAGGTAAGTAGCGAAAACTTGTGAGGGGTCACGAATAGCTTCATAGTTGGCTTGCGGTGCCGACTTGCCTGCTGCTTGCAGCATTGCCAGGCGAGAACAAGACATCACCTTCCTCTGTGGTTGTGATTGTTTGCAAGGTAAGCAATGGCTGTATTTTGCCTACTGGGGCCCTCGAGAGTAGTCATGCTATCAGTTGATTCAGTTTCTGCTGGACCATGCATGCAATGCCAATGCTATTTGTTAAGCAGTTCTAACTCCCTTAGAATCTCTGGATTGGTTGAATTAGTCGCAGTGTCCCTTTCTCAGAAGTTGGCTGCAATGCTTTCGGTAAGTATGACACGCATACATGCTCCAAAACCATCTATTAGATTTAATTAGAGACCCTTTTACTTGCTTCCAATCAATGCCAGCCTGTAAACGAAAAAAACTCTTTCTCACCAATTACCCAAAGTTTCAAATGCGAAAAGACCTCTAGAGATTGCGAAGTGTTCGGCAATGCACCAAGCTTTTCAAGTAAACCAACGAGTACTGTTTTCTTCCTTGCAGCCGCCACCAATTCTCTGTATGAAGATGGGATCCTCAAAGTCCTCCACCACTCTGCTCTTCTTCCTGCTGGCGGGAATGTGCCTTTTGAGCAACACTGCCATACCAGTCTCTGCCGATGAGGTAGTTACGAGTACTGTGGCTAGCCACAGAAAGCTTCACCAGATGGGTGAGTTTGATGCAAGTGACCCCTAGAGCAGCTAGTAGTCTACTTGAACATCTGTTTTCAACCCTCGAGCAACTTAGCTTGCTAGGATTGAGATTGCTCTGGATGCAACTGGCCTGGAAAGCGCAGTCCCGCTGTGTCTTGTTTGCTCACTCTCCGTGCAACAGTTTCAAAAGCCACCAAATAACTCTGCTCGAGTGTCTCATATGGTACTAGCATGTACTGCTATTAGTGCCCTCGTCACGATCTCTCGTCACCTCACGTCAAGTATCAGTTGCCTTTGTCCGCTTCTACCATTCGTTCAGATCTACTTCAATACCTTGAAGTATGTGCTGGTTCCAGAGATATGCTCTACAGACCTGGATCTTATTCTACTCTCCTACACTACAAGGCCTCTTCACTTCCACGACACCTCTGCTCCTGATTCCACCGGTAAAGGTTTCAAACACAGAGATTTGCTTACGTATACAGCCCACATCTTCCTTCCCAAGTCTCGATTAGGCTTGGAGTTAGGCGGCAGGCCTTTCGATCAACTTCCCCGGCCTCAGAAAACCCAAGACTAAAGTCGACAGGCTCCGTACCCCTCCCCTTAATCTAATCTCACCCGCTCCCCGGGCACGTTTTAATTCACCATAGCGGAAACACAACAGTTAATCGAGACTACCTGTCCTTTCTATTCCGCTCGAGTTCATGAAGGGAAAGGTCCATGAAGGGTAACTGGAACGGGTAGGGTTAGCTTGGGGGTTAGGGTGGGTACGGGTGGGGAGCGTGCAACCATTGGGTTTAGATTTTTAGTTAGGTGTTGCCGTTACCCTTCATGCGCTTTAACCCTTCGTAGAATCGAGACTACCTGTCCTTTCTCTTTACCATGCCCAGCACCACAGCCGGCGCCGGCACCAGCAGCACCGCGCCCGTACTACGCAACCATCCTGACGATTCTCGGCCCCGTGCGGACTGTGCTCCCCACCTTGGAAGTGCCCCTGCTGCTGCGCGTGACGGGAGCGATCGACATTGCTCTGTACGAGGTAAGCTGCTGGTTGGTGTAGACATCTGTTTTCTTCTGGACTCCTTTTCTTTGTAGTAAAGAGTACCTCGCTCGCGAATTGTTCCTGGTGCCCACCAAGATGCGAGACAAAGTCCCTTCAATCAAGAGTTTCTATTCCCTTCTTCTTCCTTCGACCGAAGAATCTCTTCCGGGATAGCGAGTGAAGAAGTGTGAATTTGTGGACGGATACCTTTACGGAACGTGATAAGACCTCTCAAATTCTGGCAATAAGCATCACGTGAATTGGAAGATCAGGGTAATCTCGACCAAATATCCTCGTCCTATCATTGCTGAAGGGGATCCCTCTCCCTTTATGTCAGGCCTGGGTTGCGTACACGCCGAATTCTCTGGGACTCTTCTTGGGAAGCAAACTCCGGCGACCGTCTTCCGAGTTTACGGACGAGAACAAAAACCTGGCATGCGTGTACTCCGTTTTCCGAGTCCTGCAGAGCCTCTTCCCACAAGGAGCGAAAGGTGGGTCCTGAGAGACCATTTTTCAGGCAACCTTTTGAGCTACTGATATATTTCAGAGACCGATGAAAGAGGTTGTGGAAATAATGATTGGCCGTGCCAGTTGTTTCAGTATCAGATTCACAAAATAGCAGTCCGAAGCACGAAGCTTTTGGTTCTTGATCCGTCAAGCAGCTAGCCAGCTCATTGATCATCGTGTCTGATTCGATCTAGACAAGCATGTCCGCGCTAAAGAATCTGCTTTCCAGAATCCTATAAAAACTCCTCGTTCGTCGACAGAAATCTGAAGCAATCTGCTTTCTCTCTCGCAGTTGCTTCTGCTGGGATGACTGCTGCCGGCCTGGACCCCAACAATACTAGCACAGATCCGACATCGCCTGTTGGCGTGGGAAACTTGGCGGCCGCTGCTGTCACAGCATACTTGTGAGCTCTTCCAGCAAACACGGTCCTCTCAATCTGACGCACTGAAAAGGCTGGTCGCTTGCCAGATCACATCTGTAATTATCACATATCCTGGCATATGAATGGTTTCTTCTGGGTCATTGTATTGGCCCAATTTTGCTAAAAATAATCTTAAAGGAAGTGTGCCATATGTCTACGATGAAGCGGACTTCTTTTTTTGCAAGGCCATGGTGCAGTTTGAAAGCAAGGAGAGAAGCTTCAACTCCAGAAAAGTTTTAAAAGCACGAAATATGGATACTTTCTAGGCATCTCTTCATAAAGCGGAACCGCCGCCCAGGTACATTGTCCATTCTGAACTTTCCTAAGCACCTTTGACGAATTGAAAGGAGTCAACAAATTGCTGATATCGATTGACAAACGACAATCGATCAGCGCGGTCCTGATCAGCTCACCGCCAATCTCTGGTAGACGTGGTCGCTCGGGCTTCTGCTCATTTTCAACAAGCTTCGGCATACTCTCTGAACCAAAAAGCGTGTCCGATACTTTATCCAGGCTACAGGACGGCTTCAACCAAGCGGGGTCCCTTCCTGGCCAAGTGGGCAGTTTCCGCAGCAACTACTCAGACTACACGGGAAACGTTCCCGTGAACACGGCTCACGAACTAAAAGACCCAACGAGGTGAGCCATTTGTACGTGTCAGAGCAACCAAGAAAATTTGTTCGCATCAGACGTAGACATTAACCGATGCCGTCCTGATTGGAGCGCTTTTCAACTAAGAGTTGGAATCATTTCAATCAACTGATTTTATACAGTCCAGGTACCTAGTTTGCAACTAAAGTCCATCAGGTCATGGTCGGATATTAGATTAAGTCACCCTGCTATCGATGTTCTAAATAAGCAGTCCGCATCAGTGACATTCCTGAGACAGCTGTTACGGCCACCCGGATCGTGCAGAGGGAGGTTGCAAGGAGGTCGTGATCGCGAAAAGTTCTGAGTTGAACAGCAGACGGAGAATTTCTGAATGTACTTCGCCGTTTTGAAGATTGCTTCCTGGCTCTCTTTATCAAGGACCAGAATCAGAAGCCAAAACCGCTCTGTCCGGACACTCGGCTAATTCGGGCCGTAGGCAGCATCAAGAACCGGGCTTTACTCGTACGTGCGCAAAAACTGCAAGGTTTCCTCCCCCTTCCTTTTGCATCTTAAGGTGGCAGCCTCTGGTCGACGCGCGTTTCGGCCTCGGGTTCTTCGTCGAACAGCAGCACCTGACTCCGCAGGGGGGCCACGTCACGCCCTTTTCGTACAGCAGAGCGTCCAATTTTTCGGTCCCCCCGCCCGTTGCCAGCCAAAACGCGAGCGCCCCCGCTTACAAGGATCAGGCTGACGAAGTCCTTGCGGCTTCCCGGAACCTCACTGGTGAGATTTACGCTCAGCGGTCCGTTGGAAATGAGTCATTGGGCGTCTTGGACCCAAAGCTGACCGGACTGGACCCCTCGTTTGTATACAGTGGCGGACAAACCGGAGCTTTCCACTTTGTAAAAGGCGTTGCGGCAAGAAATCCGGTTCTCCTCGTGCAAACTTGAGAGAATGAAGGCTCCGGTGGAGACTCCTGTTTTGGCTCCGGTTCGGAACCAAGACGCTCCGTGCCGAAGTACGAAAGGAGATGGTTCTTCGAAACTGACTTGCTGTATACTGACGTGCATTGAAGGAACTCCGTCTATCAATCTCGCTTACTTTAATCACAGGGTTTTTTGGCGGTTAACCACATTCGGTTACGGGCTGGTTCGAAGCTGGTTAACTGTCCAATGACCAGACCCGAGCAGTAACCAGGTTTTCAACATGGCTATGACGCGGTTATTGGTCAAAGAACCAGACTGAATTCCGGTTATCGAACCTGGTTTGCAGCCAAGCCTTCCTGTGAATGCTTGAAGTCGTTTGTTTTGACAACAAGGCGCTTTGGCTGCGACGCGAAGCCGACTTAAGGCATTCTGCCCCGTTGACGTGGGGCCACCATTTGAAGAACGGTCCTGTTCGACGCCTTTCTTCACCAATGCTCGACTTTACTCTGATGAGTTTCAGCCGACGTCGAATGCAGATGCCCAGAAGATGACGGTGGAGCACTTCGACAACAAGCTGCTCTCCCTGGGCTTCGACTCGGTACTCTACCTGGGGCCCAAGTATGGCAAGGACAACCTCGACGACTTCATCAAAATCACAGCCCTAACGGGCCTCACGCTGACGGATGCTTTAATCGCGGTCTGGTACCAGAAGGTGAGGGCGAATCCCGATGCATTCGTTTGGTGAAGTCGACAGCAGACTGAGATAATAATCAGGTCCTTCGGTTTTTTAATGGAATGATTCGAGAAAGAGGTCCTCGACATCCGCATTGCAAAGGGGAAAACGTTTCTGTTCTTTTCCATCAGAGCTCGCTCAGGATTCTTATGCTGTGTGCTCACGTCACACTTGCCATGACGTCGACTGTTCAAGCGGCCATTGCCAGCCTTACTTCTTCCTTGCATGATTCCAAATGCACGCTGAAAGTTCTTTCTGCATCTACGATCTTCTTTTAAAGCTCCTGAAAGCTTCAGCAAACTATAAAGTCTCAGACTTGCGCTGCTTTCTTCTCGCAGACCAAGTACGATAGCGTACGGCCGACCACCGCCATAAGGTATCTGTACCAGAACGAGTTTGTCACTGCCTGGGGGGGTCCGGGCCTTGGACCTACTCAGGTAAGTTCCGTCATCACCTGAGCTCGTGTCTTCTTCGATGCAAGCTAGAAATACATTGGCCAGTTAGAAAGACAACCTTTATCTAAGCAAGTTATTGGTCTACAGCCCTTTTGTGGAACGGCTCCATAGATCGGCCTGGCATCGAATCTTCTGGCACCGACTTTCACAAAGCAACAAGCCCCTGTTCGAATCTCTTCCGTCAACGTCGTAGTCTTGTTTTGCTGCAACTCAGAGGTCGACCATGAGTTTGCTAACTCTGATCATATCGGCCCGAATTATTTTCGTGTTCGCGCTTTAGAGAGAAGGCGCACCCGCCTTCTGTTACCCCTCGACGACTCTTACACGTCGTTTTCTTGCCATTAGCGAGTTGATCGGATCCGGGTGAAACTTCAATCCACGTCTCACTACATACATTCAGATGGCCGCAATCTCGCACACGCTCCGGGTTGCTAGTCAAAACGGACGGGTCCAAATTCCAGTCGTGCTGTCCGTGCTTCGGAGCGAAGCCGCCCACGTACTTATCTCACTCTGGCCGCAACTTCGAAACCTTTTGCTTTCCATATGAGTCAAACGTGTCCGATCTCTGATATTTTGTGCCCATTCAAGGAGACAATCTGGCGCGCGCCCGCGTTTCACTGGTCTATCCAAGCTTCAACCAAAACCAGTTTGCTTGCTGTTCGCAGGTGAACGGGTACGAGTGGCAGTTGCCTCTGCGCTCTGGCGCCAAACCTCACGGTTCATGCTGTCTTTTTTCCGAAGACTCGCTGGTCCAAATCGAGAGTAAGACTTGACCTTTTGCACTAGTTGAACGGGTCCGAGTGGCCTCTGCGTTCTGGCGCCAACGCTCACGGTTCATGCTGTCTTTTCTTACCAAGACACGCTCCAAATCAAAAATACGACTTGACCTTTGCAGGTGAACGGGTCCGAGTGGCAGTCGTACCTGCGCACGCAGGCCCACTCCGACTACACCTCCGGCTCCGCGTGCTTCTGCGCGGCCGTCGCCGCGAGCGCGCGCGCGTTCTACGGCTCCGACGCGCTGGGGACGCCGTACGCAAAACCCGCCGGTTCTTCCGCCGTCGAGCCGGGGATCACCCCCGGGCAGAACCTCACGCTGAGCTGGGCCACGTGGAGCGACTGGGCGGCGGCATGTGGCCAAAGCCGGCTGCAGGGGGGGGTGCATTTCCAGGCGGCGATCACGGAGAGCCGGAACCTGTGCGCCCCGATCGGGCAGCTGGTGTATGACAAGTTCATGACGTATGTCAACGGCACCGCACCTGACATGGCATGAGAGGATTGGCCGTCAACGGGCGGAGTGACCGAAGAACGTGATTGAGAGACAACAAGTAGACTAGTTGGGCTGTTACCTAGAAGTGAGTTGCGTTGCGAGTTACTGGTAGCAGACGGCCGGTTGGGTGAACCAATCGTGAGCGGGTTGGATCAGCTTGAGTAATCAGCTTTTTCGAATAAGCGTGCTTACAGCAGCTGGCGGCCGCGGTGCTGCGGCCCCGCGCCACTGGCATATTTGACACGCGACGCCCGGGCGCGGCCCGCCGCGGGCGGTGGGCCCGGCGGCGCCGGGCACCTAAGCCTACAGGGCCCGGCCAGGCCCTGCGGGCCTGCAGGCCCCGGCAGGGCCTGAGCTACCTATCCTAGTTCGTGCATAATGCATCTCATGCCGCATTGGAAGGAGCCGCGGCCGCCATAATGCAGATTCGGAAAGTTGAAGGCAGCTCCAGCAGCCGCCATATGGCCCATGGGGCATCAGCTTTGTGATGGACGCAGAAAGTACGCATTGTGCAACCAAGAATTGCTCATTAGCTGGACCTCTTGCTGGTGCGCCCTCCAAAAGTCCTAACAATTAGGAAGAAGAGCCTTGTTGAGTTCATGACGCCACAGTTCCAAAGATAACCGTAGTCCACCAGAGCATGTTACCGACGCCGCAGCGGGCCACAGATGGATGCTGCTTGAGCCTTCAAGATTACTGAAGAGAAAAGCTGAATTGGACGGATCTTGGACATATTTTTCATCATGAAGCAACACCTATACGGTCGTAAGGAGCACGGCTTTGATGCCTTCTTCATGAAGTTTAGAGTGTCCACGTGCACGCCAGTACAGGGCAGTACCGCCCCGATGGCTTGAACAATCCTGTGGAGCCTCTAGCTCCCATCATTTAGGCAGCATGTTGCAGAGGCTAAATGAAGCCTTTTGCCACAGGTGGACCTTTGTTGGCTTCGCTATTAGCTTACTGCTGCTGGTATCTATTGAGCACAGCGGAGCAGACTATGTGGAAACTGCGCCTAGACCTGGGGCTCCTCTTCCTCCACCCATCTCCCCTGGAGAATGTCCCCTGGTCTTTTTGCAGGCAGACATCCAGTACGCAAAGCTGACTGCATGCTCCACAAGTGAGCTGGAAGTCGTGTTCAGATTGCCTAACTCTGCTATTAGTGGTTTCGAATAGTTCCTCTTTCAAACTTTGAAATTCAAATCCTCCGCGGTAATTGACTAAGTCATGCTCTAACATGTGACATGAGGTCATGCACGTCCATGTGACTACAGTCTGGATGGCAAGCAAGCGTTTTTGAGCTTTTTTGTTTAGAGTCTGAGAATAGGAAATGCTGATTGCTCAATGGAGATTTCCACATTGAGCATTTCAAGTTTGAGGGTTGCCTTGGTCTCACCCGCACACCTCCTCAAAAAACTTAATTTTACTGTATAGAGAGGTGGATTCGTTCAATTCTGAAAGAATTGCAGTGACAGGCTTCTGTGCCAACTAATACTCCTGAAGCTGACATTGGCTCGCTCCTCGGCTGTCAGGCAATGCTGTCGTGGGCCTTCTAGGCACAGCTGTCACAACTGCCAGTCCCTCAAGTACCACCTGCTGCGATCAAATGAAGGCAGTCCTTTGGAAGGCCCGAGTGCGGTATGCCAATGAGACTGGGCGCCTTTTGCTGCCTCAGGCATCTGCCGATGCTTGTATCCAGGTATTGATCTCACTCGACTACTGGTTGCATACTGGCTCGTTTACGTTTTAGTTGCACGGTTCTGATGCCACATAGTTGCGCTCCTTAGGCTCAGGGTCTAGGTTGACGGGGAGAGCAGGGGTTCTTTGAGTCATTCCAGTATCTGTGGGAGTGCATTCCAGGTCAGGGTTCAAATTGGTAGCCCATGATTCGAATCACAAAGCCCATGATAAAGATGAGCAGTCCCGAAAGACAAAACCGGCATCTCACTCGGCGCAAAACTTTCTGTGCACTGATTCCTAAGCGGCTCTCTTTGCAGAATTTGAACAGTTCGGCAGCAGCTGCTGAGCTGCCTGCCGTTGGCAAGTGCGAAAGTACGAGCGATATACTCTCAGAGGACACGGGGAAAGCATGTGGAGATGATCTCACAACTGTGTACGGTTTCTGGTCAGCATCGAATCGGACCTTCCCAGGTATGTCAGCGCTGCCATGACTGATATTTGTGAAGCCTGCCAAGCTCGGAGGTGTGTCTTCTGCTTGCCAATTTTGTGCCTAGTGAAGGACAGAGTTTGCAATTCATCTTGCCAAGGCGGTGTTATTCTTGTCTCAGACACTAAGAGAGGATGCCAGTGAGGACAGGCTGAATACGCTGGAAATAGTTTACCCATCTCAAGTGTTTCGAAGTTTGCATCTACTCAAAAGATATCTGTGGGAGTCAGGCTAGAAAGGGCTTCATCAAACTTCAAGAATTTTGTAGTCCTACTGGCAGCTGCGGGCAAGACGAAGCGTCAAAAACATTGCTTTATTGTGTCGCTGTGTATCCTGAAGCACCTCCAAGTGCTCATACTTGCAGGAACGGTGGGGAGCAGTTGCTTTGGGGCGAATGTAGACTGCGGTCTTTGCACTGCCCTCATCGCAGACAAGACTATGTCACTAAGCAGCAGCACCACTAGTTTGTTAGCGACGGCGTCATGTCAAGGTAAGCTCCATGAGTGCGTAGATTGCTTCTTGCAGAAGATGTCGGTTGCTAAGATTCGAAACAGAGAATTCTTTTTATCCTATGCGCGGAAATGGAACAAGGCGATTTTGAGTTCGCAGAACGCATTCACAACGAGGGATGCATTGAGCCGGTACGTGCCCCTCCATGCTGGCAATAGCGATTGGAAACTGAAAGCAAATAGATGGCTGTATACCACCAATGCGTGTGACAGGCGAAGGGCCTTGCCTCCAAAGTTGATGCACAGTCCTCCCATCTGATAGATCTGCAGCTCATTTGCACTGGGCTTGTATTCTTAAAATGACCACTAGATTCCTTGCGCCTGATGAAAATGATTCAGATCTGTGTGCAATTTTCCTGGTATTTGAATCCGAAATGATGATCTATGCGGCGGATCCTCATCATTGTGCTGGCTATCCACTTGAGAAACATGCTTCTGTCCAGCAGCACACACCTGCGCCGAGAGGAGACTGGCTTGTTAGAACCACCGGAAGCATGCGTGAAAAGTTTTGTACATTCTCATTTCCTGCAGATCTCGCCCGAGTCGCAATGACCGCGGCCGCTTACCCCCTCGACATCGCAAACGGCATCGCTCGGTGCCTATACACCGTGGACATTGCACCCATCCCTCAAGCACCCAAGTGCACGGCCTACGATTGGTCGAGGCAAAACTGGACGTCGATGCTTTACAGCTGCACTGGGCCGGGGGAGTCTGGAACTGATTGTTGTAATCTGATAGCCGGACAGTACCAAATGATGCTGGCAGCCAGCATAAATAAGACGAATCATGTTTTGGACCAGGTGAGACGACCTTTGCACGGATGTCAAGAGCAATCGGAGGGTTTGCGACTGGCCCTTGTCAAGCGGCTACATGCACAAGCGTTGTGGGCATTGTCTGACATTAGGATCTGACTTATTGGCTCCCAACTCACCTATGCACGAGATTGCTTAAGATTGCAGGTGGGCTTGTCAGATTGATGGGGCTTCCATCCTTTCCACATGTCAATAAGACACCATTTACTTTGAGTACTGCTACGTACCATAACATGACTACGAGGTTTTATACCACCAGACAGTGGTCTAAAACGTGAAGGTCTCATTTTTTATCATCTTTTTTGGAGAGGCTTCTCTGCCGAAAGATGTCAGATGTACCGGACATTTTCTCAATATAAGTTTTCCGCACGGTCTTCTTGTTGGCTACCAAATCTTTTTGGTACGGCTCTCTGCAACATGCACCCCTTGTTGTAGCCGATCGAAACCGGTCTGCGAAGAGTCTGCGATCATCTGTTTGGTTGAATTGTTTTTCCTCCAGCTCAGGGGCAGGCCAACGTCTAGTTCTATCCAGACATCGTTGGTACAGCCACCCTTACAAGGGGTTCTGATTATAGTCAATTTGTTCTTTTTTGCAGGGCCAGGCGGAAATCTGCTTCTTGGAGTATATGGCCGCCCTCGAAGCTAAAGTGATCTACATACCGTGGTCAGGGTCAGGGATTTGCGACGTGACAGCGGCGAGCGGTCTCCTGAACATCGGTTGCTACAATTACACCACGCTCCAACAGCAAATTCCCGTCCGCTACTTTGACTACTTTGCTGGCAATTGCACACAAGCGTCACCAGACAACTGCCGCCATTGCGCGCAAACGCTCCTCGACGTTGGAACCGAGCTCGCAATTAACACCGATTCTGAGTACCTCAAAGCGTGTCAACAGCTGGCCGTGCACCAGTATTACCAGTGGGTGGCCAGACTTGAGTTAGCCCCCGAGCTAGCAAATTGTCGATACCAGTTGCCCCCGGGGATAGAGGTCACAATTTTGCCCCTGGGCGAAAGTCCGTCCAACATTATGCTCATAGCCGGGCTTAGTACTGCGGTTGTGCTTCTTGTGGTACTAGCGGGTGCTGCCTTCTTCCTCTGGAGGCGTTATCCGCTGTACAAGGGCAAGTGGGATGCTCGGACGAAGACGCTCGGCCGCCTGTCGTCGCTGCGCCAAAAATTTGTTGGATCGCGCCTGCAAGTCTTCACCAAAAAGCAGTTGAGCAAAGCGACCCAGGACTTCAGCGAGAGCCGTTTGGTGGGCGTCGGGGGCTCCGGGAAAGTGTACGTCGGAGAACTGAACGGGGAAGTGGTTGCGGTGAAGGACGCCACGTTTGGGTCCAACAAGAACGGAGCCAAGGTAAGACGCGTGCGAGGCCAGCTCTACAAAAGGTTGAGTTAAAAGCTTCTGAAACGAGAGGACGCAAACGTCGTCTTCAAAGCTCGTTTTATTTCTCGACTGGCTTGGTTTCAATGCTTAGAAGCGTCCTGCAGGGCTGTGGATGGCAATTATTCGTTTAAGAGGCGTTTTTTGGTGAAGCCGGCTTGGCAGCTGAGGATGCGAAGCCACTAGCTCATGGGGGTGGTTGCAGGATAGCCAGAAACGGAAGAAAGTTGCAACTTGTCCTGCTTGAGCAGGTGCAGCTTTAAGGTGTAAGTTCGATCATTTCATCGTCTGCTCAAACCAATGTCTTTGCTATCGCATCCTTATCAATCGGCTGGCTTCCTCCCCTTCTTCAGTCCTTCCGTGAACGTTGACGCTTCGTGGCTGTTCAACTTCTTCTTGACAGGTCGTCTCCTTGCAGTAGCACAACTCGTCCCTGCACGGGGTCGAGAACAGTCTATGTCCCGTCCATGTAGAACGCATTGAACCAGATGAACCATTTCCAATCTGGTCGAAGGGCACTCGTTGGCCACTAGCTGGTTCGATAGTGCTTGATTCCTACCTGTGCTTACTGCAGGAAGCATGGAACGAAATTGCGACCCTGGCCCAGTATCGGCACCGTCATCTGGTGGTTCTCAAGGGCTGCTGCATCTCCGGATCGCACTCCTTGTAAGATTGGCACTCCTTCTGCCACTGTATCAATTGATCTGTATAGTTGCAACCAGCAAAACTGTCTGGCTTCGCGCCCCCACATTCCCGCTTTTTCAGCTCGTTAACAAAGTCGTAATTCCTACCCGCTTTTTGGTGGTCACGTTTGGTGGCTCGTAGAAATACCGACGTCAGATCTCTTTCGAATCTCCTCGTGTCGTTCTTACTTCTCATCCTCACAACGTCAGCCGCATCCCCTCGTATCCGTCATAGTCCAACAACACCTTGCAATGCTCGCCTTTGCAGTCTTTCAGCGGTATTCGGCATGTCTATAGACGAGAGAACAACCCGGAGGCAGTTCCTGGACCATCAAATTTTCTTCTTATTGCAGCCTGGTCTACGAGTTTCTGGAGCAAGGCAGCGTCGACGACCACCTGTGCCCGGCAGCCCCGGTTGGCCGCACCGCTGAGCACAGTGTGCGCGCTCACTTCTTGGATTGGCCCACCCGCGAGAAGATCGCCCTAGGGACGGCCAAGGGGCTTGCCTACCTGCACGAGGTGAGTCGATTTTCATTGTCGGGAGAGGCTGGTACCTTTCGAACTTTTGAACGTATTGAGGAAGGTAAAAGACGTTTCAGGAGAAGTGAACAATCTGCTGATACGTCGTGAGGTTGAGCTTATGTTTTGGAGTTTCGAGGCCGGGTGGCCCGCCTCACTGTCCGCTGACATTGACTCTTACCGATCACACTCCTTAATGAGGGTGTATTGGCTTCGTTCTTTCATTGCATCCTTTTTCGAGAAGTGGTTTGAAGCTATACAAATGTTTGCAAGCAGAACATGATACCATGTCAGATTCTCTGCTCTCAGTCATTTCTAAGTTTCACCTGAGCATTTGTTTGCGGGTCCTACAGCAAATGCTTTTCCTTTGATCCAACAACGGTCCGACGGTAAAAGCTACAAATTGTCTCCTCAGGAGTGCAAGCCGCGGTGTATTCACCGCGACGTGAAGTTAAGCAATATCCTGCTAACAAACGACTTCGAAGCGAAGCTAGCCGACTTTGGCCTTGCAAGGCGGACGGACCCACAGGACACACACGTCACCACAGGTGGGTGGCTTGTCCTTGGCAAGGGTTTAGGACTCGCTTCTCGGCGGATTCACTACAAGAAGTTCCACGAAAGTAGATACTCAGTAAATCTTGTCTTTCTCCTTTGTGCTTGGTTCTTCAAGACACATACCGGCAGATTCTGGCACTTTCGACATCTTCCTGAGCTTCACAATCCGTCGAGCACTCCTCTCACTAAGTTGCCTCGAGTTTCCTCGTGTCGATGCTGGAACGGGTTAAGCGAGTCCTGCTTCAGCTCACCTGGATTCCATCTCATCCGCCTGATCACTCGTTCGTCAGCCCGATAGACTTCTTTCTCATTAATGAAAAGCTCTTATGAATCTCAATCCTTGCTCCGTTGCCCGCAGCGATCGCCGGCACGTGGGGCTACCTGAGCCCCGAGTACATGGCCACCGAGAAGAGTGACGTGTACAGCTTCGGAGTGGTGCTGCTCTGCCTCGTGGCTGGGAGACGGCCCACCCAACCGAACGCACCAGAAGAGCAAGTAAGCGCTCAAAACGGCACTCTCTCCGCTCTAGTTCTTGAGCCAAGGACTGACGCTGGCAAGGCATAGCTGGGCGCCTGGTATTCACAATCCTCTTTGACCAGATGTTCATTTGATTACCTCCACTCTGTTTGACAACAGCTGCGAAGGGGGACGGTTGCGGAAATGCTTCCGCAATCCGCGGTCCATTCAGGCGGATACCACGGCACTGGTGGACCTTCGCCGTCAACCTTGTCAACCAGATCGGAATCGTGTTGCCCTGCTAAAAGCCTGGTCGTTCAACAGCATTAGTTCGTCTCGTACCTTAAAAATTCCACCGCTTCGAAGTCGCAGGCTGCCACAACGTTAATAAGGTGCACGGTTTTTCAGAGAGTCTTTCAAGCAAGAACCCGCCATCGCTTCCTCGTTGGTTGCCTTTCGTCTCAAAAAGAAGCACAATTCTGCAAGCCCAACAGAGGTTGATCTAAATCTGAAAACCTTATATCGTCCTTGTCATCATTCCGTCAGATCCACCTACCAGAATGGGCGTGGTCCTTAGCGGAACGGAACGAGCTAGAGCAGCTGATCGACCCGCGGCTCGAAGGGGAGCGGCACGAGTACGCGGCGAACATGGAGCGCATGACCAAGGTGAGAAGTCGCCTTTTTCTTGATTCTCAGAGTACGTCAGGGCGTACTTCAGCTCTCCATAGGGCGGCGGGAAAGGGATGGGCCGGCGACGTCAAGAAGGGGTTTCGCGGTCACGGTCGCGAGGAGATTTGATCATGTCGCACTGAAGAATGGCGCCCACGTACCTACGCATACCCCCGTTTCTGTCACTGAAAATGATAAGTCCCCTGACGCACAATTACCAAGCTATAGCGGCTTCACAGCGCCATGAAAACAGATTTATGACCTCTGTCGCTGCAAACGAGGTCAGGTGGTAGAGTTCTTCGCCGCTTCCAATATGAGCTGCGAGGAAGAGTATTTTGGTGTCGGGGTTCGTCAGGGGTCTCGGAATGTTCCGAGTCCTCAGAACGGCGTTGTATTACGAACTTTCGGCCGGCGTCCATCTTGAAGCAGGCCCCGGTGCTTTCAGATCACCAACAGCAACTTGAGTACTCGGCAATCTGGAAGCAATACTGCGACCTTTGCAGTCGCCCTATGGTTGTTCTAGGCAAAGTGTTCACGGGCGCCTGTAGTATAATTGACGGTTCGTATACCACCAGCATCCGACGTCATTCAAGATTGATTCCTACCAATTCAAGTGTCCTCTTGTTGTAAGTATCTCTGTCTTTCCGATCGGCTCGGCCTCCTTGCTTTGACGAAGACTGCCTTGTTCTGGTGTTACTGAGAACAGCGAAGGCGGGCCCGTCGCATCCTCGGTTCGTTTTCGATTGGGCCAGCGTTCTGCACCTTCGTATCACTCCGCCGACTCGATTCAACGCAACTTTCACAAGGCTGTGAATCACGTGCCGGTTTATTGATCACTTCTATGCAATAGCTTTCACATTCCCAATCGAGAAAGAGAGGCGGGGCCCGCCCCGATCAGGAAGTGCGCGCAGATCGAGGGCACCAGAACCATATGGCGGATTGGTTGCTCACCAACCTAAAAGGTTCGCTTCCGTCCCTGTTTCTTGCCGTTCGACTCCGCTTTCTAGTGCAATCAATCTTCCTGACCCCTTCTTTGCTCTCCAGATT
Organism: Klebsormidium nitens; assembly: GCA_000708835.1. Lineage (NCBI taxonomy): Eukaryota > Viridiplantae > Streptophyta > Klebsormidiophyceae > Klebsormidiales > Klebsormidiaceae > Klebsormidium > Klebsormidium nitens. The sequence goes on along the minus strand of DF236954.1, from coordinate 156,069 downwards.
GCTCTGCTGTGCGTCCACACGGCGGCCAGCGTCCGGCCCAGCATGCGGCAGTGCGCGGACATGCTCATGGGACGGATGGAGGTGCCCCGCCTTCCGAGGCGCCCCCCGACCCTCTATACAATCTCCTCGTTGGCGTCCTCCGATCCCGATACTTCAGCGGGGCTCTCCTCGGGGCAACAGAGCTCGAGCCTGAGCACTGGGGGCGCCGGAGCGTTCTCCATTTCGAGCGACCAGGATGCGAAAAGTATCCCTTAGGTTTGGTTGCATGTGTCTCTCGGTTAGGGGTTTGCTGAGTCTAGGTTATCAGAAGGTGTTATACCGCTTAAAGTATGCTGATCCACTCCAAGCCACTTAAAACAGCATGATCAGTCTTTGGGTCGTGCAGAGCGACGTTTAGTAAGTGTATCAATAGAAGTGGATAAAGAGCTGGTAGGATGATACCGTACTGCAATACAGCGACTGTCGCAACCGACGGGGTCAAAAGAGTACGTAGCACGTCAGGGCTTATGACATGGTCAAATAGCTGGTCTAGCCTAGGATGCCATAAGGATTGCGTTACTGTACAGAGCTGGTAGATTGATTGGTGATTGACCCGAGTGTTAGGCCTGAACAAAGTTGAGCTTGGGTATCAACCCGCTTATATCAACCCAATCTTAACTGTGTGTAAGCGCACATCATGATGCTTCTAATCGCGTCCGACATTAGATTCACGGGGTAATCCATGTGTACGTGAACAATCCGATCAGCATCGACTGGCAAGACTAAGCAGTAGTCCTATATCAAACGTGACGATCGGCGTACAGCATCCGGTCGAGTTGCACGTGATCGCGAATCTTTAGGATTCGATCACAACGCAATCATTGCATCATGTTTATCCCAAATCGGTTCAGGGGGAATTGTTTTAGCCCAGTGAACGGTGACTGGACGGGTAAGTAGTAATAGGGGTCAGAAGAAATTAAATAAGGATCGACGTCGACCTGGCAAATTATCATGCATGAGGTTCGATCACAAGTGACGATCTGAATTGTGTGTTAAGGATCGACATGTTCGAGCTACTGCACGTTACGCAATTCACATGTCATGATGCGTGCCAACTTTGCTCTGTGTGTCTGATAATATCAAATCGATCGAGCCAAAATTATTGTCAACCGTTTGCCAGAAGATAAAGCAGTATCCCGCCAGCAACGCTCACGTTCAATGATTCCATATTGCCGACCATCGGTATGCATATCCGCTTGTCACATATCCGTTTGACTTCGTCGCTTATCCCTGACCTTTCATTCCCTAGTACCAAGCAGATTCTTTGCTTCCTTTCTCGTATAACCGCTACCTCTTTCCACAACGCTTGTTGTTGTGCATCCCAAGAAACTGTACCCTCACAACTTTGGGAAGTAAAGTCAGCAGCGCATGCACATATGAGCTGCATGTCATGTGCCCGAGCAGAAGCTCGAAGCTGGTTGACGGAAGCCTGCGCCATCGGCAGGTGTAAATGCGCCCCGCGGCTGGCAATGGAGGCCCTTTTCATCAGCGGATTGCAGCAGCCCGGCAGCAGAACGACCGAGTCCTGTATGCAGAATGAAAGTGCTCACTGATGCTCGTGGCCTTTCTGGATCCGAGAAATGAAACATCTGTTGCTGCGTGCAGGATGGTACGCTGTCGAAATCAGTTTTGAATAAGCGGGGGGTGAGTTTTACCGTTTGCTTTCGAGGATGTGCTGACGTCTCACAGGACTTGGCGACGTAAAGGCTACTTTCCAGTCGAGAGGCAAAGGGTAAACCAAGTTACAATAGACGACCATAAGCCGTACGGGAGAGGTGCTGTGGCAGCTGAACAACTCCAAAAGAGCTCGAGTCGTTAAAACCGGGATTGAAGTTCAGAAACGATCCAGGATTTAAACCGGTCGGAAACTTCAGCATCATTGTGACACCTGGACAACCGTTTTGGGGTGCGAGAGCCTAGGAGACTTGGTCATCTATCCCTTGAGAGTGAGAGACCTTCCGACAAACGGCCGGGGCCCCGAGGACAGAGACGGCTTCTCACAGCACAGGGACACGATGAGAAACGGCCCACAACAGGAAAGAGATTGCATCGGAGCCACGTCGCAGACGTTGGGGGGAATGAGGGGTCTCGGACTTACCCAGCCAAAGGCGGACGCACTCCGAAGCAGAGCGCCCATGTTGCCAGGATCCTGCAGAGGACACGTCTGGAGCGTGAGAACTTCGTGCTTCTGTGAAATCCGTCGCGTCTGCTGGTGTCAGTCAGCGTTTCTTTCTGACAACGGACGAGGTCGTCTGTTTTGATGTCACAAACCACGCTTCATTTCAAGTGCGGACGGTGTAGAAAAGAGAGTGGTAGGCATCGACTTTTGTAGAAGATTAGCTTCGTTGAGAACTCTAACGATAAGGAGGATAAGGGGGGATGAGAAGGTGCAAGTACAGAATCCTGCGCCGGCCAATCTCCCCGAACAAAGCAGCGGAGTGCATGGCCAGATGCGTTGGCTCTTCAATAAGGTGCTCTCGGATCGCAACAGGTTTCATGGCCCTCAAGCGTCGGGTTATCTCTTTGTTGGGTGAGCATGTCTAGATTTCAATTCCGGCTGAAGTTCGTATGCTCTAGAACCGAGAACGGCTCATGATATATGAACAGACCTGCACAGCACTTCTCAAGCTGCCAAGTTCCTGCACTTCTGCTCGGCGTGCCTCCGAAAGAGCTGCCAGATAACAGAAACCCCCGCTCTTTTAAGGAAGTGCGTACCTCAATCGCGTCCAGGACTAAAACCCGCTCTGCGTCTGGAAGCCAGACGTCAGACTCCTTGTCGTCACCGCTGCTCAGGGACCTGATGACGTTCTCCCGTGCTACAAACCCTACCATCTCGTCTCCTGGTGACGAAGAACGAAAATGTCCAGTCTTCACCATCTATCGGAATGCCCTTCTTTGACGGCATATTATTCTTTTGTCAGAATCCTTCGATTAGCCGAACAGCAGCTCAGGATCGTCAAAAATAAAGAACGTTGATCTGCGGATGTCAAGGTACGGACTATCCACAATTGCTGAGAAAAGATTTCTTCCTCGACAAGAGCTGATGAAGCCATCGGTCATTACGCTTTAATACGAAATGAGCAAGATTTGAAGTTCAAACACTTGATAGACGACATAGATTCTTTTCGGACGTCTGATGCTCTTCTTCGATGTCTGCAATTGTGCAAAGATACCGGGAACGTCTGGCTCAAAGCACAAATGTCGATGAAAACTCAGCTCTTGCCAATAATGACAAAGGTTGCAGCGAAGAATGCTTTGAGCATCTTCTTCCAAGATGCCCTCAGACATCTATTGTTACAACAATTTAAACTCGCATTCTGGAAAGACCTTTCTGTGATTAAAATAAATCCAAGAGTCAGGGCAGCACTATTATTGTGCTTATCTCATTAAACGTGCAACCTCGAAAGCAACAAAGTTGCGCTCCCTTGAACTCAAGCGGCAAAAAAAAAAAAAAAAAAGCTCTCGTTGTTTTTGCACTTCAATGACATTCACAAACTGCGCACCGGAAACCACCTGCAGGCCAGCCAGCTTGCGCATGGCTGTAGGGCTCGTCACGAAAACGTGCTTCGCTCTGACGTCCTCAGGCACGATGGTGCCTTTGGTGACGAACAAGAGCTCAATCGGAGGTTCTGAAGGTTGCCCTGCAGTAGCTTTGCAGTGGTGCCTGCAGTGGAAGAACAATCTCGAGACATGAAAGTATTTGCAAAATTTCCTTTCGAGAGTTTCTCAATTGCAGATAGTTTGCTAATGTGGCAGTAAGGGGAGCGCACGTAGAAGGTGGCGGATGCTCCAATCAAAATCAAAGTGTTATTGCGAGAGGGAGGACATGACTTCAATCCCTTCAATCAAACTCATCCCCATGATTAAGTTAGGCCCCAGTCCTTGGTACAGGGATTCTATATTTGGGAAGACAGCATCGTTCGTTTTGCAAAGGGACTTCTGAAGAGTGACACTACGTGCAGTGTATTATCAATACATCCAGAACCAAGTGAAGAAAACATGCAAATACAGGATCATAGCAGGTGGGTGCGCAGTTTTGATTTGCGGCTTTAGGATCAGGACGGCCTTTGAGCTGACTCAGACTAAGCAGCCCGCGCCGCACATTTTTATCCAAAGAGAATGATTGAAACATCATGAGCAGTATTCCTTGTTTGGGGCTTACTGGAGGGTCCTGACACCAACCAGGGCCACTGTCGAGTCCCCCAGGTCATTGGCCTCCTTGCTACTTTGTTGCTTGCGCATCCTCCAACATTCCATGACTAGGACGTTGTCTGCATCCTCAATAACCACCGCTGGATCATGCCGCCTGATTGCATCAAGCACATCTGCTGGAAGGCTACTTGATACAATATCAATTGATCTCTCAGCTTGCACACTCCTTCTCTTGTGCAAAGAAGGCTCACTGTCAGCCGCTTTGTTGAGCACCTGTTCCTCCAGGTTTGCAACTTTGACACCACCACCATCGGGCACTTCTGACGGCAGACTGCTCTCACAGAGAGCGTCAACTCTGACCGCGCATGCTCGCACATTCCTAGGCCCCTGCAAAGTGGAAAATTGCCTCTGCGCTTCTTTACTTCCACCATCCAACTGCCTGCAATCTAGCCACCTGCGTCCCCCAAGTTTTATGCACCGTCTCCGTCCACCCAGGACATGTCTAATTGCTGCCCACTGAAGCCAAGAAGTATGCGCTTGCAGCGAAAGTCTCTGGCGCTGCGTGTCTGCAAAAGCGGCTTGATGGGGGGGTGGTGGTGCAGCAATGTGAGGTCTGATGGTGCTGACTCGGCACTGCGCCATGATCGTGAGACGCTCCAAGGCCCTAGCCTCTCCTGGCCGCTCTGAAGTCAAACACTGATCAGCCTATCAGATAGCCATTGAAAGCAGAGAACAGAGATGCATAATTCAGCATTGGCAACATTGCAAGTTTGGAACCGCACGGCATATAATACCCCATAACTTAACTTGGTGAGGAGACAAAACCGGCCCACGTGATAAGCATGGCAAGTGAGGTTGCATGGCATTGATCGACAGTTCGTAAATTCAACCAAGAACAGACAGCTGGAGAGCTGAAACTTTCTGAGCAGCAACCCCTCCTACTGACGCTGGGATGGCTGCTGCATTCCCCACCTACGGATCCTTCTGGCACTAAAGTAGGTAGCTTCAAATTGGTAAACAGCAGCAAAGAGCGCTTCGTTGCTGATGCCATCTCACGGATGCAAATGACGGCCGCAGCTTTGAAAGAAGCGATATGCGCCGCATCTCCAATTGGTGATCATGCAGAAGCTAACGGCCTTTCTTCTGGTCAGAAACGAGGGCGGGAGGAAGGGGAGCTGGAGTCTACTGACGATGCCACCAGTATCCGTGCAATCTACGCTATCTTGCTGTGCTCATCTGAGTTCTTGCTTTCAGGAAAGATACTTGATTGCTGAAAGATGTTTATTCTCTCTTTCCGTGCCAAAATCATGTGGTAAGTGCATAAGCGCAATCCTTGACTGAGATTACAGCAGTGCGGTTGGGTGCAATCAGGCCGGCGAAGAGAAGGCGAAGCGCTCCAGTTGAGATAACAGGGTCAGGTCCATTGGTTCAGGTCACATATGAGCGGTTGAGCAGGTAACTTGATCAATCTTTGCAGATAGCTTAGTTACCTTTCTAATCTTTGCAGATACTTTATTCGACTCTTACCGAACTCTGGAGCGGAATGCTAAATACATGGTGGGGACAGGTCACGAAAAGGCCCCCCAACAAGTGATACGTGGGGATGTTTGCCGCAGGGAGAGCAAGGCGAAGTTGACGGAGCTGCTGAAGTATTGGGCGCAGTGGCATGCTCAAAATCAGGTAACTTTCAAAGCAATCAGTTTGGCGCCCCTGTCTCTTTCAGGCATTCGTCAACTCATAAACATACGTTGAAACAGGCTTGAACCTTTTACCAGTGGGTTTTCATGTTGGTTAGAAGCTAAGTCGATCGAGGCATCCTCTTGGAGAACCTTTGGGGCTCTGAGGTCCATTCACTTGACAGCTTGATGGAATCTGCACCCGCAGACTCGTCTTGCGAAGCTGCAAAATTTCAACCTTCCAAGTCAATGGCTTGACTGAACCAGAGGAAAGGAAACTAGTCAACTGTTTCAGGCAATCCTCATAAGGTTTGCATAGTAGCTGCCTCCAGGGATGAACTCAAAGCTGTGTCCAAATAACTTGGGGTACAGAACCTATGCTTGGGCAACTATAAAATGCTTGTCATTTTTTGTGCTTGCCAGCCCCCCTCCAACACCGCAACCGAGAGCGGCACCGTCGTTTACTTTCCTCCTGACGACAGCAGCAACTCCTTTTTCTGGGTCGACAAGCCTCGTCTCCCCCAGGAGTCCCTTTCAGCTGAGCCAGAAGCCTTCAGAAAGGAGTTCAACATCCAGTATGAGCAAGAGAGTGAAGTGCCCCAATACGACCGTGGAACAAACGCCCCCCTTGACTCAGAGAGCGAGCGGGAAAACGGGGCTGGGGATGGCGTTTATCTTTGGATCGAGAAAGACGCCCCCAGGTGCTGGAACTGTGGGTCGTATACGCACGCTGCGAGGGACTGTCCGAAACCAAGGGATCAGCAAGGTGAGGAGTGGTCCTAGCAGTATGGGTCAAGTGAGTATGTACTGGCTTTACTTGTCGTAAAAGGTTGGAGAGACATTGAGAAGGGAGGCATACGGATCGATGGGTGGTGACAGTAATTCATCCGTGACACTTAGGCTAGAGTGTGTGAGCTGCCATTATTGTTTTTGTTGTGTTGGGGGAGACACGGGTTTGCTGGTGGATCCCCCAGGTTAATTAGGGCGCGTCTCTTTGCTGCAGGAATCATGAGTTCCTGTACAGAGGTGAAAAATAGCGTGGCCTATGCAATTCGTGAAAACAATGGCAGCATCATTTATAAGTGGCTCCCGTGCTTCAATTACAAGCCGTAAAACCGACAGAACCTAAAGATTTTGAGTCTGGGAACGTCCCTCGGCCACGACCTCATGTCGAGCATAGTGCGCAAATGCTCAGTTGGGGCCCCAGAGGAAGGGACGTGCCTCCTACTTGGTCATAAACATTCTCACGTGCTTGCATCACCTTGCTGGTCCTTCATTGCAGCTTTTAATGCTGCCAGAGACGAGTTTCAGGCCATGAGGGGGATCCGGCCGGGCGAGTCTTCTCAGCGGCGCTACTTTGAAGGGGGGCGGTACGATGACCTCAAGCCAGGCCAGTTGACAGGCCCCCTCCGTGAGGCCTTGGGAATTCAGGTCAGGACTATTCTCGTGACCTGAACGTGCTGCATCGTCAATTTGATTGCATTTGAGACTTCGTAGTCAACCACTTCAAGTCGCCATGTCCAAGCCTGCGTATATTTGCCAATCTCGAAACCTGCACATTGAGGCGATCACGGTTGAAAGAAGATGGGAGACAGGTCGACTGCTGACGAGCCACCTCAGAGTTCTGGAACGAAGCAACCCGTGAGAGCTCAATGATTTCAGCACAATCTAGGCTTGACACGTTTTGCAACGGGCCTCTCTGGTCAGTTCGGCGCCAAAGCTGACACGTTTTTTTTTGCCTCCCTCTCTGGCAGCCGGACGACCCGCCTCCCTGGCTGCACAGGATGAGAGAGCTCGGGTATCCGCCCGCTTACCTGGGTGAGTCCGTGCGTCACTATGTTGTATGCTTGAGTTCGGCTTGGAAAGCCTCTGATCACGTAAGAGCATTTCGCAAGCGACCAGACTGGAATGAGAAAAGCTCTGCCTCCTAGTGAAGGACCGACTTCGACGATGTAAGAAGTTCAATGTCCGTCCTCAGCGCCTGCTTCATAGATTCAAAGCGTTTGTTCTGCATGGATTGAGAAGTAAAAGACTCTCTTACCTGCTTTTGGTAGGAATGACAAGCTTCTCCGCTCTCCGTTGTCACGAGGACGACAGCCTCATCAAAGCAATCTGTGAAGGGGCTATCGCCCCCTGTATAACGGTAGCACACCTTTCGAAAGGCTTTTTGCCTTCCCCAAAGGAGAGTGAAGCGTCTGGTCTTTTATTTCGTGAAGTCGTAGGGCTGCCGTTGTTTTTTCATTTCTTAAAAAGAAGTTTTTGTTGTTTGTGAACGCTTCGCGCACTCCCATTTCACGACCTGTAGAAGACGACGGACTTTCTTTTGCCCACAGCGACCGAGGACGGCTCTGAGTCGGCCTCAGGCATCGAGGTCGTCGGCCTAGACGAGGGCGAAGATCTGGGGGCTCCAGGAACCACCGCAGCTGAGCCGGCCCCTTCCGCTGACGTCAGCACAAACCGGGCTGCTGACGTCAGCGAGAAGCTGCCCCGGGAGCTCGTGGCTTTCCCGGGGGTCAACGCACCAATCCCCGAGGGGGCGGATCCGCGGAAGTGGGAAGACCGGCGGAGAGCAGTCCAACCTCCGGACTGGCAAGTCTTCAGAAGTTGGTCGGAGATGGATCGCGGGGGTTCCGGGGTTGTGGTCTCGGAGCACGTCACGCAGTCAACGAGCGTCACAGTGTTCGGCGGGGAGGGAGCGGCGATGGCGAATTACGGTTGGGACTACCGGGAGGGTTACGTGGCAAGCCCACCAGGGCGACAGGTGGCAGCTCCGGGTGCGCCGCTGGCGACGCGTTTCTCGGAGGCGAACGGACGGCCGGTGGAGATTCCAGGTGGGCGGAGGCGGGCCAGCCGGTGGGATGCGCACGAGGCGCAGCCGGCTGACGTCAGCAGAAGCTGGCCAGGGACGTCAGGGTTGGAAGGGATCATCGAGCAGCAGAGACGGGAGGAAAGAAGGGGGGTAGTTGAATCGGCTGGTTACATGGCAGGGGGAACGAATGGGTTGGAAAATGGGGGGGTACGCGAGGTGGGGGGAAGTGCGGAAGAGGCGGACATGGACCTCGGGGCAGACGACTTTCCGCCGGGGTATGCGAATGAACAACAGTGGCGGGGCGGCCCTGCGTTTGCGTACCAGCATGGATCAGGTGAGAAGGATTGAGTGCGAGAGGGTCGCTGGGAACTCGGAATCTGTTTTACGTGGGGATCCATGGGCTCAATGCTGTCAGCGAGTCAGAAGCTTCGAGTTCCGAGTCGCCCGTTCGTTTGGTCAAACGAAGTTTCTCAGAATTCCTTTGCCAAAGCTTGAGATTGCATCCGGATCTTCGCACCACATGTTCCGGTGTGAGGAAGTTGGGTTGTAGGTCCTGATGGACTGCGGGAAGGAACGCTTGTCATTTCTGCTCTTGAATGCGCCTTGCCGCGTGTTCCCGATCTCACTCCGAGGCAATAATTGGCAGTAAGATTTCACCGCTCAGAATGGACAGGAATGGGGGCACCAATCCTCAAAAAGCAGGCCAACCGCCGGCTGCCCGATTGGACGGCAACCAGCGACTGGGGTCCCCTCCCCCTGCCGTCCAGGAACAGTCCTTCCTTTCATTCCCTGCTGTCTGCTTGTGCTCTGGAGCAGTCTGACTGTGCAGCGCTGCGCAACAGACATTCGTTCAATAACCGTACCAGCCTTTTATTTTGGTTTCAAACTGAATCGTTGTTCTGGCTGCCGAAAGTTTTGGAAGATGTTTTTCCTTTGGCGACGAAAAGGTGGTATGTATATTTGCCCGGTAAAGGCCAGTAGTGCTTGAAGCTGATTTGCTACATAAATGACATGTCAGAAAAAAGGAAAATTTCGCCGAAATTGGCTGCTTAATAGAAAACAATCTTTTGGCACCCAGACCGACAAAATCAATCAGCGGTACCGTACACGGTATACTTGAAGAACTGTGGTCTGACCTGACCTTTCCCTCTTGGCAGCGCCCCAAAGTGGATCGGCAGCCCGCTATGACCAGCCCCTGCCTCCCCCCTCCTACAGTCCTTCGCCTCCCCCCCCTCCTTCGTACACTCCATCCCCACCCCCACCCCCGAAATACAGTCCCCCCCCTCTTCCACCGGGCTATGAAGCCCCTCGGGACGTGACTCCGCCCCCATACCCGAGCTACGGGTCCCCTCAAGAAACCTTCTATACGCCTCAGCAGCACTTTGTACCGGGGGTGCAGAATCAGTGGCAAGCGTCTCAGCAAGCACGGCCGAGCGCGCCCGCCGCAGGGGCCTGGGGTCACACGTGGAGCGGCTTTTGGCCGTCCAAGAAGTAGGGTGCGTTGTTTCAGACAAGGTTCTCTGCAGACGACAGCTTGATGGACATCCTTTCCAGACTGACGTCACGAATGCGGTTCTGTGAGGTGATGGTCACCTCGTCCTATTGGCAGTGGAAATGTCGTCTCTTCAAGCATGTACCTAGTTGCACATGTTGGATGGTCAGTGAATGCTGTAAAGCTTGCCCGGCCGGAGCTGCCAGCAAGCTTGGATGCACCTGGCTGGCCGGCCAGCCTGGCAAGCTAGTTATGGTGGCGCTAAGCGGCTGAAGCAGTTGGACGCCAGTACCACCGGCTTACATGTCTTATCAGATGCGGGCTGGTCAGCATCGAATTAGCGACTGTATGCCGCGGGTATCCCATCAGACATGGCGGGCTTGAATCAATCAAGTGCACGCATCGCCGGCTGTCAAGGTGTCAAGGTAGACGGAAGGTAGCGCAATTTCAGGACCCGGCGTCATGCTGCATGTGGGCAATGCTGCAGCCTCGCTCTAACACTGTGGTCGGCCGCAGGGCAGCTATATACCATGTAGACTCCGATGGGTGGGGCAGCCGGTGGTCGTACCTCAGGGGTTGAACCAAGCTCGTCGGTGCCGAAATGATGGCCTCCTACCCCTATCGGCGGGTATGGCGGGACCGCCGAGGGGGGCTGTCAATGACATGGCAACCTCTAGTGGCCAGAACTTCACTCTTGTGAAACTTCATTAGGGTTGCTGAAGGAGGTCAGAAATGATGCATAGGATGTCTATTTGATATAGGGGTAATGTTGATGACGTGCTTCATTCCAACTCGTGTACTAATCTCGGGCCTTCAATCTCTTATTAAAGCCCGTACCCATAAAAGGCATGGGGCTTGCTAGCGACAGTGTAACCCGTCGCAGGGGATGTCTAGTACCCGTCAAAATGTAATCCTGAATTCCTTGACCAGGGTCGCAGGAAGTTTTCGACTGATCCAATGTGCTACTATTGTTATGGTACTGTGGTGTTATCTTTCTCTCCCTGCAGATCAAGGCGCACCTCGGGTCTTCTCCATTGTCCTACATCGAAGCTGCCGCGAGTATACCTTTTTTCCCCCTCGGAAAAAGGCGGGCCCATTCTAAAAAGCCAAGGGACCCTCGAGGGGTTTTTAATGGTGCTCGCGAAGCTGTGTATAGATATCCGTATCTAGACATTTAGCCAAGATGTAGGACTTTGGGCAGAAGACTAGCCTAAGTGAGAACTTATCATGAAGATTCTGCATGATAGGTGTATCTCGTCAGCTTAGGTTGTGCAGCCATTTAACGCTACGAACACATAAGTCAGGATTGCCTCTCATTTCGGTAGGTAATCGAAATACTTCGTGCTCGAAAACCTTGTAAATGCCGTACCGGTAAAACGGTCGGTCGCGAAATGAGACCATGTGCGGCACTTTGACTTTGACTAGGTAGCTAGACGTTCAACAAAACCCAAAACAATTCCCATGTACGCCATGGAAGCCTAGTACGGTATGGCCCAATGATGATGTGGCTACGGCGTTTGAAAAAGATCGAGAACATCGAGAATCAGTAACCATAAACTGATACTTCCAACTTTTGGAATCCTCTGGAGTCTGGCGACGTCAAAGGACAGAAAGCATCGTAGATTCGGACGAATATATGAAGGCAACTACCTATTCTACATGATTGAGCGCATTGTAGGTAGCAGTCGGGATAAGGCTGAGGGGCCCGGGGGACAGCGCAGAAGATGAAATCTACACCGTCCATTCTCGCGAGTTACAATTGACGGTGCATGCAAGGACCCAAGCAAAAAGGACGGCAATGTCGGTGTTCTTTTAGAAGGATGGGCCGGAAGCCGTCGATTAATGACTGAAGGACGCCAAACGCTACGAACTTGAAGAGGAACTCCAAACCACGTCTCAACTGCAAAACGGAGGAGATTTTGCAGTGGGAAGCCAAAGCTAGCCACGTTTCGGATGTTTGCCAAATGGATCGAACCCATCGCTACGTGCAGAAGCTAGGTGGGTTGGCCAGAAGAGGAAGAAGTGGGTGGACTCTGGGGGGCGGCAGCCCCCCCGAGCTGAAGGGTGATGTGGCGAATGAATGAGGCTCTGCATGCCAGGAAGAAACTTTGAAGAGCCTTTGGAAGTTTTGAGGTTTTGAAATTTGAAGCTCCGAAAGCTGCATGTAGAATCTTGTCCTGCTGTGATCAAAATGCAGGCAGGCGTTTGCAGGCGTTTGGGTTGGGCCAAAGTAGGCCACGAACCACGGCACGCCACAAAGGCTTCGGTTCCGTTGCCTGCCTGCAACCTGAACAGAATCACCATTTCATCCAAGCCCAGCAAGCTGATGCTGGTTAGTACCTTCCTCACGACAGGGACGCCTAGGCTCTTGCAGTCAGCAGCTATTAGATTGCCACAGGGTGGTCGAAGGTTTGTTGTGATGGCGGGTGTTGCACCTCCTCAGCAGAGATCAGGCAGCCTGCCGGGTCTGGTGGACAACCCTTGGAAGCAGCAGCAGCAGCAGATGCGGTTCGACTCCCTGGACCGTGATGCATCTTTCGATGTCGTCGTTGTGGGCGCTGGTGTGGTGGGCTTGACGGCGGCCTTGGCTTTGGCAAAAGCAGGTGGGTGTCGCTGAAGAGGCACATGCGGGACCTGCATTACATTGGCCACGGTGCCCCTTGTTCAGCACGAGGTGGCTATTCCGTGTCATTGCTGCTCTTATTACTGATAGCCGTCATAGCCTTGCAAATAGGCGCCAGCGTGCTCAGCTGCGGTGGCGTGTATAGCTGGTGTGTGCAAGGGCGTCGGTTAAACCTCTGTGTCAGCACCTTGTCTTTGACCTTGCGCTTTTCATGCTGGCAGGCAAGAAGGTGGGGGTGCTTGAGAGCCGCGTTGTGGCTGCCGGCCAGACTGGACGTGCTTCTGGTGACGTGACATATGGCAACCCCACCACCTATGGGAAGCTGGAGAGCATGTATGGGGCAGACAAGGCCCGCTTGGTGGCCCAGAGCCAGGTCGCTGCGCTGGCGCACGTCAAGCAGGTGAGATTGCAGCTAAAAAGTTGCTCTTCCCCCCCTTGTAGCATACGCCTCTGGGGCAATTGCGGCTCAAAAGTGGCTGTATGGCACGGGACAGGCCAAGACTGCATGGCATTATGCCTTGGGGTAGCTGGTGTCTTCTCTAGCATGCACTTAGCATGGCTTGGCTGTGATTCAGTGCCTGGTACCTGCCTCATTGCACCTCAAACATGTGGTGTCCTATATATGTATGCCAACTTGTTACCAGCAATCAGCATCATCGTAGCTAAAGATCAAATACGCTCCATTTGATGTTCTGCCACAGATTATCAAGGAGGAGCGCATTGACTGCAGCTACCGTGAGGTGGATGGGTACATCATCTCAAAGAGCAGCCCCAGCGCCAACTTTGGGCGCGAGCTGCAAGCGATGCACAATGCAGGCCTGCGAGATTGCGCCCAGGTGCGGACATGTTGCGCCAGATGGCGGAGGCTAGTAATTGTGGCCTCCAAAGCACTTGCATATGTGCATTCAGAAAGCCTTGCCTTCTTAAGCTCATTCTCGGTCAAGCTGACATGATGCACAACTGCCTGCATGCATGCAAGGTTGCTGTCAACACCCCCCCAGTGAACAAGTTGCTGTGCACCGCAGGTTGACCTGGAGGGCAACCAGGCTGTTGGTGGCGTTAAGTCCGGTCTGCTGATGCCCAACCAGGCAGTCCTCAACCCAGTGGAGTACCTGAACGGCCTTGCCGGAGCAGTGGTCAAGGCTGGGGGGCAGGTAGGCAACTGCGGTGCTTTGTTTGCATCATAACGGTTGATGGGGCGGCAGGCCCTTCGCAGTGCCCCAATGCCTGGCTGCGGTGGTTGCCAAACTCGTGAGGAGGTAGGCCTGAAGACTCCCTCAACAGCAGGCTGCATCTGTCGCCTAAGAAGTTCGCTCTATTTACAGCTTCCTCTCTCTCCTCTCTTGCTTTCCAATTCGGAATGCACCATGTGATCCTGACCAGCAGGCCCTCTGCTCCGACCCCGCAAAACGGACTTGTCATTGTGCACATGCACAGGTCTTTGAGAAGACGCGTGTGCGCAAGTACAGCAGCAACAACCTGACGACCATGGGCGGACAGCGCGTGGCAGCCAGGCAGGCAGTGGTCGTGGCAACCGGCGTCCCCATCACCAGCAATCTTGTGGACTCTGCAGTGCATGCCATTGCACTGCATGGGAAGCAGGTGGTCCGCCGGAGGTAAGCGCGTAATTCCTTTTAGTGAAGTGCATGAAGCCTACGATTGAGCGCCATGCAGCCCCACAGGAATGTTTTAAGCATGGGATTCAACGGAGGTAAGCGCGCATTGCAGTCAGTGAAGTGCATGAAGCCTACGACTGAGCGCCATGCAGCCCCACAGGAATGTTTCAAGCATGGGGTTCAACGCTGGAGTACCATGATCAACCTGATCCGTTCAGATGCTGGATCACTGCGCTGCTAGCAACTGGGCGCAGCTTGATGGCCTCATCCTTTATCCTCTGGTACCTTGCTTGTTGCAGACATCCCCGTTCCTTTCAAGCGTGTTGCAAGACTTTTCGAGATGCATGTTGCGGCTAGGCGATGACACCTGCGTAATGCGGCTGCAGGTTCGCAATCGGGCTGAAGGTGCCCAAGGGTTCTGTGAAGGACGCCATATTCTACGACACCGCGTCCCCACCCCACACAGTCCACTTGGCAGACGGCGGACGCACCCATGACGTGATGATCGTCGGAGGGCAGGTATGTGGGGAATTACATAGCCAAGGCAGATATGGCATTGTGATCTGGGCCAGGTGCTGGTACCTTACAGCGCCCGAAGTGCGGTTGCGGGCATCAAGAATTGTCCAACGATGGCATCTGGTGTCTTGTGCAGACTGGTACACCAGGCCGTTTTTCCAGATTTATTGCTTGCTCTATGCGGTGCGTTCTGTTGTCCCGTCCAGACACAGAACTGATCGGGGACGTAGGGTCATTGCGGATGATTGTATGGCAACTTGCGGTTTCAGCGGTCATATCAGACGTATGCGCCTGTCTGTTACGAGTTGATTCACTGCTTGGCAGAACGTAGACAAGGGTGAAAAGCCGAGCGATCACGGCGACCTATTTGGGATAATGGGATGAAGTTGGCTGTTACTAGATCGAAGCGCCACTAGATCAAAGCGCCACTAGATCAAAGCGCTGTCTCCAAAATTGAGCTTGTCTTTGCCGGGCTAACGGGATGAAACTGGCTGTTAGTAGATTGAAGCGCTACTAGATCAAAGCGCTGTCTCGAACATTGAGTTCGTCTTTGCCGGGCAGGACACGGACCAGGGCAAGAAGCCGGGCGAGTATGGTGACCCATTTGGCCTGCTGGAGCGGTATGCGCGCGCACGCTGGCCCCAGGTGCAGGAGCGCCTGCACCAGTGGAGCTACACGGTGAGGCCCGATGTTCCTGTCAGCAGCAGAATAGGTCGAGCATATGCAAGCGTTGGCTCTAGATGCGAGACAGCCCGCAGCAGTGGCGCTACTTGGTGAGGCACTGTGTCTCTGACAGTGACTGGCTGCTTTACCATGTTCACAGAAGGACATATCCAGTATATTGCCCACAGTGCCCTTCGGAGCTAGACTTACAACAGAAACCTTGCAACTAAGACTATGCGGTGGTGGTGGGCTGGTGGGCATGTCGGTAACCTCTGATTCCGAACCATCTGCGCTGACGGGCCAGGCTTCTGGGAAAGGCTAACTGTGCATCTTGCATGAACCTTGTTCATGCGGAACAAACCATACTGACGCCTCACAGCACTCAAAACTGATTCGATAGTGAACAGAACCGCTGTTGCATGATTTGAAAGGCTCCTGTGGCTGCTATGCAGATCACTGTGCCAATCGAGAAGCTGGGCATGTACGGCCAAGACCCGGTTCCCTTCAGCGGCGTCTACGTGGGGACGGGTGACTGTGGCCTGGTCCTGACTGGCGGCACATTGGGTGGCACCATCATCGCAGGTGCGGCTGGAATGAGCTCTTTCTGCCCAGTCTCGTATCTATGTCCGCCCCCTTACCCTCTAATCTCTGTGTTACTGTTCAAAGGGCCTTTCTGGTGTAACGGTGGTTCGCAAGCGATAGTTTGGCGCGATTGGTGTTTATGAGTCACAGATGTAAGCAGCTTGAGTGACACCCGAATGAGAACAACCTCCGTCACTCCCCACCCAAACTCAGCTTCAAACAAGGTTGTCTTGATGCTGATTTTCAAAGTCACAAAGTTGCAGCAGTTTTACCTTTTGTGCGGCATCTCTCCTGCCTGCGCCCTACTGCGTGCAACACAAGTTCGATGACAAAGCATGCGGTCTGTGGCTTCTGGCTTGATGGTGCATATCTGCGAGGCGAGGTCCTGTTGGTAAGATGTGCTCTTGTGGCCTGCAGATGCTGTGCTGGGCCGCTCCAACCCGTACGCTGACATTTACAGCCCCGGGCGCAAGCTGAGGGGCCTGCCGTTCATCCCGACCCTGCACCCCATGTATCTGTGGAACACAATACAGGTGAGCACCTTGGTACTTGTTACATTGTATAGCTGAGATTGTGTAGCCAAAAGCTGTGCAGTTATGTGGCTTACAAGAATTCTGTTTGACACTCAAAACACCTTGGAGAGGCATTGATTGTGCTGCGGTGGCAGCTTTGTGCTGGTGGGTATTTCGCATGCGGCCATCTATTTGCATATCAGTCATCACCTGCGGCAAGCACTTGCGGTGGTTCGGGTTCAAAGCGTGACAACACTTCGCTTGCATGCAGAGCGTTGTGAACCAGGTGACGCCCCAGCTGCGCAACCAGGACATTGAGGACTTGGCCCCAGACTCGGGCTGCACCATCCAGAAGGGCCTGCGCAAGGTCGCTGTCTACAAGGACCCACAGGTGGGCTGGCCAGCCAAGTCACGTGTCAAACTTTTTGTTTTTTAAAAGTATTTTGCAATTGTTGTAAAGAGTGCCAGGATTGACCCCACCTGATCCCGCGAATGCCCGTGATCAAGTCAAAGGAGATGGATTCCCAGGGGCGATGAGTGTGCTTTGGACATTAATAAGCAAGGCAGTGCTGCCATATGATGCATGGCAATCTGGGGGCTGTGCCAAAAGCCATAACGGCGGAGGTCCCCGCGACCATACATGCCCTGTTGTTCAAGCTGGAACAACTGCAATCCTGCCGTTTTTGCGATGATCTTGGGGTTTGAGACGACCATTCCGCAATCATCTTGGCCGCAGATTTAATAGCAAATGGGATATATCATCAACGTCCTTTCCGACCATAACACGCATTGACTGCTACTTGCAGGGCCAGACTCATGCATACAGCGCGGTCTGCCCGCATCTCGGTTGCTTGCTTCAATGGAACCCCTCGGACAAGGAGTGGAACTGTCCCTGCCACGGGTCTTGCTTCGACAAAAAGGGTGAAAACATTGAAGGACCGTCCACCCTGGACCTGACGCCCTTGCCTGGTGTGTTGAAGTGAAGCTTATCTGTACCATAAGCCTGCGTCACCAAGATTGAGTTGAGAGGCTGCCAGAGATCGTGGCGCAACCGGTTGAGTGTAGTCCGAGTTCCGCCAATATCCTACCCGGAGTCCCTATTTCGCTAGTTCCGCCCAAGTTTTGTTTGCATGTACATAAGACAGCAATTTCCGTCCAAAGCTTGTCCAAAACATAGCTTAGAGCAGTCAATAGCGTCACTTCGGAACTTGTCTCTGGTCAAGAAGTGCTCGCATATTGCTTCTTCGGATTCTCTAATCGATTATAGCCGGCCATGCATAGATCGGCAAGGTGACCGATTCTCACTAGCTACAACACTGTTGACTGCAGTCACATTTGGCGGTGTTGCTACACCAGCCACGTTGCTTTGCTACGTGAATTGCAGGTCAAGAATTTGGTGTTATCCATCGAATCACTATACCGACATGCGCCAGGAATGTTGTCCACTATAGTGTAAACTCCAATGAAGCAGGTTGTCAGTTCAAAACTTGACCCTAATTGTCTAAGGGGACATGGGTCAGGCCCGCATGTATCACAACCAGCATGCACTAACGTGAGATCGAATCGGTTGGAAGGTGCATCTTGATCCAAGCTTGAACTCTGTGTGCATGTTACGCTGTGCCATGTCATTTGTACTACATCATAAGCATCCGAATTATGCGTCAATCTTATCAACTTCACATATGCATGTTTGTGTGCGTATACCGCAAGTCTGACTTCAAGCACCGATCAGTGTTAGTATACATCATTGATTGTAACCCGGGAAACCCCAGACTGATCTGCTCAGCTAGCTTACCGCCATCGTACCCAGTCGCAGACTGAAACCTGTCTGTAATTGGGCCAAACCACGTACCAGCTTAAGATCCATCGACGGCATTGAACTTCTGAAAATAAATACCATTTTTTTTACCTGGCCCCGGGAAATCAAGACGCCTCGAGAGTTTCCTCCATTGCAACTAAACAGACACTATAATACGGTATCGTAATATTATCTCGCCTGATATCAACCCGAGTGGTGCTTTTACCATCCTCACTATTACACACCTTTTTGACAAATCCTATACTTGTGTAGCTTTGAAATTATGTGGCCTCGTCGCTCAGAAAGCCAGAAGCCGTGAACACCTCTTGGTGTTTTGAAGTCGCAGATGACGGGCCATTGAAAAAGCAACCAATCCTTACGGGACGCTTTTCGGGTCGTAGTCACTTGACATGGACAAAATCCCGGCGCCCCTGCTTAGGATCGAGCTCAGTTGCCCCGAGGAGAGC
The DNA here is from genome assembly GCA_000708835.1 of Klebsormidium nitens. Taxonomy (NCBI): domain Eukaryota; kingdom Viridiplantae; phylum Streptophyta; class Klebsormidiophyceae; order Klebsormidiales; family Klebsormidiaceae; genus Klebsormidium; species Klebsormidium nitens. The sequence goes on along the minus strand of DF236954.1, from coordinate 137,124 downwards.
CCCGCTGAACTTTCGGGATCAGACGATGCCAACGAGGAGACTGTATAGAGGGAGGGAAGCCGCCTCGGGAGTCGGGGGACCTCCATTCGTCCCATGAGCATGTCCGCGCACTGCCGCATGCTGGGCCGGACGCTGGCCGCCGTGTGGACGCACAGCAGGGCAACCTGCAGATGACGGCAAACCACGGGAGGTTCAGACTTGGAAAGTATCGAGGACGGGAAGGAGAAGAACAGTAAAAAAGGAGATTCTTACAGCTTGCGCATGATTGGCGAGTGGAACGGAGCTGCAGAACTGTGGCCTCATCTGATTCAAAATTGAGGATGGGCGCCGACTTCGCTTGAAGGACGTGGCATGTCCGTTGCGCAGCGGATCGAAGACTCCACCGAAATCTTTAAAGTTGAAAGGAGACTTCTTAGTTGAAAAACTAGATTAGCCGATTCTCAGGACGTGAGAGTAATGGAACAGGAATCGCCAGCCATACTTCTAGCGCCCGGAAAAAGCTGACACAGACATCTTAGGGCGAATGCAATGCACGCAGTGCTGCCTCTATACATGTCGGCGGAAATTCCATGTCAACGCCTCTCGAGCTCTTGGCGAACCAAAAGCACCCGACCAGCTTAATGGACGCGAGAAAAGACGTCAGAAAGGGCCTGACTAGGCAAAAAGGCTCCGTTTAAAGGGCTCCAGAGACGATGAGTTCTTAGCCAGCTTCACTTGCGAGCTCCGTAACGTCCTACAACGCAACTCCAATTCGGCGACAGCAAAAGCTGCGCCAACCCCAGATCAAGACTGAAAGCGACCTGTGACCTTCAAGTCACAACAAAGACGACTTCGGCGTCGGGGGACCGATTCTGTTCCGGCGACTACAGAGAGAACAGCGCATTGCGCTTCTCCGATGCCACGTGATTACGTCCGCGGCGATGTGGCAAGTACTGCCTTGCAATCGGGGTTACTCTTAATTGTTCCCTGCGCATCTTCCAAGAGCAGACACACGGCTGGCTCTCACGTGGTGCAGAACGGAAAATGCAAAAGGTGAAGCGACTCCTCACCTTAGTCATGCGCTCCATGTTCGCCGCGAACTCGTGTCGCTCCCCCTCGAGCCGCGGGTCGATCAGCTGCTCGAGCTCGCTCCGTTCCGCCAGGGCCCACGCCCATTCCGCCAGGTGAATCTGGCGGATTGTAAGTAGCGCTTTTAGAACCGGGTCACCTTCTGTTGGTTTCGCAAACCGTATTTGTTGGAGGTAAATGGAAGTCGGGAAGGGGCTTAAAGTTGACCGACGACAACTTTTTCCCTGCGGGGAGATGTGGGGTAGCCGGATCCCCTTGCCGAGAATGCTTGCGTCATGGAAACGAAACGAAAACGAGACCCTGTTGAAAGATGGTTCCACCGGGCTAAATTGCAGCGCACTACATGAACTTGGTCTAAGTGAGTAACTTTGAACAAGTTCCGCCAGTGTTGCGGACTTTGAAATGAATCTTAGTCAGCATCTTCTACTCGGGTGAAAGGGCAATCACCTTCGAATGAGCGGGAGGTACATCGTTTCAACCCTAGGTCTTTTTGTACAAATCAAATGAAGGGGCATTGCGTGGAATCCTCAAAAGAAGACGTCTTTATAAACCTCACTCAGATACTTTTCGAGCAAACGACGAAGAACGTGCCTTCAAAATATGTACTTGCTCTTCTGGTGCGTTGGATTGAGTGGGCCGTCGCCCGGCCACGAGGCAGAGCAGCACCACCCCGAAGCTGTACACGTCACTCTTCTCGGTGAGCTTCCCGGTGGCCATGTACTCGGGGCTCAAGTAGCCCCACGTGCCGGCGATCGCTGCAGGCAACGAAGCAAGATACACTGGAAAGTGGTCGCTGATGATAGAAGCGCGCGACAGGGGGTGACGACCAATAAAAAGATGGGGGAAAGAGATCAAGCGTGATTCGCTCGGCGCTTCTCAGCATCAAACATGCTGAGACTAAGACAAATTGGTAAGGGCAATACTCAACCTTTTGGGAAGCTTCGCAGAGCATGGTTAGAAAGGTAAAGATCTGGATTGCACCCACAGGAGTTCTTTCTTTAGCACAAGCCGGAGAATGATTGAGTAGAAAGCAAACATTCGGGTTCACATCATGCCTACATCATCATACCTCTCGGAAAGGAATGCGCCGGATGCGCTTGCGCTGGACGAGCTGAACCACCGACTACTGTGCGTGCTACCTTCAAGACAGAGACACTGACCTGTGGTGACGTGTGTGTCCTGTGGGTCCGTCCGCCTTGCCAGTCCGAAGTCGGCCAGCTTGGGTTCGAAATCGTTGGCCAGCAGGATGTTGCTCAGCTTCACGTCTCGATGAATGCACCGTGGTTTGCACTCCTGAGGAGGACAAGGTGGCACTTGTTCTCTTGTTTTTCTTTTTTCTTTCCTCGCAAAGAGAAAGGTGGGCACACCCCTACTCAAAGTTTCCTTAGGGAACCATACCGACCAGATTTTCAATTGTCTACGCTTTGACCGCTCTTTATTCGATTAACAGCTTTCGTCTCGGCTGCAGGACTCGCAAGCTAAGAGAGTTCAGGCGATCATAGGAGGAAGGCTTCGGTGGGACGACCCCGGCTTCCTTGTTCCGCTCCTCGCCCAGAAACAAAGCCATGATTTGTTCCACGATGTTGTAACGTGCGACAATTCTGTCATTGCAGCGTTCTGCAGAATTTATCCGATTCTATGAACAGATTGAAAAAAGCGTGCGCCAATTCGAAGCCCCTTTCGTGAAGCTCGCCCATGCAGCGGACACTTGATCTGCTGACGATTCAGATCGCAAAAAACAGGCCTCGGTAACCCGGATCTAAAGATCAGCCCCGTACAGCAACAGCAAAATATATCACTCGATCCAACATCGTAGTCCAGCTTCACTGTGTGTATCGCAAGTTCTGGTCTGCAGCCTCTCCTTATGTCTGATTGGGCGTTCACAAATAGGTTTTCCGGGGCGCACCGACTCTCCGTCCTTCAGGGACGAAAAAGGGGAATCTCCCCCAGGAATTCGACACGACTATGCCTTACGAGCGCCGGTATCAACACGAAGGAACGGTTGGCGCTTCCTCCCCGGACAATCTGTCTGACTACGAATCACGCGAGGCTTTTGAGCTTCTGCGCCACGCATCCTGACGGAAATACGACCAAACAGATTCTCGGGGAGCATGGAACCCCTCAGAGAACGTTTCCCACTTCCCTGAGAACTCAATTGTGACCGCCCTGTAAGACGGGGCTCACCTCGTGCAGGTAGGCAAGCCCCTTGGCCGTCCCCAGGGCGATCTTGTCTCGGGTGGGCCAATTCAAAAACTGCGCGCGCACACTGCTCTCAGTGGCGCGGCCAGCCGAGACGGCCGCCGTAGGGCACAGATGGTCTTCGACGCTGCCTTGCTCCATGAACTCGTAGACCAGGCTGCGGAAGGGAGGACAGGATCGGTTTAGCGGTTTAGTTTTGATTTTGTTCTGAATTACCGGCTATGTTGTAGGTCACGGCCGGGGACAGGTGGGGTTAGGTGGGGGTTAAAGGTGGGTATGGGTGCGGAGCATGTTAGCTTCGGGCTCAGGGGTTGGGTTTGATTAAACCCGGGGAAGCGACTTTTTAGTTCAGCGGTCGTTCTCTCCAATCTGTTGGGAAATCCCTGACTGACAACCAAGAAAACTATACTAGACTGCTCTCTTCGCTCCGTAACCCCAGGGGCAAGCAGAAAATTGGCACGGCAACCAGTGCAGGTTGTTGTTGTGCCCTGGCAAATCTGGCAACGACAAGGGATTAGGTCTGAAGCGTACAAAGGTTTAGGGATAACGTACCAGACTGCATTCAAAAGAGGTGTGGCCTACGAGCTGCCAATCTCAACAGAACAGAGTAGAGCAACCTACGAAAGAGCGACTGAAAGTCCAATTCATGTTGAAGAGCTGAGAGCTACGGAAACTCAAAAGCCCCGACAGCCTGGCCGCTTGCAGATCAGTTGATGGGATTGAAAAGGAAGCCTCACAAGGAGTTTGAACCAGTGAGGCAGCAGCCCTTGAGGACCACTAGATGACGGTGCCGATACTGGGCCAGAGTCGCAACCTCGTTCCATGCTTCCTGCAACAAAGACAGGTAGATCAATGGGTTAAGAACCCGGTTTAGTAGCTTATCAAGTGCCCTTCGACGAAGTCGGGAAAGCTTCACGTCCGCTTTGATGCCCTTCACAAGGTCTGTTACCGGTACTCCGTGCGCTTTCTGATCATTGCAAGAGAGGTCTGTGGTATGGCAAGAAATACCTGTCAGGTTGTGAGAACGAAAGAGCGTCATATGTTTCCGGATTGACGATAAAATGTGGCGTTCCGACAAGACGCAAATTACGATAGGACTGCTCGAGAATCATCGGAGTTGAGCGAATTATGAACAAGTTATGAATCAAACCATCATATAGCAATCGCCCAAGCAGGTACTCTAAAGGTCCTCATGTCGGTACAGCTGTTACGCAATCCCGATAAGCTGGTGTCCAGGTTTCTTGCTACGAAGCTACTTCTCTACGAGAACGCCTTCTTCAAAAAGAGCAGTTGTCTGACTTCGGCAGTCTTGCAAGAGCGCTTCAAAACAATCAAGAACCTGCTTCAAGGGGAAGTCGAGAATGCGAGTGGCTGTCCGTGTCTTCAATGTAGAGCCGTAACTCAATCCCGAGAAAATAAGTTCTTTCTTACCTTGGCTCCATCATTGTTGGACCCAAACGTGGAGTCCTTTACTGCAACGATGTCCCCGTTCAGCTCTCCAACGTAAACTTTCCCGGATCCCCCGACGCCAACCACACGGCTCTCGCTGAAGTCCTGAGTCGCTTTGCTCAGCTGCCTTTTCGTGAAGACCTGCAACCGGTTCCCCACGACCCGCTGTTGTATCGACGACAAGCGGCCGAGCGTCTTCTTCTCGGCGTCCCACTCGGCCTTGTACAGCGGATAACGTCGCCATAGGACGAATGCAACAATCGCCAATACCCCAAGGAGCACGACCGCGCTCGCACAACTAACCCCGGCTATGAGTGCGATGTTAGAGGCGCTTTTGCTCGGGAGTAAGGGGACCATCGTGAGCTCCAGCCCCGGGGGGAACTGGTAGTAACAGTTTCCGCGCTCGGGGACTGACTCAACATTGGCGAGCCACAGGTAATATTGGTGCACGACCAGTTGCTGGCACGCGTTCAGGTACGCGACGCTTGTGGTGTTCGCAAGCTCGTTCCCCACGTCGAGCAGCGTTTGCGAGCAGTGGCTGCAATCGCCGCCTCCGCTGTGTGTGCAGTTGCCGTCGAAGTAGTGGAAGTAGCGCGTGGAGACCTGCTGCTGGAGCGTGGAGTAGTTGTAGCAGCCGATGTTCAGAAGGGCGGTCGCGGCGGTCACGCGGCAACTTTCCGGCGTGGCTGGGGAGACGCCATGCGCGGCGAGCCCGGCCTTGTACTCCGAGAAGCACACCTCGGCCTGCCCCTAAAATATTGGAAATTGGTCCCAGGATTAGGTTTATTGAGTTCAAGCTCTACTACTGGGATGGGGTGAGTTAGGAAGGCGGTTTAGGGTGTGCACGGGTGCGGAGCACGTGAACTTTTTCCGATCCGCTTTTTTCGATGTTACCTTCAACCTCACCACAACTTAACCTTAGAATTGACTAACCTAGAAAAGGATGTATGGAGTGGAGGCAGGCCTCTCTTCGAAAGTCGGTACTTTCCTGACCGGATCAACCATATTTCCTGGTTGCGCAGAATTGTTACCAGATGGAAGCCAAGCACTTTTGACACAAAACCCACCGAAACGAAAGCTGCCAAATCCCTACGCTGAGAAAGGTCCAGACGATTAACGTCTTTGCGCAGGCAAGAAGCCCTCGAGGAAGCCGTCAAGAGAGGCTTCAAGAAACGAGAAGCCCGATCGTCTTTGAGAAAATCCTTTTGGAACGAGAGACCTCGTAGGCATTGTATTGGTAGGTAGCAGCAGGACATATCGCCTGTCTGAGATAGGAAAAGCAACAAGTTGCCCTTATCTTATCAGACCGTACCTGCAGCCATTAAGCAACGAAAAGTAGATGGAAGCGAAAATGATCGGACCCTCTTGATCGTCAACAAAGCCCATTTACAAAATCGATGTGCTCCGGCCTCAAATCCCCGGCTCGCTGCAAACATCTCTTCGAAGCTGGTCTCACCTGGTCCATCCCATAACGCGTCTTGTTCAGGGCGGTTACCAGCATAAAGTGGTACTGTCCGTGTACGAGTTGACAGCAGCGATCCGCTCGATAACTCTCTGCTCCGCAGCTGCGGACGATGGACGTCCAGTTCTGCCTCGACCAGTCATACGCTGTGCACTTGCTTGCTTGAGGGATGGGTTCAATGTCCACGTTATACAGGCACCGAGCAATGCCGTTAGCGATGGCGACAGGGTACGCTGCCGCAGCCATTGCGACCTGGGCCAGATCTGCAGGAAAAAAAGAAAATGTCAGAAGCTTTGAGCGCATGTTCTGTAATCTTTGCTGAGCAACCCTTCTTGTAGCGTACGTAAATGTTGCTCACCAAAAGTAGGTTACGTGAGTGGATAGCCAGCACAAGATTCGAAGTGAGGTCTTCCATGACAGCTTGTGCTGTGTGCGACGATCGGCAACAATATTCCTGGAGACCTGGACGCCCTGAAAGACAGAGTGGTCAATCTGTCGACTGGATAAAAGTTGCATCAAAGGCCCCAAGAAACTTGCCGCACTTTTAGCAATCTTGTTTCAATCAAGCGGTTTGAAACAAGATTGTTAACAGCAGATCCTTCTTCACAGCAGATCTTGCAAGCAAAGGCATCAGGTGCGGGAGAGAGTGATGCTTTCACCTTGGCATGACGTCGTTGCCAGCAAAGCCGGCGTGCTGCTGCCTAGTGACATAATCTTGTTTGTGATGAGGGTGGTGCAGAGACCGCAATCTGCATTTTCCCCATAGCAACTGGTACCCACCGTTCCTGCAAGTACCAGCGAAGTGTTACAAAGAGACACACCGGAGCAAGTTTTTGGATGCATCTTCTTGCACTCAGCTGACAACTTAATAACCTCGAACTTCAGATGGTGCTCAAGAAGCTTAACTCCTGCATAACGAGTTGAGTTGGTCTAAACTCACATTCAGAAATTTGCTCGCAACGAAACAAGTGGGGCCAGCCCTGTATCGTGGCATCGTCTCATAGAATGTGATATGAATCTGCCTTGGCTGCCAAACAAGCGCGCTTTCAATGCCAGTACTATACTGTTCTCTTTGAGTACAAGCAGAAAGACGAAGCTTGTCAAGAATGGCAGGCTCACAATTGATGGTCCTGGCATCGCTAACATACCTGGAAAGGTCCGACTTGATGCCGACCAGAAATCGTACACGGTTGTGAGATCATCTCCACAGGCTTTGCCGGCATCCTCTGAGAGCATTTGACTTTTGATGTCGCACCAACCGAGAGCAGGTAGTCCAGCAGCTATTGCTGAAGTGTTCAAACTCTGCAAACCAGAGCCAGGATGGGGCACAGACATTTCAGAGCCAAGTACCTTGCCTTGAATCTCAGATGCAAGGGGTCCATTTTGACTTTAGAATGTTCGCGTCTACCATGGATTATGCTGGTTAGCACTTCTGGCGGCCGTATGAACTTGACCCGCAATGCACTCCCCACTGATACAATTCTGGCTTAAGGACCCCCAACTTATTAGTTATTCTCAACCGGGGAGCTGGGTGTAGAGAGCGCCAACCAATGTTACCCCAGGACAGGGCAACCAACAAACATAGCAGGTGATCACCCCAACAGGTGATCAAAAACAGGGTAAGATATATACCTGGATACAAGCGTCAGCGGATGCCTGGGGCAGGAGCAGGCGACCAGTCTCATTGGCATATCGCACTCGGGCCTGCCATAGAACTGCCTTCATATGGATGCAGCAAGAAGTAATTGAGCTGTTGCTGAATGCACCAGCTGCGCTTACAGCGATCGCGTTAGACGTGCCTAGGTAAGGCAAGGAGGGAGCAGATTGTCAGCTTGAAAGTCATGAAACCGTGCTCTTCGATTGCTCGTTTCAGGAGAAGCAACACAGCATCTGAGCTTGGATCCGGGAATCCAGGAACTTCGTTGGGGAAGGGCTGCTTGCTGTGGCAAATCTTCCATGTGGCATCAGTACGAGGATGGACAATACATATCATTAGTACCATTGCAGAGACGCCTGCCTGTGTGCGTCATCAGAGAGCAGGAATGCAGCTCTCTCAAAGAAGTCTAAGCTTCGCAAGCAGATAACAGCATGGAACTAAGCCAACATCCGGGTCTTAGAGTTGCTATATTTACAAAGCTTTATCCAGCAACGGATATTGTGCGTTCTCGAAGAAGTCTGCTTAGGACAATTGCTGCCTACAGGAGCTTGATTGCTGGCATGCTGGTTGTAGTGTCTACTATGAAGGGCCCCACCTTGTTACAGAGTTGTCACTCCTTCAAATGTCACACATAAGATCCGACCCAATACCACGGACGGCTCTTGCAGCAAGCCTGTAAGCCTAGACGGTGGCACGAGTAGAAGAGGTTTGTTTGACTTCATTACAACGTGAGTCTCACCTGAGTCACCTGGTCCTGAGGAGCATGCAGTCTGCTTTGCATATTGGATGTCTGCCTTCAGAAAGACCAGGGGACATTCTCCAGGAATGATGGATGGAGGAAGCGGAGCCCCAGGTCTAGGCGCAGTCTCTACATAGTCTGCTCTGCTGTGCTGAACGAATACTAGCAGGACAAGGCTAAGAGCGAAACCGGCAGAGGTCCTCTTGTGGTGAAAGGCTCTATTCATCCTCTGCAACATGCTGGCTGATGATGGTAGCTAGAGACTCCGCAGCAATATCGAATAAGCCATCAAGGCGGTAGAAAAGGTGCTTGCTGATCAGATGAACACATTGTTTCCTATTTGGAGGGCACAGATTGCCGTGCTCTTTACGACTCGAGGAGGTGTTACAAACGTGATACCGACTACAACTGCAGCAATTCAGCAGCGGTCTCTCAACTCCTCGTTTCTTCAAGGCTCAACAACAGCAATTCCGTAAGCAGCACGCTGCGGCGTCTCGGCTAGCGCCCTGCTGTGGTATGCAAGTATGTCAGAGATTGGGCGACGGAGGGCGGTCTCGCATCAGTTTAATTTTGGGAAGCTTCAAGCAAGTACAACCAGCTGCAAATGTCGAAAATATCTTAGCTGATTCAGACTTATAAGTTCCCACAGACTTTCTCCGGCTTTCTTGATCGGACCATCATGCAGGATACTTGAAATCTTGATGAACTCTCAACAGAATTTATGTGCACCTACCTATTTAAGGCGTCCTCGTGCGCAGTGCGGCATCCCCCTTTCAGTTCTGCATTATGCGTGGAGAGGTACTTGGGCACACTGCATGGCAGTGCGCAGGAGGCGTGGCCTCTGGCGCATATATGCGTGGCAGCAACGAGCATTTTAACATGGGTGTTGATGTCAGGTGTTGACAGCTGGCAGCAAACATACAAACAGACGAAGAATATCTACTGATTCCTGAACTTCCAGTGCACATGCCACATGGCACACATTGTACCTCGAATTTTGCGCCCTGTTCTTCATAAAAACCCGTTTAAATACCGTCGAAACAGCCCGGCTCGGTGCCGTGCATGCGCTCTGGCATTTGTTGAATTCGCGACGGAACCTTGTGACGTCAATCGGAATCTACACTGTACGCCCTTTCCAATAAGCCGTCGAAGATGCTTACTCGGGACGCATGCCTAGGGCGAATATTTTGGTTAAAATGTACCTAATAAATCGCCGGGAAATATTGAACCGAGGCGTATGGCGGAAGAAGAATTAGAATTCTGGATTGACCGTACAAATTACTGACTTAGAAACACGGGTTAAACCCTCAACCAGTTCTACATCGACCCGGTAATTTCTCCCGGTGTGATTTGAATCCGACCCATCAATGATCACTCTGATTCAGACTACGGTGTAAACCCGAGCTTTTAGTTCCCCGGTAGCTAAAGTGGGTCGTTCCACGCTTCCGGCCATCTTGGACCGCGTGGGTTAAGAGGCATGAATTCAGTACCTACTACCTACTACCGGCACATCGTACGTTCATACGTCATCAGTTGAGGGTACGGAACCGTACGGTATGTTGAAAAGTCAGAACCCTGCCATACCATGGCATGGCGGCCGCGATCGGTGGACCGTGGGACGCGCGGACGGCGATCGTCGAGTACCGTACGACCGCCTATACTAAATGATACGTCGACCATACACGATTTAAATAGCGGCCGCCGGCCGCGGCCGTCATGAGCTTATACTGTACTTGCTAAAAGTCTGGACCCAGGATGCATGATTATCTTTAAGACTTCACATGCATATCTAATCGTCTATTACGATACATAGATGCCACGATACGAAGCTAAACAATCAATGGCGGATTATACAAAGGCGATATACGCAATAGAAACCCGCTCTATCATATAGCCTCTCTTAGTACAATGCACGGCCTACGACGCCATGACGCCGCACATTGATGGCGGCCGTAGCCTGAGCTGCTCGTGATCGAACCTTTGCAATAGCACTTTTCCTAAATCGGAATGCCACCCGAGATACAACAGTCATCAGGCAATTCAACATGCCAATTGGCTGTTTGCATGTAGATCATTCTAGTTCTTACGGAAACTATATTGTGATCATCATTTAGCCTTTAATCCCTGCCAGGACCAATTAAGACACAAAGAACCCCTGAGATTGGTACTAATCGAGTGTGAACAGGAACAAATCATCATTGCACTTCTGAATCCACTCCAAAATCGTCGATAGGTGCACCCATACGTGCAACTCATAGAAAGTTGCATGGACAAGCCCTCCCAAACGCTGGCATGGGAATCCAAAGTCCCTCGTCAATGGACCGCAGGTCTGCATGAGGCACAGTAAGACGAGAAGGTCAGGGTAAGGGAGTCAAAACCAAAGCTCGCAGTGTCTGAACTGGCAAGCCTGCGTCCTCTTGCCTTGCACTTGCAAGTGGCCGCTAATGATTGGGTTAACTTTTAAAAATCAAGTTAGCCAGTTAGCCATGTGGGGCTGAACCTCACTAGCAGCCATACTTCTGGCTAATAGCGGCCAAGTCTGCCCGTCCATCTTCACCAGTCACACCGAAGTGTGCCGCGAAATACCTCCCTCGCGGAATACCACGCCACCCCATTGCTCAAGGGGAGGACGCTCGGCCAATGGTGATTAGCATAGTGAAGAGAACACAACTCAATAAAAGTGTACCCCAAATGGTAAGGATTTCACGTGCAAAACGTACATCCAGCAGGCAAATTATCACTTATGACCACCACCATCGCATGCAAAAATCGCGGTCCTCGTACTCAAAAGGAAACAAGCGCGCTTCTCAATAAAGTTCGAGTCCAACAAGCCAGCATACTTGCGTTCTGATAAGGAGGAAACAGTGTGCTCGACAATGAACGACAAGGGACGCCGAATCTCAAAATCGGCAAAACACTGCGACTGAGCAGCAGGCGCGCTTCATGTAGCTAAAGAAGCTTGACAAATCAGTAATGAGGAGTACGGGACCGCGACAGCTACCTGCCACCTTCGGGTATGTACAACGGAACTCGACACCCGTTCTCTCATCTGGCTAGTCAGGCAGCGCTGTTCCGCGCTCGAGGTTGTTCTTGATCTCGACCGTGTACTTCCCAAATGCGCGCTCGATTTTCCTGTTGAAGTGCGCGTTTCGCTCGTTGATGGAGTCGATATCCTTGTCCTCATGGAACTTCCTACGCCGGCTGAACTGCTTCCGCTTCTCCTCCCGGGCCTTAAGCTCGCCCACCATGCGGTCGACGTTTTCCTGCGGAACCGCCTTGGACTGCACGGGGCGAGGACGAATTGAGGTGAGATAAGAAGCTCGTCACAGTCGACGGTAAGTCTGGAGGTTCTTAAAGCGACGGGATAAGCAGGAAGCCAAAACGGATTGACAAGTACAAACCGCCGACTTCCCAAAAAAGTCTCTTGAAACGCACTGGGATGAAGAGGGACACCCCAGAGTCAGCCAAGAGTGGAACAAGAGCCGGTCCCCACGGGAGTCTCCATTTGTCGATCCAGACAGGATTCTCAAGCAGAGAACGGTCTTTTTTGCGTTCGAAAGCAAAGGAGAGGACAGGCTAGAGGGGCACCATCCGTTAATATAGGGGGAAATAATAGCAGAAAGAGATGCAGGATACCACGAGTGCCAACCAGGCAGTCCGTAATCGGTAAGACCTTGTGGATTCGAATTTCGCTCCACCATCCACCTAACATATTGCGACAAAGAGAACCTTCACGACCTATTTCTAATTCTGCCGCACCAGGTTGTTGCAGAGTGGGAGAGCGAAAACAAGACAGGAAAACAAGACGGAAAGACGGTCCCACCTGGCCGTACTGCAAGTTGGAGTCGTCCGCATAGAAGTTTGGGTCGTTCGCCTTGGCCTGCTCGTACTCCTCTTGGGTGTACGGCACGTCGTTTGTCCGCTTCTTGTAAGCGTTGTACAGCGACTTCTGGTTGAAAACTGCACGAAACAGCCAGCGTTCAGGCTCTGACGAGAACACTGTAGGACACCTACCTTGAGCCGCTCTGTCCAGAAGATCGACCTTTGAGCGATATCAGCTACTTCGTTACAAATCATGCTCTTGGACTGATCATAGAGCTACTTGTAATCCATCTTCAGCAAAGTTGACGAGCGATCTGCTGATTTTGCACGTCAGAGAGCAAAGTGGCCGCTACTGGTTCTAAGGCACCTCCCATCGACTCAGAATGCTGGAGAAATCGAGCTACGCCGTGAAGGAATTATAGGACTTTTACAAGCGGAGTCACCACCCCTTACACCAGACAGGTTGAAACACAATCTTCTACGGTCTGCTTGTTTTGCAGGCAGAATGTACAAAGCTCGTCCCACAAAGTCATGCGACCTTCAAACCATCTGCTCAGAAGCTAACTCGGTCAGCTAAGGACTGACTACACAACGGACACATACACGACACAAACTGAAGGAAAAGCATCGATTGACACGCACCATCCCACCCAAACGGCGTCTCTTTCTTGTCCCACTTCTTGTACTTCTCCTCTGCGTCCTCCACAGTGTCCAGCATATACGCCTGCTTCATGTCCAGCCCGCTCGCCTCTAGTTCCTTCCCTAACCGTTTCTTCTTCTCGTCGTACCACTTTTGCTTCGACACACCCCGGCTCTCCCCAGGCGCCTCCGCGCGCTTTTTCTCCGCCACAACCGCCGTTTGGTTCAGCTTGCGGGCGTTGTTCTGCAGAGTTGGTCAAAAGGAGGGTTAAGCGTGGTCCTTGACAGCTGATAAAGGAGAGCTCTAGCCTCTGCATCAGACGTGGGGCACGGTTTGGCCAGGTAAACGGAGCTACCGATTCAGGTTCTGGGAATTTTTCCACAAATATGGTCCAGAAACATGGTTGTCTGGTGGAAAGTCTACAATGTTTACTGCAGAGTTGGAGCTATAAAAGATTGACCCAGTTCTGCTTCTTCGTGGGAGGGAAGAGTTATTGAATATAACTTCCGATGGGGGCTGTTATAATGCAGTCCTTGGGTATAGATGTCTGGAAACAAATGCAGAAGTAGCGTCTCCAAATGAGGATGTAAAAAGCTTGAGAGGTTTGCGAGTCCACGATAATACTCTTGTTGTCGAAAAGTTTTGGATAGAAACCCCGTTTGAACTTGCAATGCCCAAGCGAATGATTCCAGGCTGCCATAAACCTCAGGCAGATTCCTGGTCAATCTGCTAGCAGATCAATGCCTCTCTTGAGAACGACAAGAAGCTCGCAGAAACAAAGAGTCTCTGATTCAAGCATGTAAGAAGATGCATCTCTATCTACTTTCAGACCAGACAAAAAATGCGTCCGGCTCACCATCTTCTGCTTCAACACAAATAGCTTCTTCTGCCGCTCGTTCATGCCCTCCGTAGGATTTGCCCCAAAGTCGGCATCCTGTCCACTCGCCCCATTGCCCCCCGGACCAGTGTCTTCTCCCCTGCCCGGGCCAGGCGCTTCCGAACCAGGGCCTGCTTGACTGTCATTCTGCTTCGGTTCCTCTGAAGCAGGTTCTGGCGCAGTTTCTCTTTGCATGTACGGCCTTGGCCGCTTGGCTGCCCTTCCGAAAGCAGTCGGCAGCTCGTTGGCTGAGGGTTCGGGGCCTGCACAGACAACAATGCGACAGGATTAGGGTTCTACTGTGGGTTGTTTTACTGCGCTGGAACGACTTTCATTTTGCCAGTGAGGCAGACTGGCTACGCAACGAAGGTGTAGATTCCGGCCATGTGGCTGGTCCTCATGAACTTACATTCAATAATTGCTCTCGGCTGCTGGCACTTGTAAAGACAAGGAGAGGCTTGAGAATCCTCCAAAAGCTTAGCAGTTTCACTATAAAATTCCACACAATTCTGCATACAGAGAACAGGTGCGCTAAACACCGTGCACTGAGGTGACAATCACCATGCGAATCAACCCCTTATTACAAAGACTAATCATCCACGTTTTGGCGCCAGTGAATGCAAGCAGATTCAGAGAACCACGTCCAGAACCAAGGAACAACAATGGAAGATTTCCATTCACAAAGACCTTGTGGTAAAGGCATAAGTATACCTCCATGTTGAGGTGCACCAGGCGCCTCCCCTTGCTCGTCCTGTTGAGCAATAACCTTAAAGCAGAATTCAACGCACTCGTGATACGGGTTCGATGCATTCCTGCAACGGGGATGCACCCTGGAGCTCGCCATGGCCCGGCGCTCAGATCAGCTCTGCTTCAGAGCAGCTGCCTGTGGTCCTGGACTTTCAAGAGTGTTTTAAGTTCAACTTTCACAGGTCCCCCTGGTTGAGTTTAGTATCTTAGAAGCAAACCATATTGACATATTCTTTTGGTATACGCGATCCTGTCGTTTGCATGTGGCAAAAACTGAACACGCAATATAATAAATATTAGACAGATACATACGTCCGCAGCAGCTTGCTTTCAGGGTACGTATATGTGCAAAAACAATCAAAATACACTGAGGAAGTGTGTGGTTATGTTGTCAAGGCGTCTCGTCTCGATCTATGAATTTTGCACCTCATTTTGGCGCCAAGTACCTAGGCTTCAAACACGCAGTTCTGCAGCTCAACTCTCAAAAGTCAAAACGGAGGAGACGAAGCCCAGATTCCTTTACTGGACCTTGGGAACGAGGAGGGTGACGGAGATGGCAATCAGGGAAACATTCAAGTGCTGTAGAGGACCTGTAGGAAGGAGGTTATGGCCCGGAGTTTCGCAGAAACATCAAGGACTTAAGGTTTGTCTCCTTCTGCGACCCCGGCCCGTAATGAATGCGTAATGAATAGCAGCCTGCTCTTTCAGGATGCATGAATGTCAGGGTGTGTCCCGGTGTGTATCTGCAGGATTGCTACTTGGACTGAACAATACAGCACGCTCTCTTAACAGGGATAATCAGATGAGATGGTCTGGAGAAAGGTTTGAGTAAGTTGCTTGGTGGTGCACCGTCTGTTCAGCCTATGCTTTTCTTGAATTGCAAAACAATTTCCGATTCTGATCACAGATAACCTAGGCGTATGTAGAGAGTGTCCAGGTCAAAAGTTGTTGTGTTGGGATGCTTCGATTGCCGTTTGATGCTGTGCAGAAGTTTGTCGTTGTCATCTTGCATCGGAATGTTGGAGCACTTGTGTGCTTACTCAGGAGAAGCTTCTTGCAGGTCAGAGGCTAAAGGTGGTCATTCAGCACCAAAGACTGTCGGGAACGCTGTACTGATATGGCAAAGGGAGGCGGCTCACAGTCTTACTTCAGCTCCGGTTTGGGCTTCGGTGGTGATGACAGCTTCCGAGAGTTCGCAGGTTTGTGTACATCCTGATCATGCTCCCTCTGCATTTGGACATGCTTATGATTTTTGTTTGTACGAGTCGCGCGGTATCCTGCAGTCTGTTCTTTTGTAAGGCATGACAACATGACGCTTCTTACTGTTTGCTTTGAAACATCGTGGATACGCTCAAGTTGGACAACTTCCATGCAAGCCTCAGTTGCCTGTCAGCAGAATCTGTCACATCAGAAGTGTGTACACTTTGTTGGATCACTGCCCTTTTTCTATCGCGAGCAGAGACGATCGGCGATAGTCATGAAAGTCCTGTTGAAGTCAGTCAAGCCTCTTCAAATAGGAGGTGGTGGCATTGATCAACCACATTCCACAGTCAGATCTATTCAGCAATCCTTTAAGGTCTCTCACAACATCGAACTGCTGGTTCCCAAATCGCAAGCTTTGAAAAGCGGGCTTTGAAAATCTTTGATCTGGCTCCCGATTTCCTGCAGGGTTCTCGTCGACCACAGGCTCTCGCCCGTCAGTGTCGTCGAAGAATGACACCAACTTGTCATCAACTGGAGCTGGTGCATCAGCTGGTCAGAACAAGGACGCAGGATCTGGGGGTGCTAGCTTCGCAACTAGGGCGACACAGCCAGCAGCCGGAGGGTTTCGGCACGGGCGCTTGAACTCAAGGTTCGCCGTCAAGGGGTCAGGAGCTAGAGAAGGGCTGGGGGCTTTTGAAAAGTCACACAGTGATGGTCTCGGTCGGGATGCAACTGGGAGCTCCAGCGGCATGGTGGACGAGCACCAGAATAGGGACTCGTTCCAGCGTGAGGAGCGCAGGTCTGGGGAGAGCGGCGCAAAGACTGGGGGGGCGCACCAGGGGAAACCGGCGCCTGCTGCATGGAGAGATGGAGGGGTCAGAGGGTCAGGGGTTCAAAAGGCTGACGTGCCGGACAGTAACCTGCAGTCGAAGAGGGCGGCCGCTGCAGCGGCTGCTTTCAATGTTCCGTGGAGGGGCAACCCAGGGGCGGTGAAGGCTGCTGCAAATCCTAAAACCGGAGGTCCAGACGCAGCCGGGCCGAGGTATGCGGCACCGGCGCCTGGTCGTAGCAGCAATGCACCTGCAGTTTCACAGCCGGGGGGCTTCGATGTTGGCGTGCTTGGGGAGAAAGCTGGGGGGGCAGCAGGATTAGGGGGCCCAACAACGTCGGGCTCAACAACGTCGCGGGAGAGCTTCGGGGACCAGGCAGTACCTACACGCGGCAAGAGTCAGAGCAAAGGCCCGTCAGGGGTTGGGCTGGCCTCTGGCGGGGGGCTTGCAGCGCCTGGTCAAAGCAGAAACCCAAGCAGTGCTCCCCAGGGGCGGGTGGCTCCAAGCAGAAACCGAAGCAGTGCACAGTATGATGGGCTTGATTCGATAAGGGCCAATTACGGAGACAGGCCGGGGTTCAAAGGCGCGGGGAAGCGCACGGAGGCGGCTGGGATCAGCTCCTTCCTGGACCTCAATAGCCCGCCCCCTGCCGACGCAACGTTCTTCGATGCGTTTGCCGACGCTGCATCTGGCTTGGGGGACACAACGTGGGCAGCATCTCCGACCGTGGAAGAGCGTCAGAGCAGGTCCAATGAGAGCAAGGGGAGCATTGGGCCAGGGCAAACCCAGGGGTTTTCCCTGTTCGCGGACGAGCCCTTTGCTTTTCCAGCCCCCGTGAAGGGGCCCACAAGCGCACAGGGTTTGGGAGAGGCGCAAGAGCCAGTGGTTGACAGGCGGCGGCCCTTTGCCACCATGTACCGAAAGCAGCAAGCGGAAGGCCTCGCTCAGGGCTTCGACAAGCTAAACCTCTCCAAGCCAAGAGCCCCCCCCGTCAGTCCCTCCAAGCCACAAAGCAGCACACGGGCTGCGGAGAAGCCCGCTCCAAAGCCTCAGCCAAACGAAGAGAGCGCTTCCTTATTCCATGTAGCCCCGGAGGTGCTCTTTGGAGGCAAAGCACCATTTGCTTTCAGTTCGATTTTCCCTCCAGAGAGAGCGGTAGGCGCAAAGAACCAGCAGCCCAGCAAGGCAGCAGAACGGGATGCCTTCGTCGTTTTCGGTGCTCAATCAGCAAAGGCGCTCGCAGCCCAAAACCCCTTCGTCTTCCAGACCCCTCCGCAGGCCCCCTCCAATCAAACGGCTGCGCCAGGCTTTGGCTCGCATCTCCCCTCCCCTTCGTTTGTCCAGTCGCCGCTGCCGGATCCTGAAAAGGCGAAACCGGCCCCTCCGCAAGGCATCAATGCGTTTGTCTTCAGTGCTGGGAGCAGCGGAGGCAGCGCGAGCGGCGCACGCGATCAGCCCGAGTCGCTGGGGAAGAAAATTGGCGAGGCTGACAGCTCGCAATTCAGCCAGAGCTTCGCAGAGAGGCTCCACTTAGCTGGGGCGAAGTCGAAAGAGGGAGTCACATTTGAGGGAGCCGCTGCCGGCACCGCTTCAAGCCTCGAGGGTCTCAGGGGTTTCCATTTCAAGGGCTCCATTCCAGACGAGGACACGACTTCAGAGAGCTTCGGCGCTGGGGTGTTCGGCAAGAGTCAGCCGGTCTTTGCAGCTCGGGACTCGAGTCCTGAGGTTGGTGGAAGCCCCCAAGTGCCCCCGTTTGTGGCGTTTGGCGGTGGAGGGGTGTCCCCAGGGACTCCGGCGAAGCGGCGGTCAGAGCAGAAGATGGCCAAGAAGGCGTCTCCCTCCGGCAAGACCGCGTTCACGGCGACCAGGAGCTTGCAGCGGACTCCCGTAGGGAAGCCACCGATACCCGCAAGTCCCAAACCAGCCTCTGCTGCTTCTGGGGTTGTTGAGAGCGGGAGCGCGAACCCAGGGGCCGGCGGGGTACCTCTGGGACCGATGGAAGAAGAGCAGGAGGCGAGGGTTGAGTCGCCCCAGCCGATGGACATCTCCCCCGGGCGGGAGAGTTTCGAAAATGGAGATGTGCATGGTGCGGGGCCGGAGAAGCGGGTCGGAAAAGAGGACGCCAGTCCGGCCGCTGCCAAAAGGGGGGATAAGGGCCTTGGTGAAGAGCAGAGTGCGGGGACGGCAGAAGCCAAGGGCTTCGGAGCGACTGTCAACAACCGCTACGCAGCGACGGGGGTAGGGAAGCCCAGGGCGGGTGTGAAGGGGCCCCGGAAGGCGGGCGTGAATGGGGTCCGGGTTAGTGCGTCGTACGATGGGGACTTGGAAGAGGGCAGCAGCAGCTTTGAGGAGAGCGAGGGCGATAAGCGGACGGCGAAAGGGGGCGAGGCTTGGACTGGTCGGTGGACGCCGCCTAAGGAGCCGTACGAGTACGACTCGAGCGAGAGCGATAGCCAGAGCGATGATGACGTGAACCCGGAGGCGCAGGACAAGGACTGGGTCCGTGGGGAGAAGGAGAAACTAGAGCGGCTGAAAAAGACGGCGCGAGAGGTGGGCAAAGGGGGGGAAGATGGCGCTGGCGCGGTTGAGAACGAGAGCGAATCTGCTACAGGAGCAGCCGAAGGAGTAGAGGCGCTGGGGGCTGATGTCGAGGAGATGGACTTGGGCTCGGTGGATCAAAAAGAGTTGACGGAGAGTTCCGAAAGCGATGCTGAGGACGAGGCGGAGAGCGTAGCCAAGGCCCCAAACGGTGGTGAGAGCAGCAGTGCACAGCCGGCCGAGGGCGTCAGTGAGGGGATTGACGAGCCGGTTAGCAGGCTCGGGGGCTTCAAAGAGGGCGAAAGGGGCGGACCAGCGGAACCGAAGTTCAACGAACCAAGTAAAGCCGAAGAGGTTCCTCCAGCGAACATAAAAACGGATGCTGCACCAAAGACTTCAGCAGGTTCGTTCATTTTCGGTGCGGGAAAGGCTGCTGAGGGGCCGTTTGCCTTCCAGGCCCAGTCCCCGGGCAGCCCCCCCAGACCGCCACCGGTGGCCGGGCCGTTCGTTTTTGCGTCAGGCCCGACGTCGCCCAAGTCGCCCCGGCGCTCGTCCCTTTCGAGACGGTCCATGGAGCGAAGCGACTCGCTGCGGCGTTCGACCGAAGGCGGCCGGAGGCGGTCTCTGGAGCGAGGCAAGGCTCCGAGGCAGTCAGCAGAGAAGACGGTGCTTGGGGTTAGTGGCCCGGGCTTTGCCCCAGGGGCGCCAAAAGGGGCGGGCAGGTTTCCGGAACCACCGGGTTATGGCGCTTCCGATGCAGCAAAGAGCAGCGCGCTTCCAGAGTGGACCTTTGCAGGCAGCCAGTTTCCGGATTCACCTAACCCGACCTTCCCCAACTCTCCTAACCCGACTTTCTCTCCCTCCCCTAATCCTACTTTTCCCCCTTCTCCTAACCCGACTTTTCCCGCCTCTCCTAACCCGACCTTCCCCACCTCCCCTAACCCAATCTTCGGCAATCCGTTCTTTGGAGGTACTGAGTACGCTGATCCTAGCAAGCCAACGTTCCCAGACTCGTCTAACCCGATCTTTCCCGGGTCCACCATGCCCCATCCCGCAGCGACAAGCGCTGCTCAGGTGCAGTCGCCAAAACCGGTCCGGAAAGCGCGCAGGGTGGGCCCCAGCAGAGCCCGCGCGAGCTGGGACAAGCTCCACTCTAGTTCTCTTTCCGGAGGGGCCTCTTCGTACATCGATCTGACAGCCGATGACGTGGCAAGCCCGGAAGCCATGGACGAGGAGAACGGAAACGGAAAGAGGCAGGAGGTTCAGGGGCCAGGGGGCCGCAAACCGTCCCGAAACCAAGTGTACTATCCAGAAAGCTCGGAAAGCTACTTTCAGTACTTTGATCCGACCAGCGGCGCGCCAGTCGAAGAGGGTGCGCCGAAGGTTGAAGGTGGTCTCGACGATCTACCTCCGGATGTGGTGAGTGCACAGGCTGAGGACAAGACGCTTCATAAGTTTCGGCTGCGGGTTGAGGGTTTCTGGGCGCATCACAAAAAATGTCAGACCGCCTTTTTTATCTCTTGCTGAGACCGGTGTTGATGACTGGGGCTTACCACACCGTTTGCTGCGCATGCGCTTTTTGCTGGCCGACAAGACGTCTGCTTGCTGCAATCCTGCATCTCGGACTACTTGGTCACTTACACAAGCGGCTTTCCTTGGTCTTTTTTGCTGCAAAGTCGCGACGATGTTGAGAAAAGGGACTGCCGCCTGTTGTTATGCGCGGTGCTGATATTGGAAACTCCATAAGACTATCTCCGCTGCTGTGCATCTGTGCAGAGGCTTGATTGATTACTTTGCGTTTTGAGCGAACTGTCCACCGCAATGCCTGCAAGCCAAAGCAGGCGGTCCTCGTCTTCGCCCTGACTTTCAGCCAGCACTCCGGATTTATTGCAAAAGATCCCCATCTGACATTTCCGACTAACGTGCAGGTCTCGCTCAGCACAGCTCAGGTAATGGAGCAGGCTCCACGCGTACGCTCTTGAGTAAGTTTCAGATGCTCCCCATTTGACATTCCCGTCCAACCTGCAGGTCTCGTTTAGCACCGCTCAGGCAACGGAAGCCGCATCTACCTGTGAGCGGTGGCGGCTCAAGGGGAACCAGGCGTATGCCAGTAAGGACTACAAGGGCGCGGAGGCTCTCTACACCAAGGGCGTCGACGCTGTGACGACCGGAGACGGGCTCGTGTACGACAGGTGAGAATATTTGCCGACATCGGACGCAGTCCTTTCAATAGTTGCGCAGTCAACTCGAAGGTCGAGTTTATAGCGGGTACAGAGTGCTCACTTTCGTTGGGTGTTTGAAGCGAGCGTCTACCAAAGTAGATAGATTCGAGTGAAATCTAATTTGCTTTACAAACGATGTTCAGTTGAAGTCATTCACTGGCGTACGTAAGGTCGAGGCCGTCTGGAGATATTGTGGATCGTTCCTGAGGGTGTCTTCTGGAAGCGAGTGGGAGTTTGCACCATCGCCAGGTATACTAAAGGAGGCCGTGCTGTGCCTGAATGACGCTCTCGGATCGCCGCCTTCATGCCGCTTTATGTTTCTTCCATCTCCCTCTGCGATCTTTAGATGCGCAAATAGTCCGTGCAT
This sequence comes from Klebsormidium nitens, assembly GCA_000708835.1. Classification (NCBI taxonomy): domain Eukaryota; kingdom Viridiplantae; phylum Streptophyta; class Klebsormidiophyceae; order Klebsormidiales; family Klebsormidiaceae; genus Klebsormidium; species Klebsormidium nitens. The sequence goes on along the minus strand of DF236954.1, from coordinate 115,304 downwards.
TCCATCTCACGTGCAGGTGTGCAAAATCGGCCGCGCTGTGCCTGAACAACCTTGCCGCAGTCCGAATGGCCCGCGGGCGCGTCCAATAGGCGCTTTAGGCGGCCATTCTGTCGCTCTAGTTTTCTTCCATCTACTTTCGGACAGATGCGGACGAATGACTGGAAATTTCAAAAGGGTTTTTTCCATGCAGGTGTGCAAAATCGGCCGCGCTGTGCCTGAGCAACCGCGCCGCCGTCCGAATGGCCCTCGGGCGCGTCCGCGAGGCGCTCTCGGACTGTCTGACGGCGTGCGCAATCGACCCCGAGTTCGAGAAGGTGCGGCTCCGGGCCGCGAACTGCCACCTCATGCTGGGCGAGTTCGATGCGGCGCGGGCGTGGTACGCAGAATGCGCCAAGGCGGGAAACCCCGGTGGAGGGGGCGTGAGCATCAAGGTCTGGGCTGAGGTGAGAGATTGGTGAACCTCTCCTTACCTTTCTCTGAGAATTGAGTCGCCTAGGCTGGAAAGGATGTGCTGGTCTGTGACTGTTGTTCCGTTGTTGTGCTTGGACATTTGGTCTTGTAACCAAACTTGGTTCTGTACTGTCGCGCTGTTGCTTTCGGTCAGGACCCAAAAGGCTTAGCTTCAAGTAGACCCATAGCGGTGGTGTACATTTTTTTCGCCTTCGTTCCCTGCAGGCGTGCGAAAGCCTCAAGAGGACGGAAGAGGTGCTGGCAGCGGTCACCAAAGCGGCAGAGCTACTTGAGTGCCAGGATCTCCTGACCTCCGTTTCCCAGCCCGACACCGAAAACGTTTCTGCACCCGAGACGACCCGCCTCCTAGCCCGGCCGTTCCGCCAGGTGTCAGCAAGCCGCGCGTCCGAAGCCCTGAAGCTCGTGTCCGCCACCCTAGTTGTCGCAGGGCACTCGGAGGCGCTCCACGAGCTGCGCGCGCTCGCGCTCCTCTGGCTCCGCAAGTTCGATGACGTCATTGAGTTCTGCGAGTCGAGTCTGGCCGCGTCGGAGCTCAATCGGGCGCGCGGCGAGGGCGCGGACGGCGAAGAGGAGGATTCGGACGGGGTCCTAACGGGGGTAGAAAGTGTCCGAACGTGGCGGTGGCGTGTGAGCGCTCTGGCGCAGTACCACCTGGGGAAACTAGAGGAGGCGGACGAGTTGGCCGGGAAGGTGGAAGCGGTAACGGTCAACGAGAAGGGCGCGGGAAGGGCGGCTGCATCGGAAGAAACTCTCGAGGGGTTGCGAGCGTTCATCAAGGAGCTGCAGAAACACAAGGTGCGATGCATTAACTCTTGATTTCTTGATTCTCTTTCATCTACTTCGTAAGGTCAGATCTGATTCGTGCACTTAGGAGCACCAACTGTAATGGGGCCTAATATCTACGGACTCTCGGCGTTTCATTGTATCACGGCTCGTAAGTAAAGTCGCCATCGGGTTTTTCATTTATTGTGGAAGCATCTTTTAAGATGTTTCTTGAGTCCTTCCTTACAGGTTGACATGTAAAGCGATCTCATAGCCGACCTCATTCTACGAGTGTCTGGAAGTGTTCATTTTGAGAGGTTTCCCTTTTCCGTTGACAATTCCGCCGTTCAGCTTTCGTCGTCTCAAAGTTACATGTGCCGCAAGACCCCGCAGCGGCAGAGCCCCATCGCTTCCGACCACTCGGGGACAAGCAACTTGTTTCTTTCGGCCCACCTCTTGATTAACAAATTGCCGCAGTCTCTATGCAGAGCTCTTCTCATGTTCATTCCCTTTCCCAGGCCGCTGGCAACGCTGCGTTCCAGGCCGGCAAGCGCGAGGTCGCAATCGAGCACTACTCGGCGGCGCTCGCGTGCAACAGCTCGAGCCGCCCCTTCAACGCGGTGTGCCTCGCCAACCGCGCGGCAGCGTACCAGGCCCTGGGGAGCTTCGCCGAGGCGATCGCAGACTGCAGCCGGGCGGTCGTGCTCGACCCCGGGTATGCAAAGGTAAGGGTCGGCGGGGGGTTTTGGAGACTGTTTGCATTGATTGGAAAAGGGCCAATTGTGAAAGGCCTGAGCGAGATAAGAAGCTGAATCTCGTAGGAGCCATTTGAGTGGCTTGGGCCAAACAAGCGGTTTGATAAAAGATCGGTATTGCCCTTGCAAACGTTGTGAGTTCCTGACTGAGGGGAGAAGGGGCGCGCTTACAACCCTTTGGACAAGAAGAGAAGTCTTGAGATGAAACGTTGTGGTGTCACTCAGCTTACTCAGCTTTCGTTTAATCTGCAGTCGCTACTTTCGGCAGACTCGCATGTGTGACTTCTTTTGCAATCTCACGCTCTCGGTTCGCGGTGATCATCTGACATCAAAGACACATTTTTAATTCCTGGATCTAGGCGCGCTTGTCCCAGCAGTACTGCAGCAGTGTACTTACTCCAAAGTGAGCGGAGTGAAAGCACTCCACTTACTCTGGAGTCTGAGAAGGCAATTTGACTTTTCGCAGGCGCTCTCCCGCCGAAGGAGACGATAAAGCCCTTCCGTCTCACGCCATTTACTCCTCGCTCTGCAGGCCCTGTCCCGCCGCGCCACGCTCCACGAGCTCATCCGCGACCACTCGGAGTCCGTCCGCGACCTGGAGCGCCTGTCCGGAATCCTGACGTCACGCCAGAAGGCCTCCCATCGGGACCCGCAGCTCACGCAGGAGATCCGGGGGGTCGCAGAGCGCAAGAAGAAGGCTCAGGAAGCGGTGCAAAAGGACGTCCCGGTGGATCACTATAAGGTGCTCGGAGTGGAGAAAGAGGGAGGCGAAGCGGAGATCAAAAAGGCGTACCGCAAGGCGGCGCTGCGGCATCACCCGGATAAGGTACGGCGCTGAAGTATAGGGTATGAGATGTTGCTGTGCTTATGGATTGAGGATCTTCTGGAAGCAGGCGGCAATGGAAGTGTTTTGCAGTGTTGCAGTTTGCCAGCTGGATCTGTTTATTTCTCAGAGCTGCGGTGCTTCACAGCTAGCGGCTGCAAGTACCAAGCATGTTTTTGGTACTTCTGAGAATCTGTTTTACCAATCGCCTTGCCTTTCCTCTCTCCAAGGACACAGGCAATGAATCCGTCAGCCTTCTCGGCGTATTGCAGAACGATTGTCAGCAGAAACAATATGTTTTGTCTCTCTGGCCGACCCTTGACATCCAAGCTGGCGTACTGAAAGGTCTCGCTCATCTTCCGTGTCCTGGTAGCTCGGATTTTCTTCTTCAGCCCTGCTTTTCAAACCCTGATGCATTTCTGAGTTCTCCGCACTCTTCGTGTTTTGCAGGCTGTGCAGTTCCTGAGCATGCTTAAGGAAGAAGAGAAGGCGGCCGTGACTGAGGAGATCCACAGTGAAGCCGAGCGCCTGTTCAAGATCATCGGCGAGGCGTACAACGTGCTGTCAAATCCTAGCAAGGTGAGCGGTGCTCTGGATCCGTGGAACGGGTAGGCGATCTCCGAAGTTCGAAACCTGGAGGAACAAGTCTTCTCTGCCCTTTCCCAAGATCTATTCCCCATCTCTCGAATATGGCTGTCGCAGTCTTTTGGCCAGAGTCGGTCTGGTAGACGCGAACCCAGTTTATTGACATTCTACCTCTTGCGTGCGCATGTGTAGGCAATCGCCGAATGCCCTTCCAGAGCGATGGGTAATATCGCTCGGTGTGCTCATTATCCAAACCTATCGTCAGCACGTTAGCTGGCTGACAAATTTTTACGATCTCTCTTGCAGCGCATGGCGTACGATGCGGACGAAGAGGACCGCACTTTCCGGTCGTCCGTGCGCAACTTCGGACGCTCGTCTCGATCGCATGGCTTTTCGCGCTCTCACGGGGGCCGGGGCTCGGGGGCGAGCTCTTGGTCAAACGTGCGGAGGCCGTTCGATTCCGAGTGGCCGGAAGACTTTTTCGGCCGCAAGGGGCGCGGTGCGAGCAAGTCGAGAGATGACGACAACTCGGACTACTATTGGGACGCGGACTTTTACTGATTGAATGGACGAGAAGCTTATCCTAGTTTTGACTGATCTGGGGGATCACGTAGATCAACATAGGTGTATATGATAAAAGGGGCACCCACTAACGCGACATCACACACGCCGCTGCATGTTGTAGAACTGGGCGTTTTGGTACTCTTCATTTAAGCTCCTAAAGACCTCTCTTCCTGACCAGTTCCTCCAGCCAACCCCGATGGCTGCAATCCTAGTCTGGGTCAGGCAAGGCCGTAAATGTACTCAAATGCTCAAGGCAGCACGGCCAATATGTGCCTCCTACATTTCTTGCTCGAGACTGTAGGAGGCTGCATGACAGACACTGAGTCCAAATACAAGCATTGTCGAACATCATCTAAGCCAGAATCATCTGCTGTGCACGTTAGACTTTCGCGCGTTGCATCATCAGACATGCGTATCGCAGATTGGTGGCAACCTACATGATTGCATCATGTTGCTCCAGGTCTTGCATGGCCAGGTTATAAATCTACTTAGGTGATTGTCATCCTCATTTATTAAGGCTATCATTATAGGCGGCAGCGAACCTTGGCCGGTCACTGAATACAGAGTGGCCGGAAAGATCTGATTGAACTCCTTTACTAAACAACCGTCAGGCCAACGGCCTCCGAAAATTCCTGCATGACCGGACGCGCCAGATTGCCAAGGTCGACGTACCTTCTCTTCTCGGATATTGGCATGGCATTGCTTGCGTGCACATGCCAGCTTTGTGACGCAACAAGATCATTCTCACTTCTCGCGAATCACGTACTCCTTGAATGTTGAATCTGCCGCTTGATCCATCAATCCTCAGTAGCGTCCCACTGACACCCTTCAAATACCTAGTGTTAAGATCTCAACCTCCTAGCTTTTCGACTCGATTGGCGCGGATGGCGTCTCTACTGATCTTGGAAGTTCGAGACGCCAGCTCGTCGCGAACTGCCGCACAAGTTGCCTTGAGCATTTAACTGCTTACACAAAACTACCCCCCATCTCGGTAGAAGGTTCGGACCGTTTTTAGGGATTAGAGATTACTCAATTACTTTGAAAGCAGCAATAGCCAGATCAGAAATTACTCATGTGCGACCCCGGACAGGGCTTGCGAGCTGCACAAGGATGCCGTCAATATCCTTCACGTACCTGCGCCGCGAAAACCAGATTTCTTGTTCAGTAACAGTTGGAGCTCTGGATGCCCAGTCTCGTCGAGGCAACCCCGATAGCAGTGGCCGGAAGCGCTCAGAGGTCGAATAACACTTTGGAAACCAAACCTGACTTCAAATTCTAGTTTGAACTGGCTTTGCAATAGTCAACAGACGAGCTAGTCAAAGGAAAGACGAGGGCAGATATTTTTTGATCCAATGAAATTGATGGGCTGATGTCTGCGGACGTATCTCGTTCGGACCATCAGCGAGTGATGCACGAGATGCTTCAGAAACGGAGTACAAGCTGTTCAGCCAGAGCTGTGCCTAAAAGAGACGGCGATTCAAAGCAGAGACTCAACGCAAACTTTCTTCACGACTTTCATCAATCGCCAGAGGCAGACCCATACCACAGGCGCTGTTACTTCGACGTAAAGAGACAGAACAGACGCTACTAGCTTAAGCAGAAATCCAACGTCGATCAACAAACTTCGGCACAGCGAACGGGAAAGCTCTTACAGAATCAAATGGCAAGCATCTTGCAGACATAAGCATGACGCACCCTGCCGTCATCCCCCACGGCTTGTTCTCCGGGGGCGCCATCCCGAGCGCTCCGTTGGCCACCGCGTGACGGTACGCCGCGTGCACGTCAGAATACATCAGACTGATGACGACATTCGGGGGCGTGTCGCTCTGATCGTGTGGCGGCTCGATGCCGCCCGCCAGCCGGACGTCGCGCTGCGGAACGGAAAGAAACGAAGCTCGAGTTGCCTTTGTGCTGAATATTTGGTGAGCTGAAATGGGACATAGCTGAGACTGATTCTGGTCGCCTTGAGAAAGGCAGGAACTATAGGATGAGCTTGCACTATCGAACTTTGATCTTGATCCGGATGGCAGCTAAGTCTAGCAGATCGAAATTTGGCCTGGAGGATTTGTTTTGGAGACAATGATGTAAAACCCCCCTGTGTTCTCCTGGAGAAAAGGAGACGCATTATTTTCGGTGGTGGCTTCAGGTTACATATTGGAAACTCATCCAATTGGTGCCTCATCATAGCCACACACAGTTCCTTGTTGTTGAAGATCACCTCGCTAGTCTGAGACTTTAAGGGTCTGATACCTATGAAAGACCGAGAACACCCTCAAAAAAGCTCGCTTTCCAGCGAATCGACGTGGTGACCCCGCTGCGCCTCACAATGGCTCAGAACAGAGGGTGAACCGCTGGAAAGAACCCAGCAACGCTCGCTCTCATTGCCAATCCGGCTAGAACTTCTTACGGGCCAGATATGGACCCTGCAATCCTCACAAAACCACTCTTTCGGAGCAATCAGGGCATAATAAGAGCGCTGCTAACCTGATGAAAAGGCTGTCGTGACCTCTCAATCATGCATATTGGAATCAAGCGCACGTGCATGCAAGTAAGACGAACCCGTTTCTGATGTCAACTCTAAGACCGGGCTTCAAACTCGTCAAAACAAATCAAAACCGAGACAGAAACAAATAACTCAACTCGAAAGGATTACTCACATCCTTCAGGCAATCAACAGCAATATCTCATGCTCATTTTAGCAACGTGCCCATCTCCGACTCTCAGCTCAGGAAAAAGCTTATAGTTCGAAGTGCATGCAGCTTCATCGTACGCGTTTCACCCACCTGCTCGTATCCCAGCGCGTTCGTGATCGCTGTGAACGCCAGCGTCGTTTCCCCCGTCTCCATCTCCGCCCACATGGTTTTCCGGCGACCTTCTTCCCTTCTTTCAGTCAGACCGAACGCCCTCTCGTAAAACTCCACCGACTTGTCTACGTCCTTTACATAAACGATCACGCAATCGAAACTTGGCTCAAGGGTCGAAGCTGGACCGTGAGGGCTACCCATGTTGACCACCTTTGTTTGGCAGAGTCCGCAGAAAAGATCTTTTCGAATACGAACTGACCGCGCTTATCCTCCTTGCAGGCTGCTTGTCCTTTTTACTTCTCAACACTGATTGTGCGCGTTTTGCAGGAGAATTGTCTGTGCTTGTGAACGGATGAAAGCAAGGTTCAGCGCCGAGTTCGTGAGAGTCGCTGTCATCACAACGCTGCCAGGCCCACGAGACTTTTGTCGAAATCAATGATGACCGATCTTTTTTGTCGAGCTTGCGTGCATGCGCGCACGCAAGTGACGAAAGTCTGCCTCGCAATTACTGGCAGCCGCCTGGTTCATTGGTCTGCTCCGCGGCAAAATAATTTCCCCGTGCACTCGTCACCGATCCCATTCGAGTCGCCCACCTGCTGCAGCAAGGCCTGACTCGATTCAGGACAGAGTAGCTGCGGGCTGAGTGAGCTTTGTGGGTCAATTTGTTGCAACCACTTTGCTTGACACAAGAGCAGCCCCGGGTGTCGCCTCCAGCCGCTTGGCTAGTATACTCCAGGACCAAGTCAGTGCGTGCACCTACAGTAGCTTCTTTAATATTATGTTCCGCTTTGGCAGCCATTGCATGGGCTTTTCTGGCCGGCCGTATTTGTCATGTAAGCTTGCCTTCTCATGCAGGCCGGTGCCTTATTGTGCTGCCAGTCCACCATATGCATGCCGGTGCATCTAGCCGCCCTGTCGCGCCGCCTCTGAGGCACATGTGCGCAGGAGTGACAGGGTTACGTTCATGACTGCGACCGTCAATGATCAGTGTGCATACGTTTCTCACGCGCAGAAAAGCCGTGGTACGCGGCAAAAACCCTTATGATTGGGCAGCAGGTTTGCCAAGCCTGGTTGAATACCCTCCAACGTCCCTGAAGGAGCAGCAGTAAGTAAGAGCACGTATGTACGTTGAGCCTGCCGCCGCTTTGCATGCAACATGGAAGCGGTATAATCACTGACATCTGATTGATATTGCGGTCAAACTAGAAGCCTGAGTACCGTTCACTCTCACAAAACGGGCTTGAAGCCACCAGCTAGAGCGTCGGACGTATCCAGAACCTGGCAAAGGGTGACTCTCGGGTCCTGGTCAAGCAAACCATTGTACAAGGATCCTCGCAAAAGTGTGATCGGGTTAGCTCACCCGTGCCTAGGTTTTGTTTTGGATCACTCATTCTACCTTAACGGGCATTTCACGAAGTCTCTGCTTGATCAGATTTAGGTGCCCGTTTAGAAGTCAAGCAGCCAAATCCTAAGACACCTACTCCTAAACCTGTGCGCTTCCCTACGCTGCTGGCTTTAACCTGATAGTTCTTCACCCCCCACCCTTATAACCTATTGCTCGCGTTCTAACGAAGAGCCCCTAGCTAATTGACAGACACCCCCTCGGGAACTTCGTCCTACCTTTATAGCAAAGACAGGGACTCATTCTAAGTACGGTGTGAGCTTGGAGAGGTGGATATCTCGCAGGAGCATGCGCACGAAGAACGCCGTCTCCTCTGGATTCGCTACCCACCTGGCAAACACGGAGAACGACTCAGTAGCAGAAAGTGACTCGAATCCTGCTTGAACACCCGGACAATATCAGTGTAGATCCATCCCGAGTAGCATTCACAAGCACATGTCTTTTTCTTTGCATCTGCAAATCCTTCAAGGGATGCTGACGTCACCTAAGAGGGCATGCAAAGGGAAAGTACAAACGATGCAGGGCGGGCGATTGCAAGATTCGATACTGACTGGAATAGTTGCGGAATGAACGCCCAAAAATGTACTTCCTCGTCCAACACTTTTCCGTCTGAAGGAAGAGCAATTTATGCTCAGCCCGGCAAGGCGGCGTCGAATCTGCTAGGAATCTCAACAGCCCTAGATCCTCAGAAAGAGATATGAAGAACGACGAAGACGGAAATGAGGCGAGCGCGAATCTTAGCAGCCATAGGACAGCTTAATATTGCTGAAAAGGTGTAATATTTTCTGAAGCGACCGCCATGCCCAAAAGTCCCAGGACATCCGAGAAATATCCCGAAAGACTAAAAAAGAAAGAGATCAGACTGACAAGGTGTCGCAGTAAAGCTTACAGGATGGAGCACCGGCTGCGGGTGGCCCCGTCGTTACCGGTCACCGTGAACCGGTCGCCCACATGGAGGGTCTCCTCGGGCCGTTTCCGCAAATACTGTAGTAGTGCAGCCATGCCCAGGCTCTTGTTACCTGTGCACAGTCACGAACTCATTTAATTCCGCTTCCAACAACAACACATGTGATTAAAAGACTTACATTGGTTGTCATTAGCGCAGTTGATGAGAGAACGATTGACAGACGCTGTTTTTAGTACGAGGACGGGGGTTGGAACATTCAGTGCACTCTGACAAACACCCTGGAGGACAAGTGATTAGGTCCAATTCCTATCTACCCCGTTACATGCACCAAAAGGCAGGAATTCGCCAGATCACTTTCGTCAACAGCAAAACCAAAGAGCGAGGAACCAGAAACGAACAAATTGAAACCAAGCACTGGACAGCAGAGTAGGAGAACAGAAGACTTCGGCGCAAGCAATCTGCATGAGGAGACTGCGCGCCTTACGTTCGGCGTGATACCAAACCTGCATGTGGAACGGTATGGTCTGCCTGCAGGAGGCGTTTCTGGGGGTCTTACCTACGTCGACAAACACGTCCTTTCCCCCGTTGAAAGCGCAGAAGGGCAGTTTGGAATCCACCAGCTGCGCTTGCACTGTCAGCGCAATCTCCTCGAGCACCTCGTAGATGGTGGGCTGTACCGGGCAAATGCCCACCGCGCGCTCTTTGCGGATCACCGCAACCGGCACGCGCAGCCGCGCGGAGGCCGACCGCAGAATCGCCTGGGAGAACAAGAATCTTGGAATATCGACATCCAAGGGCTCAAATTTGAAATCTTTCTTTCAGGCAGTACGGTGGTACCACTGATGCCCACCGTACGCTCCTTGCCGACGGCACGCGCAACCGCGCAGAGGCACCGCAGAATTGCCTGAGAAGGTGAACAACCAGGGTGTTATCCAAGCGGTTTTTCGATTTATTGTTCTCGGGTTAGGCTTTGGTGTCAGGAGTCGGCGTTTGATGAGAGTTGGCTTGTTAAGACTGTCCTACCAATGGCGTCGTCCAGCGACCGTTCCACGTCCCCGTCCCCCTAGTCCAACATGCTCGACGAGTGCATAACCAAAAGACCTGGTAAAAGCTAACTCGAACTCTAAACCCGTGTTCGAACCCAGAAGTACACTCCTCACCTCGGCGTCGTCCAGCAATCGCTCCACGTCGTCCGCCCCCCACTCCCGCATACTCTCCAGCTTCCACAGCGAATCGTCCACGAACTCCAGCCGATACCGGTCGTTCACTTTCAGCAGGTAGTTGCACTCGCCCCCCATCACGTGGAACAGGTTCGTCGTTGCGGGGGGGAGCTGGAGCGCTTCGAACGCCGCCAGAAGTCCCGCCAAGCGCCCCTCGAAGCGGGCGGCCTCACCCGGGTAACCTGTTGGGGGACAGAAAGAAGCTCGGAATCAGACCCACCAAAGAGAAAACTCAAGAGCCTTCCCTGGTGTTGCAAGGCAGTGGGTCCGCTGGTTGGTCTTCACCGCTTTGCAAGCACGTGCAGACGGACAGCTGTACATGTTCTGACCTCGAAAGGTGCGCTACTTCCGTAAGGACGGCCACGTGTGGACAAGAAAAGGACTGAGCAAGCCACGAGCAAAGGAAAGGCACCGTATGGTGTTAAGCTCTTTGCAAACAATTCTCGAAGACGAATCGAAGAGCTTACTTGAGTAGCCAAAACAAAAATCAAAACGTTTGTGAAAGTCATCATTGACCAGAAAGGCAAGGCCCCGTCGCCCATCTGCCGCAGCAACAGTGCAAAGCTGGTCAAGTTTATTACGAGTCCGTAACCAAATGCCCAAATCGTTTACTGTCGTCTTCACGCTAGGGAAAAAGGAGTCGCACCGTTCATCGAAACCGAGCTGCTCACCAGAAACCCACAATAAGGACACACACTTCTTGCCGCATACCTGCCGCAGTCACGATTGCAACGCTGATTCCCCGCTTCATGAGCGCGACTATGTGCCCAATCATCTTGTTGTCGTCCTTCATGTGGTGTCCGTCCGCGTACAACGTCCCGTCCGCATCGAACGTGATGAGTGCGAGCTCTTCGGCGGACGCGTGCAGCTGCGCGATGTTGAGGATGTGCCGGATCTCCGCGAAGTTGGGGGGGACGTAGCGGCGGCGCGAGAGGGAGGCGAACTCGTCGTACTCCTGCAACAGAAAAGGGCGTTCGATGACTGGAATTTAATTCTCACTCGATTGCTTCCAAAGATGCAATCGTAGAGGTGGTGTTGGGTGCTCATAGCCACATGAGGACCGTCTCGAATATTGATAAGTGTCGGCGGGACATAGCGGCGGCGCAAGAAGGAGGCGAATTTGTCGTCCTCCTGCAAAGAGAGTCAGCGTTATTTATCGAAATGCTGGGAAACAAAACAGACGCTACTGAATGGTGGTGAGAAAACTCATGGAGGATTGTCCATCAGTAATCAAAGAAGTTGGGCGGGACGTAGCGGCGGCGCAAGAAGGAGGCAGACTCGTCGTATTCGCGCAGAAACGAAGGGCGTATCGTCTTTCGACTTCATTCTATTCGATTCGATGAAAAACTTGAAAGATTGGATCGTGGTCGAAAGCTTCGACGCTGAATGATAGTGACGGCACTCGTCTTAGGAGTTGAACTCTTCAGCTACCAAAAATGTTCGCCGGAACGTAGCGGCGACGTGAAACGGAAAATTTTCGTCAAACTCCTGCAAAGAACAGTGGCGTCCCCTCTGTTTCGAACTCTGCTTTTGTTGGAGATGTCGCTGCTGAACGGTGGTGCTGAGGGCACTCATGTTGATTTTGGTGAGAGTAATGTCGTTGACAGTTTCTGATCTTCCGATGCTTGAGAAAGTTGGGAGTTTGAGGAAGTAACGGCTTGAGATAATTGCCGGTTCATTTGTAGCCGCGGAAATCAACTGGACAGTCTGAAAGGTAAGCAGGACGGACTGAATGCGAAACTGCGCATTCAGACGGGGACTCTCGGAAATCGAAAGAATCGCTACGAAAAATAACGCAAGAAGCTCTTGGCCTGCGTGTAAGGCAGATGTGCTTCTCCACGGAAGTCAGCAGCGGCAGTGGTAACGACGCTCTAAGAGTTTCTGCAACATAACGCTAATGTCAACCCCCGTGGTCTGAAAGTACCATCGGATCAACCAACCACACTTGCAGATATACTATCCCTTGTCAGCTTGAAAAGGCGTTCCTTGGTATCCATCTCAACGCACAACCCCCAAAGTCTCACCTTGAGTGCGTCGACCAGTTTTAGGCGCGTGTAGAACTTGCCGACGGAGGGCACCAGCCGCTTCAGCGTGCTCCGCTTGTGGTCCTGTCGATGCTCCAACACCCACTACTCCACCTTCTCCATTACCTGCAGAGTTTCGGAGATGTCAGATTCGAGTCCCTGAATTCAAAGCTCTCGCTGATAATCACATCTTGCCACTTTGCCTCCTTGTGCGTGACAAGATTCAGTCCCCAATATTGATAGGGTCTCAGTGATGGCTCAAGTCTCGCCGCCTCGCCGACTTCTTATGCGCGTCTTCCCATTGCCGTTATCCCTTTCTTGTTGCGTTTCAAAAGCCAGCTCCTGCCTGATGGTGCAACCTGAAATTGCAAGTGCGTGATGGTCAGGCATGGGAAGTAGGAAGCATGTTGTCAGCGTTCGGCAAAACGAACCCCCACCTCCTTCGTTTCAAAATGTAGGAGATGAACAAACTCGGCGGATATAAAGAGGGGACGACGTTCAAGGCAATAATCAGACTGCCGGCAGAAGACAGTGGCCGTTGCTGGTTCCAGGCTTGCGAATGAAAGGCGAGAATTACCTTTTCGTGGGGATTGAGTTGGACCCTGCTACGAGTGTTGTATTAGGCTTCACGATTACAGTGTCCGTAAGTGATTCCTTTCGGGCGGAGTAGTGACTTGGCAGTCAGGTATTGGCCTGCGTCCTGTTCCTGCCGTTCTGATCAATTCCAATTGCAAGCGTCCTCATTTGGACGGGTTGGAATAATGGAACAGAATCGTACGGAAGGAGGGTGATGGCATCAGCGCCTTTCTTACCTCATATGGGGACAGCATCTGGTGCATACTGATGATGAAGTCGATCAGGCCATCTTGTTCCTGAAACAAGGCCAGAAAAGTGGCCAGCATTTGTCTCGCCTCTAGTTAATGCCATGCTGTGATGCACAGACCCCGCTTCGCTCCCCAAAGAAGATTCGCATCTCAATTGGGATGAATAATTGCATCAGCGAGATGCATACGGAGTCCTTCCAAACGGTGGAATAGAGCCAACCGCTCGCAGAACCTTTTGTTGGAGACCATGTCTAACTAGAAGTAGCCCACAGTCTGAAGACCAAGAAGATCCCCACAAAAAATATGCCACCTTTCCCTCTCTTCTCTTCACCACTCGGTCCGATAACATAGAGTCACAAGCGCAGAGCTCTCCTGTTTTCAAATCTTCTGAGCGGCTCGTTGCGTAGCGGCTTACGTGATTCGACGCAGTCGCGTACTTCATATTTTCTCATACCCTTTCCATCACACTTCCAACATTGCCCGCTGATACCCTTGAGCGCAAGTTTGCGGACTCTTCACAGTGACCTTTCTGCCGCAATTTGCAAGCATAATATCTTTTGCAATCTATAAGCTGACGTGGGTCCTGGTTCATACCGTCAACATCAGTCTGTCTTTTGCTGACTCACCTTCAAGTGCCCCTTCCGCCGCAAGACGTGCGAATCCGTGACGGATCCTGCACGATCCAAGTGCAGTGCCTCCCAGTTCTCAGTGTCAATAAGCCCCTTCCAGTACTTCTCGCGGTGCTTCGACAGACTGGTGGAACAGGAATCGCCCCTGTTCACACCACTACTTTCGTCGGCAGTCTCGGCTGAACCTCCAAGTACTCCAATCGCCGCCTCGTTTGACTCCGCTAAAGATTCCACTAAGGTTTCCGCCAAGTGTTCTGCTTCGCTGCTCGAAAGTCCTGCATTCAAACTGGTGCTACTGGAAGACTCATCAAATGTATCCAACTGTACAGGCTGTGATGTGGAGGGCTCATGGGCGGTGTCAATGGACTGAGCATGTGAGTGGGCCACACTCTGGCCTTCAACTTCGACACCAGGTACACTGGTGGCACTAACTAAAGCTTCTCGCTGCGTTCTTCCAAGCCGCGCCGAAGAGCCACTGGTCTTGAGGGCATCAAGGGTTGCTACAACATTCTTTCTCCGCAACTTTCGCCTCCCCCTCCGCTCTTCCACAAACCTTGCCTCACATAAAGACATGGCCCCACATTTTGGTGCTCGGGACATTTCCAACCGATCATGGGGCCAGAAGGGCGCACCAAGCTCGCTCTGCAGTTTCTCTCGCTCTAGTTGTATTGCAGTGGCACTCTTCAGAGACCTGCACCTTCGAGGCCTTCCTGACCGAGTTTGCTCCGCTTGCCGTGAGCTGTGGTTGCCTAAAGATGAAGCGCGGTTCCTAACCACCGGCCATCGAAGGGGCCACTGACTGCCACCTTGCCACCCAGCTGCCGCAGACTGCGCTCTCGCTGAGCTCCAACTTTTTCCAGCGCTTCTGAATGTACCACTAAGGATACCGTTGCGCAACACCAGTTGGGGTGTCGCTGTTGCAGCCCTTGATGCTCTCAGAGCTTTCGAATCAGAGACCTTTCTGATGTCGAAGAACCCTTGACATTGCACCAAGTCTGCCATCACCACCGCCGGTCTTCTCTCAGCGCATTCTATGTGGTTCTCCAGTATTAGAGAAGGTGTTCTAAGCACAGGAGGAGAGGCAAGGCTGCGTCAGCTGAAGTCTTTCGCGCAAGTGGCAGTAATAACCTGCAGAGCAGAAATGAGCTTCTGCACGCAGCGCATTCCCTCCCTGTGAGCTAGTAACTAGGGCCGGGGACAATAGCGATAATAGTTGTCTATAGCATTACCATGTGCCAAAACAGGGCGGGGCGGCCCGCCCGCGGCGGGGCCCTCGACCGGACCAGTGAACGTGCCCCATTCGATGCTGACGCAAGTCAACTCGGGTCGGGTCACTCCGTGATGTCACGAGGCCTGGTTGCGCGACACTTGTGGCCCGGAGCGTGCTCGGTACTCGACGGTATCATACCAGCTTTGGAAGAGACTGGGGTCAACTAGGTGAGCACGTTTCTGCGGTACGCACCAATCGGTAAACTCCGGCTTTTGCGGGCTGGTCTGCATTGTGCAAACGGATCATAGACAAGAGAGAAGGTCGCGGATCATGAATTCCACCTTGTCTTCATCATCCTTTGCATAATCCCAGCCCGGAATTCTGGTGGAAAAGGAGGCCGATTGAATGTGAATGAGCATCTGTTGATCAGCTGATAACCAACTTTTTCCGTCCCCATCTCCGCATAAGCTTTTTGGAGCTTTCGAAGTGGCGTGACTCCGTTGTGGAAAGTCCTTGAAAGTTTCAGCGCCAGACGCTGCATTGAAAGATCCGGTCTCCTCGACATGGCTCCAGGGCGGGGAGTTTTGCTGCAGGCCTTTTGGCTAGCAGCATTGTTCGCCTGCGCAACTGCAAACCTCTCACCTCAGCAGCAGTTTCAACAGCAGCAGCTCATCAAGCAGCAGCAGGCCTTGCACTGTGAAACCATCCGGTTGCAGAACCAAGCCACGGCACTCCATTCGCTTCCCGCATGTGGTGGCTTTGCAGACTTCGACTTTGCGAATTTCACGAGCACTAAGGCGGAGTTTGGCAACTTCTGTGCTTGGTACTGGTGAGGGCTGTTTCGCTGTTTCAGCTCTTGTTCAAGTTGACCCCTTATTGCTGACTTGCCTGAACAAGTGGAACTGCAAAGAAAGCTTATGTCTTTAGTGGTTTTGAGAGACAGTCTGTTAATGAGTGTTTGCATTGCTTCTTTGAAACAAGCAATTGCAAAAGTCTGCGACAGGTTGTCTGGCACTTTACACACTTGCCTGCTTATATGTAGTTGGAGTTTCGGTGTATAGACATAGCTACACAAATGACTAATTTGCCTTTGTCTGACTGCTTAGAACTGCTGGTTTGCCTGCTTGCTCAGATTTGTTGGTCAAGATCAATAGAGGACAGGTGTTGGACAATTGTAGATCTAGGGCACCGCACTGGTTGAAAGACTACCTAATAATGAAGACACAAATGAGTAGTCTGTGGAAGTCAACCACATTGAGGTAGTGTTCCAAGGCAGCGCCCCAAGGACCAATATATTCTGTCTGAACCATGCTTGGAAAGTTTGAAATGACAGTGGTTGGTTATTAAGCCCATCAATTCTCTGTGTGCTACAGTTCTGTGCACCAAGGAGTTGTGGACTGGCAAGAGAAGGCCTTCTATGCCACAAACTTTGGGAAGAGGTGTGCAGCTCCGGTGGATACGGACCTCGACGTGATTGCGGCATACTGGTGTACCACTGCCGCTGATGGCAGCTACTGCTTCGTAAGTTCAGCACATTTCCTGACCTCCCTGGAAGGCCCTTTGAACATAGTAAATTACAATATACGACAGGACTGCTCTATTGTAGGCCAGGTTGCCTTGCGATATGCAAGGTGTGGGGGGAAGATTACACGCAACTTGAGGGGGATCTGCCATCATAGGTTTGTGCTTCCAGCTCCTAGGCTATCAATCGTATATGGTAGAAGCTTGTAGTAAGAAGGTGCTCATGGGACTTTGACCTCTAAATCCGAGCAGGACCGGTTTGCATAACATTGCAAGTGGTTCAATTTGAGTACAAGATTTGCTCAAAGATTCTCTGGGGGCTTAGAAATGTTGTCTCAGAAGTCCAAATACTCCGTCTGTTGTGCGCTCTGATCCAACTTCAAGAAGCGGTTCTGATGTGCACCTTGTCAGTGTCGTTCTGTAATGCCTCAGTCCTCACTTCTGCGCTCGAGGCACTGCCATTGAATCAACGTGCAATTGACCTTTTAAGCAGCAGGACCAGTCCATCGAAGAATGTCTAAGAACTATCTTTCAACTCCACTTTGCAGAAGAACCTCTTCAGCGACGCAGTGAAGGGCGTCCCGACCTGTGCTGCGATCCGGAGCCTGGATGTGCAATGCACATACCAGCTGAAGGAGGTTTTGGACATCTTTGCGAGCCCGTCGCTGCGCCAGGGCTTCCAAAATTACTTCAACCAGTGCAACGTTGCATACCCTCTCTCAGCCCCTGCTCCTATTCCCCTGGCTGGTGAGCTTCTTCTGGCGTATATTTTCACACAACCAGCTTCGACTGGAATTTGGAATGAGGACGAAACATGACAAACATGTCGTTCTTTGTGAGGGCTTTACGAGTAGGTTTACGAGTAGATTGGGAGCATAGAGCCCAACGTTAAAGGACTGTCTAACTTATGCTGACTTGACTCTACGTTGTTTTTCACCGTCATTATCTGAAAGTAGTCACAGCTAAAGATCAGAAGACTCGCTGTTGCTGCTCAATGGAGCCCGGCCGTCAGCCGACCTTTCAAGCAGTATTCGGAATCCTGCAAACCTCCTGATCACAAAGTTCGGGGCCTGCCATTTTGTCAACACAATCCGGGTTATTCATCAAGTCTTTCCCCTCAATTGCAGGAGCAAAGATCCCCCCTTCCCCTGTCTTTAGCGAGCCGGCCGTCAACTTTGTCAGTGGGGGCCAGAGTTGCCCTGACGGAAGTGCCCCCCGGGCGTGCACGGAGCTCGACTGTGCCCGGTCATCGTGTCCTCGGTACCCTGGGTCTCAGTGTGTGGCTGACCAGTGCGACAAGTGCCTGCCAAACTACAACGAGCAGGTTAGTTCCCCTGAAACGAATTCTCAATGCGGGTCGACTCAATCCTCTGATGTGGTGTCTTGTCAATGCTGTACGTTTGACAGACAGATCGGATTTCTGATTTGTGCGATCATCATGGCACAACTTTCAAAAAGCTATGCTCAGTGTGTACTTGGGTCGATAACAACATCTCGAGCGACTTTGTGGATAAGGTAATGTGTTTGCTTCGTCGAGGATTCGTCTAAGGCACGTCCCACTTCGGTGATGTGAAGCCAATCAAAACGCTCCTTCACGGCGGCTAACGAAATTACATAAACGGCCCCACAGCAGCTGAAGCTGACGTTGGGGGTAAGGTTCCAACATAGAGAGTCACGCTTTCTTAAAGCAGTCCGCCAATTCCGGAGTTCCCCGTTTATTCACACCCGCGCATTCACCACCCCCCAGGTCGGCGTTCCCGGCGACCTGTTTGGCTGGGGCGTTAACTGCACCTGCCCCGACGGCAGCCTGCCGCAAACTTGCTCCCCCTCCCCTTGCTCCCTCCTCACGTGCCCCGCCTTTCCCAACGCCTATTGCCTGGTTGACACGTGTTACGGCTGCAACGCCGTCTTCATGGTCAACGGGACGGAGGTCGACTGCGGCGTGCAGACAAAGTTCCCGGGAGCAAACGCAACGGTGCCGGTCGCTACCGTTGCCGCGCAAGTGATCCCGGCTTCGTTGGGCGCAGCGAGCCTGCCGAAGAGCGGGAAGCAGACGAGCGGGACGAGTAAGCGCCTTGGGTTGGAGTCTCAATCACGGACCCAGTGGAAATTGATGGATTGCTGGCAACCACGCCCTCATGGCATGGAGGGAAACTTCTTATTAGCCATCGTACAGCTCTCAAGGGTTTACAATGAAGTCGCCCTTACAAAGCCTAAGATTGAACCGAGGAAAGAATGCAGCTGACAATTGTTGTTTCTGTATACAATCCTGTTGCACTTCGCCGTTGGATAGTGGTCTGTCGAGATGAGGTGAACTGTGGGGTTTTTCCGGCACGTGGACTGTTGATCATCTTTTGGCTATGAACTGCACTTCTGTCCCGCATGCTGGTAACGACTTTCTCGCAAGACGCCCTTTAGCTCGGCAGCGACTCGACAGCGAGTCCCTTCCACAACATCGCCTGCCCATAGAAAAGCCCCGTGAAACCTTGCCCCTTGTCATTTGGTGCTTCGGATTTCATCATAACCTAGTCAACTTTCACCGCCCTTCCTTTTTTCAGCCTCGTAAGCCGCCCCTCCGAGACCACCCTCACTTCCTTCGCTTTCCTTTTTCTTGGCTTTCAAAAATCTTCGTGTGTTGTAGATTAGTCAGAACAGCTTGCAAGGCAGTCTTGCTAACCACCTTTTCCTTTTTGCAGCCTCATACGCCCCTCCTCCAAAGCCCGCCGTCGTGAACCCGTTCGCTGCGGGCCAGACGTGCCCCAACGGCCAAGCCCCTCCCGTAACCCCCCCAGCAAGCCCCTGCAACGCCTCCGTCTGCTCACAGCCGCTGTGCGGACGCTACCCAACGGCGCAGTGTGTGGCGGACGCGTGCGATGGCTGCAAGGCCAAGTACAACCTCAATGTGAGCGGGGACTCGAGCTCTTACGATCATCATTAAAAGGTGTTACTATTTGATTGTCCAGTCATAAAACGTCTTCTGTACTGCAATCGAAAGAGGAGCGTGAACAGGAGGCGCGATCTGGAGAGCCTCTCTATTTCGGCTGGCCTGTCCAGCTTGCTCTGAGGGCTGACTCGCACGGCGAGCTTACCATCCTTTCTAACTTTGCCCGGGGCAGTACCTCAGAATCTGAAAGCACTTCGTGTTCTGCCGTTCATGTTTCGTCCTGACACGCTTTGTCTTTGACGACTGGGTCTGCCTAACGACTCGGTGGAATCGCCCGAGACGCCGTTGCTCCTGTCCAAAGGAAGTAGGTACCGAAGACGGGCGTTCAAAAAGCTGCTCGCTCCTTCAGTAACTAGATACCGTGAAAGAGCGTTCAAAAAACCTCACCATCTTGTCCCTGTCTCAGGTGGGCCTACCAAACGACTACGTGGGTTGGGAGGTCACCGCCAGCTGTCCCTGCCCCGACGGCTCGGCGCCCTTCACCAAAGCAACCGGTCGCCCGTGCATCCCGGACCCGTGCGCGTTCCTTAAGTGCCAAAACTTCCCGACCGCCTTCTGCATCTCCGACCTCTGCGGCGGCTGCAACGCCGTCTTTCTGGTGAACGGCCAAGAGGTGGACTGCGGGAACCAGGTCCGCTTCCCAGGGAACGTCACCGGGACGTCAACAAGTACGTCGGTCGTGACGTCACCCGTGCCCGGGGGCTTCGCTAGCCTGACCGGGGCGCAGAACTCGAGCGTGCTTTTGACGAGCAGTTCTGGTGTGAGCGGCGCGGGGTCGCCCGCCGCAGCCGCTGGAGGGGCTACGATTGGCAGTGTGTCTGGGATTATGGTTGTGCTCGGTGCAGCGGTTTCTGCGCTTGTAGTTTTTGCGTAAAAAAGCAGCGGGTTCGATGATTTAAGTTTCGACGACTAGGCTAGCGCCGGGGCTTGTGTTAATTGGCTACGTGTCCATAGAAACTGTACATAGATTATGGATAGAGAGTTGAATCTTGTTTTGCGTGATTCCACGAATATTGCATGCGGGTTCCTTATTTTTGATTTCTCACGCACGTTGAATGCACTCTTCACTCACTCGTTGCGCACTGTCGCCGCTTGCTTTGCACACGGGACACGTTACCATTGCGCCACAGCTCTCTGCCACACACATTTGTTGTATAGATTGCAGTTGCGTATAGCAAGACGCTCCCCAATTTCATCACATGCTCGCATTCACACACACCGCACCCACCTTCATTATCTTTTGTTTCATGCTTCCCTGTGCAAATCCCCATAGGACGGTTTGGTGGCTCGCTTCTCGTTGCACCTTCACCGCTTTTTTGACCCCTTTCGCTTCTCTTTCTATCTCCGAACTTGGACATTATTGCTTCCCCTCATATGCTAGCAACTTCTTTCGCCCTTCGGATTGTTCCGTTTATCTAGACTGACGCATTCTTCTCTCCTGTCCCCTCCCCTTCTTCCCTCCCCTCAATCCACTCCTTCAAACTCTTCCTTTTCCGCCCTCGCAACCTATCTCCCTTCCGCTCCATCAACGCTTCTCCAGTCCAAGCAACGGTTTCGCCAACCCTCCCAGTCATAACCTCCGCGCTCGCCCCCTCCCCCGCCCCCGCAAACAGCAGCGACGTTCTAGCCCGGACGGCCACCCTGGTGGCCGCCCTCCAGCAAGGCAACCTGACAGCGGTCCTCCCCCTGGTGACAAACACCAGTATCCTGTACGCGCCGAACTTGCCGGGACCTTTGGGGTAAGCTACGTCTATCTTCCTTTGTGATTGTGATTGCTACTCCTCAGCAATCACAGAGAGGTCGACTTTTCGGCGTTTCGGCATCTGTACGGAACGCGCTTAGTACGAGACTTTTTTGGGTAATGTCTGGCGTGGTACTTCCGTCGATTTGTTGGAGCATTAGTCGCTTGGTTAAGGTGCCTCAAGGAGAGCTCTT
The DNA here is from genome assembly GCA_000708835.1 of Klebsormidium nitens. Taxonomy (NCBI): domain Eukaryota; kingdom Viridiplantae; phylum Streptophyta; class Klebsormidiophyceae; order Klebsormidiales; family Klebsormidiaceae; genus Klebsormidium; species Klebsormidium nitens. The sequence goes on along the minus strand of DF236954.1, from coordinate 93,924 downwards.
GAGCGTTTCCGACGGTGTGCTTCTTAAGCTGTTACAGAGGCGCACTCAAGCCGCCAGCCCTGCTGGTTCGTTTACCTTCGTGCCGCGGGCGTCTGTCTTTACACGGGTTTGCTGCAGCCTGATGCTGAACTCAGGTCAACAACTTGCGCTTCGTCGAAGCTTCGCTTGCACTTCGCTAATATCTTCCCTCGAGCTGAGTCGATTCATCCGCCGTGGCTCTTTTAATGTATTTGAGCTCTTGGCGTTTGCCTCGCGGTTATTCACACCGCTGCCCATCCGATTCCCCAGGTACGGCAACGTGACCGTTTTGGCGCCCTTCCTAAGCGCAGTAAAGGGCAATGTGTCCAGCCCCGTCCTGAAGAGCCTCTTCAAGGTCGACCCCACGTCCGTACTGGTCACCGAAGAGTTCCCGGCAAACGCGGTGAGTTGCTCCTGGTTTGACGATAGCGTAGTCTGTGGGGCTGCTGTCGTGGCAGCTGACGTCAGCTATGCTATACGCATGGCGGGTTCAACGAACCGAGAGCTCTCGTATCATTGTCAGACGCCATTCAGAGCTCCTTAGGGAGACTTCTTGAGTGCCCCTAAATTTGTGGGCTGTTTTTCGACGCCTTTGCAATAGTCGAGCACTACGGCCCCCGGAACTGAATCGGCGCCCAGCCAGAAAATCAAACGTCTCTATTTCGAGTGTGGTCGTTCCCTGCTTTGTCACGGTCTCTGTTCTCCCCAAAAGAGAGTTTCTGTCTCACGGTCACTCATCTTCTGCGAACCCAGAATCTCTTTTCGGATGTCTGACCTTCGCTTCCGCTTTTTGTGCAGCTAGGGAACATGTACGCTACGCTTTTGTGGGTGTATACCAACAGAACCGTTAATGGCAGCGCAGCCTCTGGTTCCAGCAACTGGCAGCTGCAATATGCTGCGCTGACCCCGGCCCCCAACGGAACCACTTCGTGATAAAGCGGACCGTAACGACTGCAGGATAAAGTGAGGAGTAGGTGCAATAGGACCGCCTAACTTATCCCGGAATCGTCATAGGAGCTGTAGCTTTCTGCGGGTGTATCATATGTACGGCTTGCGCAAGTTTGACAAGAGTCTGATTGCACTAATCGCCCTTTGTAGAACTACGTGCCCACAGATCGCTGTTGCAGACGTTTGACGTAGATCTCTGTAGAGCTGATAGGGATTAGCCGTGTGATCACCGTGCTGATTTATCGGTGTATCAAGTCCCATTCAAAGATAGAGCGACTGTACGTGTAGGACCGACGACTTACGCGTGCTGGCGGCCCAGCGTAGAAGTCAGCCCCCTAGAGGATACCGTACGATGATGTTCAACCCTTGAACGCAAAACCATGCATGCAACAAAAATTTTACTGACTCGGCCTAGTGTGACTTCAAACAATATTCGTGGCCCATGCATGACTGTCTTGCATGATGATGAGCGAAAGCGTCCGTCTAACATGTCTGGTCGCAAGTAGCTACTCCCTCAAGCGTTTTCTTTCTGTAATCACGGCCCTGCGGCGCATGGCGTTTTGGAATTGGCGCGGCAATGAGTCGATGCGCCTGAACGCTGCCTGCTCGCGAGCTATATGGATGCTCCAATTAGAGGGAGCTCATGATGTTCTACGTCACGATGCATTAAGGACTCTTGTTAACCGGGAGGCGCGACACCGGGCGCAGGCGTCTTGGTTGAAATCAATCCATGTGCTTGCAAGACAACAAACCGCGACGGTGGAAGAACACAAACTCAACTGCAGTACACTTGAACCAAAGCCAAAGTACGGTCCCCACGAAGCTGCCGCCGCAGCCACCGTCCTCCTATATGACACTAGGCCCAAACCAATGATCTACCGGGTATCTACAAAATTGGTGTACAGACATTAGCTCGAATCTAGCTGCCAATCAAGCGGCTTGAGTCCGGTCATGCGTTTGCTAATGCAATTTTCTCTCGTTTTCTTATGCCGAGTGTGCTCTTGTTGCATTAGGTGCTCTCCTTGCAAAAGCTCGGGCCGGTGGCGACGCTCGCCGGGTGCAGAGCCTCAGGAAGTCGCCGCAGTAGCTCCTCGTGCTCTCGCCAAAAATTGGAGTCAAAGTCGATGTCACGGCCCGTGTCGTATGCCTCCAGTAGTGCCGCTCCATGGTCGTTGATCTCGCGCATAATGGCCCAAGCCTTGTCAATTGCTTGCTGCAGTGTCACTGCTTCAGCGTCGCTCGCATTAATACATCTGCGGCAGAGCGCATTGAGGTCTCGGGTGTGAAGCTCTCTCACATAACCACTCGCCTGTGAGCTGCGGTCCACTCTGCCGCATCGCTGCGCTGCTGCCAACCGGACGCTCTCGGACGCTGCGAGGTGCGTTTGTGCTCTAGGTACTCTGGCGTGAAGAAAATGCTGCTCAGCCAATTGGAAACAGCCTGTTGAACCGCCATTCAACTGCAGACGATTGACTCCGGATTGACCATTGACCTTTCTTTGAACCTGACGGAAAGCTTTAAGAAAGGCCCGAAAGTTCGTCAGGCCGTCGCCAGGCGATGCGCCGAATCTCAGACACCGTCTAGATCAGCTTGGCCAGGGCGACAAGAGAAACGAAGACGCCGTTTGTTCAACGAACTGACGATGAACGCCCCGCACGTCCGCTCTCTGGTGCCGCAATATGGCAAATCAAAACCCTTGAACAAAGGCGCTTCGCTGCGAGATCCGGGGGACCGCCCTGCGGCTTGCTTAGGTAAAAGGAGCCTCGTGTATGTAAATGTCTGTCTGACTTCTGACTACAGTAGTAGTCACTACTGCACGCTGGTGTGAGAGCCGCCGCGCGACTTCATTCTGGCGCACGCTTGCGCGGCCGCCTTCTTAGTCTTAGCAAAATCCAGGGTTTCAAGCGCGGCCGCGTGCGCGTCGAATACCCGATGGGCGGGCTGCGCGGCGCGCGGCCAGAGGGCTCCTTCACTGTCAGGTTCAACTGATCAGAAGAGTGTACTTCTGCACCTGAGCTTTCAGAATGGAGGCGCTTGATGCTCCTCTTTTTGACTACCTCCTATCCTTTCTTACGCCCGAGGAAGCTTGCAGTCTAACTCTTCTCTCAAGATCGTTCAAGCAAGCCTTAGACGAAAGCCTTGCCTGGAAGACCTTTTGCGAACGCCACAGCCCCTCCATTACAACATCTCCAGCACGGGAGGTCGTGATCAAACACTATGGTGGGAGTGCAGGGGGGCGCCTCTACAAGGAGCTTTTCCTAAAACTAAGAGCGAAAAGGCCAAGGAAAACTCAGGATTGCGATATTCCTCAGAGAGGGCCTCTTCCTTCACACTTTTCAGCCTACGTCATGCTGATGGACGTTTATCTGGACGGAGTTGGTTGTGTGTTTTGTTCAGCTGAAAGCAGCGAGCTTGAAGAGGAGTTCCAGGGCTGCCAGGAAGAGTGGGAGTTCAAGCATCCCAAAAATGTTGGATGCAAGGCAGTGGTCAAGGGGACGCGTCCAAGTGATGTTGAACAGACCATCAGGCGGCGATTTGCCATTCCTGTGCACGATAAAGATGCAGTCTTATCGTTCTCCTGGAAACTCATTCGCAAGGCCGATGGAAAGCTGCAAACTTTGCTGCATCACAGGTGCGCGACCTACGAGTCTCTTGTGGTTCCCGAAAATGGAGCAGCGCGTTACCACCGATTGCGAGCAGCGACATACCTACAGCAACTGCTCGTTCGGAAGCTTGTATTAAACGGCGAGGCTGGTTTTTCTGAAGTGTGGGACTGTGCTGCAGCGATGATGCGCCTTCGGTGCTATAATCGCCGCAAATGGCTCTCAGGCTTCTCCGGCAGCTTGTCGGATGGTTGGGAGTACCTTCTTTTCGAGGAGCTTGCTGTGGAGGTCGGCTTCATTAGCTGGAAGTCACTTGACGAATCCTTCCAATATCCGCGACCTGTTGCTGATCCAAACAATACCTTCTATACTGGGGCAACCTATATGCGACTGGAAGACATCTTGAAGGTTCTTCATGAAGCACCAGATCTCCAAAACTGGATCTAACGGCACCTGCTCTAAGACATGGTGCGCAGCACGTAGAGAGCACATGAAGAACAGATCACCGGATTTTTGGAACAGTTTAGTAAACGGAAGCTTGGCCATCCTAGGATTTTTGTAAGCAAGAATACGAGTCATATTGAAGATAACGGCAATCCGCCACCAGTACGATGAGCAGTTGATAATCAAGCCATGTTGTCCACTTCGTCATGAAAGACAACGGTCTGACAACATGGGTCTAAATCAAGATTCTGAGATGAGAGCTTGAAGAATCTACTCGATTCTGTGTGGACTGAGTTTGATTGTTAGGCGCTCACATCCATCATGAACTACAGCCTTCTGCTTCATCATAGTTCCCGAAAGTGCAGTGCTCGTGACGTAACGTGGAAGTGCTCTATGTCAGCCTCCTTCTTTGGGAGATTGACTGTCATGTTGCCGCATATACGTGGCGAGCCGGGTCCTCAACCTGTTCTCAAGGAGTTTCAATGTGGCGGAACATATACTTGCCCTTGTATCTAAGCCGACGCGACGGCCGCCCGACCGTATTCAAATCTGGCTAGCTTTGAAGATTGATTGTGTAGAATGATGGCAGGTCCAATTACGACTTATTGAGATTTCAAAAGTTCCATGCGAGTACTGGATCCAGAACCGCCGTTTTTAAGTGCCAGAAGCAATTTCACCGCTTGATGAGAGCAATTGCTGAGTACGATACGATCATTACCATCATTTGAGGTCTTCCCCGCACAAGGGAGCGCATTTTACTGACCCCTTGGTCAAGACAGGATTCGCCGAGAAAGTCCCCCTCGTCATCATGTAAACGGTTTCTCATCCAACAGTCTATAAATGAGGGAAAGCCACTAAGGTAAGCAGAGAGACGTATACAGTCACTTTCGTCGCAAATCGAACAAAACCTTCTGTGCAAATGGAATAGTCTCAGGTACTATTAGCTCGAGACTGCGGATTAGGATACGTGGCATGGAGATTCTGTCCGACCATATTCAATATTGGGTGGGCGCTCGACCAGTGGCTCCAGTAATTAGGGAGCCCAATAAAGGTTTCCTTACGGAACGACCATTGAGACGAAACAGCTGATAATCTTCACTACGTCCAAGCTAAATCTACCGTTGGCAATCGCATCTGCGGATGAAACGGGCCAGTGAGCAGTAAGGTGGAAGTCCAAATGAGCAGGGGAGGATTCTGCGAAAACCAACTGCGATCTATATATGATGGCATCAAACCGGTCTTCCGTCGCTTCACTTCAATCGGCCGGGGGTACAAGGTATCCTGGGGGTCAAAGGTCACGAATCCTCTCTGCAAATCGCACTTTTACTGCAGAACAGCCCTGCAGTAAAACTTAGGCTGTCTCACGAGATTCCCTTACGTTCGCTTCAAGCGGACAGATCACTAACGCACGGTCTGGACTTCCAAATTTGCTGAAAAGAAGCCTCATGTTTTGCAGGATTTCTTGAAGCTAGTCGTGGTTTACAGCTCGGCATGAGAAGCCATTTCGTTCGTAGCAACGAACGGGGCCGGGCTGAAGACAGAAAAAAGCCTGCGACCTGATCTTGGGATTGAAAATGGAAAGTGCATCTGTTTTGCCGATAAGAATCTCTGGTGCCTTTCGGAACAAGTTATCATGATTTTGGAACAAAAGAGTTTCATCAAACTGCAATGGCAGGAGACATGAACTACAAGAAACGGCGCGACTACTGCATATAAGATTATGTAGGGGCCTTCAGGATACTCTACTCGTTTGACCAGCCAAGATTACGAAATCTGCGTCAAAGCCAATGTTGACTATCGTTTCCCACTACCGGTAGAAACACTTCCGGCTTTTGGATCTCCCACGATCCTCGTTCAACGAGCTCTACTTCTATGGCGCAACCAGACAAATCCGCATCCAGTTTGCAACGACTGCTTGCGTTCGGGCGATAACTGCGTAAAGACATGTACGCCCGAAGTTTTCTTCGCCGGCTCTGAATCATGTTTGTTACTTGAACATCTGCAACGGCTTCCAGTTTGATGTAACACTGTGTGCCATGGCTTAATGCCCTGTGGTAGCCTTGATAGTCACTCCAGGCAATAAGTTTCCGGTCCAGCAGCATTTTGACACTCCCATCAAACTTGTGCATCAACTTCCAAGAGAATGAAACTTCTGCATGCCAGCGAACCCTTAAGCCACCAAAAGGATTGCGCCCCAAAGGTTCAAGGTGCTTGACACCACAGTATATTGCTGTCACATCATCGAAACCCCACGTTTTCTCTGCTCCTGGCTCGTGCGCTGCTCGGATCACTGCTCGGCAAACACCCCGATATCTCTCAGAATCCCACGCCTCTTGATATCCTTTCACCGAAGGCTCCACTTCACAGCCCTCGGCTGAACAGAACACCACGCCTTTGCCTTTTTCATAGACGTCTAGTAACAGGATGAAGTCTGAGAATCTTAAGAGCCCTGTATTGGCTTCGCTTGACTCTAAAGAAAGACAACAGTTCATTGACAGCTTGAGATACAACTCCCTGTACTTGGAATCTTGGCCTCCGTGCCCAGGCGCGCCATAGTGCGCGCTCATAAGCTCCTTTGCAGGCGAAGTCATTAGTGAAGGACAGTCGCGCTCGCACCACACCTTCCAAACAAAGCTTTCCTTCACCAGCGACTTCAGAGTGCGTGAGAGGACGGCCAGCCTGCACGCTTCTTCTGCGGAAAGGTGCTTCAGCACTTCGTCAAAGGTAGGCGCATCCAGCGTCTCCATGATGAAGACTTAGCTTCCAGGCGAAATTTGGCAAGCAAATGAAGTATTAAAGCCAATCGCAGCTCTGAAACAACTTTCTGAACTGAACAAAACGGGGTGAGCGCTTTGGCATGTGCATTCCTCAAGAGACGAGCACTCTACTGACTCTAGTGCGTCGCGTTTCCGCGCGCGATGCCGCGCGGCCGTCGGCGCGCGTTTGCGCGGCCGCCTTAATGCAAGAGCAGGGGTTTAGATCGCGCCGGGTTTGATGGGCTAGAGGCGCCCGCGGCGCTTGCGGGGCCGCGTCCTCAGGTGAAACTGTGTCCTCAGAAACGAACTGCATAGCACTGCACTTCTGCACTCAAAGCTGAAACACGGAGGCGCTTGATACTCCTCCTTTCGACTACCTGCTCTCCTTTCTGACAACCAAGGAGACATGCAGCCTGGCCCTTCTCTCAACGTCGCTCAGGCAAGCGCTGGACGGAAGCCTTGCCTGGAAGACCTTTTGCGAGCGCCACAGCCCTTCTATCACAACATCTCCAGCTATGGAACTCGTGGTCAAACACTATGGTGGGATCGGAGGGGTCTGCCTCTACAAACAACTTTTCATGAAACTCACCGGGAAAGTGGCGGGTGAAGTTCATCAGAATTGCGACTCTCAGAGGGTGACTCCCCCAGATTTGGACCTTTCAGCTCACGTCATGCTGATGGACGTCTCCATGAACAAAAGTCAATTGTTTTGTTCAGCAGAGTGCAGCGAGCTTGAAATCGAGTTCCAGGGCTGCCAGGATGAGTGGGAGTTCAAGCATCCCAAGAATGTTGGTTGCAAGGCAGTGGTCAATACGATGCGTCTGACGCCTAAAGCAGCTCGGCGGCAATGCACCACTTCTCCTGTGGAGCCTCAGCGGTCAGTCGTACTGTTTTCGTGGAAGCTCATGCGCAAGGCCGACGGAAAGCTGCAGAGCCTGCTGGATCACTGCAAGCCCGCGACCTACGAGTCTCTGGTGGCTCCGGAAGAAGGAGCAGAGGGTCGCTACCACCGCTTGCAAGCATCAACGGCGCTGCAGCCTGAACGCTTCAAGGCATTTGAAGACGGCGAGGGTGAAACATACTTTATGGCGCGCAATCGCGCTGGAGCCATGATGCGCCTGCGGTGCTACGACGACCACGTTGAACGGTTCTCAACCTTTTCTACGCGCAGCTTGTTACCTGAATGGGAGACTTCCGAGTACCTCGTGCACTTGTTTGATAAGATTGCTGTGGAGGTCGGCTTCATCAACTGGGAGGCTTTCGAAAGGTCCTCCTTAGTTCCGGAATCTCCTGAAAGTAGATTCTTCACCGGCGCAACGTATCTGCCACTGAAGGACATCGTAAAGCTTCTTCATGAAGCACCAGAACTCAAAAACTGGATCTAAAGGCGCCACTTTCAGAAAGGCGTAGCACTTAAGTAGAGAGCGGAAATAACTGGTACTTTTATCTCTTGTAGTACACGCAGTCAAGGCCTTTATAGTTTCTATAACCAAGAATGCATGGCCATTGGTTATCTCAAAGGAACAGTCGCCCCGGTTAGGATCAACATATAGCAACAGGGTAGTACGGCTTGTTGTAATGCTGCTTAGTTAGTAGAGCTAACATAGAGCAGTTTGTTCTGTGTTCCGTCATGAACACTCTTCTGCTTCAACATAGTCCCTGTGAGTAGACAACTAGACAATCTTCCATAGTGAAACTGTTGACTTGTTCGAAGCAGTCCAAGAAAATCGAGTAATCTCTTAAAGCTCTCCATTTCGTGAAGCATGATCCAAATCCACGTGTACCTGAGTGTCTTCTCCTCCTGCAGTATGATCGGCTTTTACTGACTTATGCTGCATATTATGGCAAGCTGGGTCCACAGTCGTGTTCTCAAAGAGCTTCGATGCGGCGGAACACAAAGTTGCTGTATGTGTGCATCTAGGCTGATGGCTAGCCAACCGAGTTCACAATGGTTACCTTTCAGGATTGGGAAGCCGGCACGTAGTGAGCATGCACCTCGAAGCTCTCTCCCTCGTTCGATCCGTACCTTCTCCTCTGTCTCCGGTATTTTGACTTACTGTAGGCAAGTCTAATGATCTGTATACATCAGTGACCAATTTGAAGAGTCTGTGAGAATGAGTCCGGACCTCACCAATTCGAAGCTGCCAGAAGCGCGCGTCTATCAGCTTGTATCGGTTTTTAGATTTGACTCAGACCGCTCCGCATAGTGGGCACCTCAATTAAGCGGTCTGTGCAATCACGGCGCGCAAGAAGAATATACGGAGCGGCAACCGATGGTGTTTCTTTGGAACGAGTACAGCATATGATATTTGACATCTGACCTCGCACCACTCCTGTAGCCTGACAAAACGTAGCCGAAAGAAACGTCGTTAAGCCGGAGAGACATGCAAAAACTTTTGGGCCAGAAGCTTTCAGATGATGTATCCGCGTTTGAAGACGCTACCTTACAATTGATAGGCGAGCGCACTTGAAGAGAAATTTGACGCGAGCGCTTTTATCAGCTGCTGGGCTTTCTTGGGTGGATGACGCGGGCAGTCTGTCAACAGAACGGCCGAGATTTGAACAGACGGGATTATTGCCTTCATTCGGGCCTGATTCACGGCGAACGAGACATCCTCTTTCAGACACATGAGTCTTAAGTTTGGAATGAAGCTGCAATCTTCGACCTGGTGCAGAAGGCTCAATCGGTTTAGCGCACTGCCGCATTCGGATCAGGGACCTCTGAAAAGATGTAAAGCGGTATTGCGCTATCTACGAAAACGAGTGTCTGCGAATCTTGTCGGCGGTTCTATGGCAGGGTACGTGAAGGCTGTCGGCTGCCGCCGGCTTCGTAGGCCGTTCTCCTACGAACGCATTTCCTGCTCGAAGGCGTCTCCAATTCAGTCAGCCAAAAAACAAGATGGTAGTAAAGAAATTCGAAGGTGGGCTCAGATCGTGATCAGAGAAGCAACGATTGAAGCCATAAGAAAAAGGGCTTTCCAATCGCGAAAGAACTAGTAAGAATGAGAGGACAACTGGCGAAGACGTCTTGATCTGGGGAGAACATTCTAGATTCTAGAGAGAAGACAGAGTGTCGCGATCCGTAAAGCAATGTAACGGGGGCAAAAAGACTGCAGGTAACGGGGTACTCGATCACTCGCTACTGACGGGTTGCTTGCAACATAATCGATTCTCTTTGGACTAATGTACTCACGTCTTTTCCTGAGGAAGGCGCGGGTACTTCAGGTCTTCTAACATCCGGGGCCGCTTCAAACTTTCTATACTGTACCTATTTGACTGTCATAAACCCCGACGTACTAAGTTACTTCTGTTCCGTCGGCTGGAAGAATCAGTGTTATCTTCCTGTGACCATCTTCTATAATACACTTACTGTTAAACGTCACTTATAACTACATGTCCCAAAGACGAAATATGCTGTTTAAGTAGCTAGCTTGGAAGTGGATCAGCGTACTGTAAGCGGTACAAACACATTTTGATAAGCCGGAAGCAGACCCCACATCGAGAGAATCAACAAAACCTAAGGGATGCTTTTCGCATCATGATCGCTTGAAGTGGAGAACCCTCCGGCGCCCCCAGTGCTCAGGCTCGAGCTCTGTTGCCCCAAGGAAAGCCCCGCTGAACTATCAGGATCGGACGACGCCAACGAGGAGATTGTATAGAGGGTCGGGGGGCGCCTCGGAAGCCGGGGCACCTCCATCCGCCCCAAGAGCATGTCCGCGCACTGCCGCATGCTGGGCCGGACGCTGGCCGCCGTGTGGACGCACAGCAGAGCAATCTGGAAAAGGGGTTAAAAAGACTCAAAAGACTGATCACAGAAAGTAGAAACCGGAACGAAAGGGAACCTGTTGAGTTAAGTAAGCAGCCAATTCGTCCACCCGGTTTTGGTGCCCTTGAACTGCGCGCGCTTTCTGCATACAGGCGGGGGTCCCCGCCCTCTTTCGCTTTTGAATACAAAGCTCTAGCATAGAAGCGATCAATGATATATGTACTTGATTCGTTGCCTTCCGAAAGTCGCGTTGACTCGCATTGGCGCAGTAGTACAAAGCCGCTGAACGATGGCCCCATCGAAAAGTGCAAGCTCGAGGATCGAGCTGCCTCCGCCGCCGTCAGTAACACCAGAACACGCCATCTCTATTGCGCAAGGAGGCCCAGCGGATCGGAGAGACTGACATTCCCAACTTGAAAGGAAGTTTGACCTGGTAGGAGTCATTCCTGAAGGACGTCGGGGTGGTGGTAGTACCTTTAGGTGAGCGACCGGCACCCATAAAGACTTTACCCAAAACAACCATAGGGCGACTGCAAGCTCGCAGTATTGCTTTCATGTTGCCGAAATTTTACACCAGTGGCTCTTGGTGACCTGAAAGCACCGGGACCGGCTTGATGGACGCCGGGAAAAAGTCTATAACACAACGTCGGTGAAAAGTCGATGATACAACGCCGTTCTAATCAGAATTTCTGGGCAACGTCACGAGTCCGATCCAATAATACCCTTTATTGCAGGAAATACTGCAAGCGGCAGAAGACTCGTTTGGAGCGACAAAGTTCATGATGTCTCTCTTCATGGCGCTGCGAAGCACTGATCTTGTTCATTGACAGAAAAGGGGGTATGCGTAGGTGCGTGGTCGCCATTTTTGATGCGACATGATCAGTTCCGCACCGTGACCGCGAAACCCCTTCTTGACAGCCGCCAGCCCATCTGTTCCCTGCCGCCCTTTCAAAAGCTGACGTACGCCCTGACGTGTTCTGAGAGAAGAGAGACGGGCGACTTCTCACCTTGGTCGTGCGCTCCATGTTCGCCGCGTACTCCCGTTGCTCCCCTTCGAGCCGCGGGTCGATCAGTTGCTCGAGCTCGTTCCGTTCCGCAAGGGACCACGCCCATTCCGGTAGGTGGATCTGGCGGAATGATGACAAGAGCGATTGAAAGTAGGATTCGCCCTCTGTTGGACTTGCAGAGTGTACTTTCCTAAAGATGAAAGGCAACCAACGAGGGGGCGAAAGCGATCTACGGCGGGTTCTTGTCAGAAAGACTCTCCAAGAAACCTTGCACCTTGTTGGGGCGGCTTGTGACTTCGAAGCGCTGGGTACGGTACGGTACGTACGAGTCGAAAGTAAAGCTGTTGATTGACGCTTCGACCAGGCTTTTGGCGGCACGAAACGTTTCTGATCTGGTTAACGAGAACTTGACGGCGAAGGTCCCCACCAGTGCCACGGTCACCGCTCGAATCAACCGCAAATTGGGGAAGCGTTTCCGCAACCACCCCAATCCGAAGCTGATGTCAAAAGAGTGGACATAACTAAATGAACGTCTGGTCAAAGCGTACTGTAAAAGCGAGCCGCCCAGCTATGCCTTATCAGCATCATTTTCGGCTCAAGAACCAGAGACGGAGAGGGTACCGCCCCGAGTTCTTACCTGGTCCTCTGGTCCGTTGGGTTGAGTGGGCCTTCTCCCGGCCGCGAGGCAGAGCAGCACCACCCCGAAGCTGTACACGTCACTCTTCTCGGTGAGCTTCCCGGTGGCCATGTACTCGGGGCTTAAGTAGCCCCACGTGCCGGCGATCGCTGCAAACAGAAAAGTGAATCACAAACTCAGTGAAGTCATCCTTGCTGCTATAAGAGGGGTCAATTGCAGGGACAGCCCGGAGCCGGTTGTCCAACGTATGTGATGACCAGCAGGAGTGCTCAAGCACAAATCTCTCGTCTCAGTACCGTACTTGGAGAGGCAACTGAGTAAGAGCAGTCCTCCGAGCGTCGAGGAAACGGCGAGAGACCGCAACCCTAAGGGTGAGGCTTCTGAATTACCGCCGCCTGGAAATCTTCCTTCTCAGCTTCTTGGACTCCGAGTAAGGCACAATAAAGTGAGGCTCACCTAGTGTCTACGTGCGTGAAGCTTTTGAATCCGATGCACATGATGCACTGAGTCATGGCTACCGCATGCTTCATTCCGGAAAGAAACACCCACCTGTGGTGACGTGCGTGTCATGCGGGTCTGTACGCCTTGCAAGTCCGAAGTCGGCCAACTTGGCTTCAAATTCGTTGGTCAGCAAGATGTTGCTCAGCTTCACGTCTCGGTGAATACACCGCGGCTTACACTCTTGGGGGAGAAAAGATATAGCTTTTACGGACCGTTGTCGAATCAAGGGAAAAATGTCGCCTTTACTGCAGGACCCGCAAACAGACAGCTCAGGTGGAACTTAGAATGACCAAGAGCAGAGTATCTGCCATGCCACTAACTCCTGCTTGCAAATGTCTGTGTGTCTTCCGACTTCATTCCGGAAAAGGCCCTGAAGAAACGATGCCAACGAAGCCCCAATCAACGAGCTTGCGGTTAAGGGGATGATCAGAAAAGTTTAGTATCAGCGGACACTCGATCTTCAAATCACCGGCCTCAAAAATCGCAGACAAAAGCTCAATCTCATGAAGCATCAGCAGATTGTTCCTTCTTCCAAATCGAGTTCCTCCTATCTGAAAGGGTCGGAACTTCGAAACTTATCAGCTTCTCCTGACACGGCGACTTGACTCACCTCGTGCAGGTAGGCCAGCCCCTTGGCCGTCCCCAGGGCGATCTTCTCGCGCGTGGGCCAGTCCAAGTAGTGCGCGCGCACACTGTGCTCAGCGGGGCGGCCAACCGGGACTACCCCCACCGGGCACAGGTGGTCGTCGACGCTGCCTTGCTCCAGAAACTCGTAGACCAGGCTGCAGAGGGAATCAATTATGGTCAAGCAGCTGTTCCCGGGTCGGTATATCTTTTTCTGCAAAGCGTCGAAAGTCTGTGGTTGGCAGCCAGGACAAGTGTATTGACGAGCAGTGCAAGGTGTTGTAGGGCTGTGACGGACACGAGGAAGTGGAGCTGAAAGAACGCGGCGGAAACCATCAACGCCCTGAGAAGAGCTTCAAAAGGGATCCGGCGTCGAACTTCCTGTGAGCTGCCCAAATCAAGCGACTGAAGATCACAACTTCTGTAACAAGCTGACATCCCGAACGAGCAACAAGAAGCGCAGACAACTCTCTCGCCTGCAGTGCAAAGGCAGTGGCCAACTCACAAGGAGTGCGTTCCGGAGATGCAGCAGCCCTTAAGGACCACCAGATGACGGTGCCGGTACTGGGCCAGAGTTGCGACCTCGTTCCATGCTTCCTGCAGCAAACACAGGTTGACCATTAGTGTACTTGACCAGCTCGTGGCTTATCAAGTGCCCTTTGACCAACCCGCCGATAGTCAATGTCGGGTTCGATGCCAATTATGGCGTATGTCCTACAGACCTCTCGAATCCTTCTGTATTTCGATCATTGAGAAAACGATTCGTGTTGTTGCGAGGACAAAACCTGTCAGTTCTGAAGAGCCAAAAAGTGCCAGGAAGGACGGGAGAGTAAAGACTTCCACCGATGGATGAGCAGAATTGTCTGGAGGGCTTGGACACGAACCGAAACAAGCGGCCGCTCCTAGTCCACCGTCATATTGCCACCGTCCAAGCAAGAAATTCCAATCTAGTTCCCCCCCCCGACCCGAACCCATCTTGCACCCCAGATTACCTTTGATCACTTGGTTTTGATCACGAAGCCACTCCCCAAGAAAACGCCTTTTCCCAAGATCATTATTTTCCAAAGGCAGTCTTGGAGCGATTCGGGGCGATCAAAGATGCGTGTAAGAGAAGTTTAGACTGCGAAGTACTGATCGCGTTCCTAATAACAAAGGCTTTTCACATCCTGTACAGCTCAAGTTGCCTTCTTACCTTGGCTCCATTTTTGTTGGACCCAAACGTGGCGTCCTTCACCGCAACTACTTCCCCGTTCAGCTCTCCGACGTACACTTTTCCCGAACCCCCAACGCCCACCAAACGGCTCTCGCTGAAGTCCTGGGTCGCTTTACTCAGCTGCTTCTTCGTGAACACTTGCAACCGCGTCCCCACGACCCTCTGTCGCAGCGACGATAAGCGGCCGAGCGTCTTCTTCTCGGCGTCCCACTCGGCCTTGTACAGAGGATAACGCCTCCACAGGAAGAAGGCAACACCCGCTAGTACCGCAAGAAGCACAGCCGCGCTTGCGGAACTCAGCCCGGCTACGAGGCCAACTTTGGACGAGCTTTTGCCCGGGGGTAAGGGCACTATCGTGAGCTCCAGCCCCGGGGGAAATTGATAGTAGCAATTCGCTGGCTCGGGTGGTAAGTCGATCCTGCCAAGCCACCGGTAATACTGATGCACAGCCAGCTGCTGGCAAGAGTTCAGGTACTCGACACTGGTGTTGTTCGCAAGCTCGGTTCCAACGTCGATGAGAGTTTGTGTGCAGTGGCGGCAGTTGTCGGGCGACGCACGCGTGCAGTTGCCCGCAAAGTAATGGAAGTAACGGGTGGGAATCGTTTGTTGAAGTGTGGAGTAGTTGAAACAACCGATGTTCAAGAGACCGCTTGCGGGTGTCACGCGACAGAGCTCTGGCGTGGCGGGGGGAATGCCTTGCGCGACGAGTGAAGCCTTGAATTCCGAGAAGCATACGTCGGATTGCCCCTGAAGTGAAAAGAGAAGTTGAAGGTCCTTTGCCTAGGGTATTGCGGAGTCTCCGTGAGAGCTACTACCTCGACTGGACAGTTTTGTAGGTCCTGGTTGCGGAGGATCGTATGAACGTGTTTCCACGGGCAAAAAGAACAAACAAAAGAAGGAGACTCCGCAAACGAGCAAACCACCGGTGTTGAGAAGTGTCGGGTGACTCGCCGTTTTCGCCCCGGCAAAGGCGCCTTCCAAAAGGGGCTATCGGAAAAACGGATCGCTTCAACAGATTGCAGTGCCGGTGAAAACAAATCCTTCAACCATATCCGTAGGTAGCAAAATACAAGTATCGCCTGTCTGAGGTACGAAATGGAGATACGAATGCCTACCTGCAGTATGATACAGCACAGATTTCCGCGTAGAAGCAGGTTGTGGCCAAGATGGTCGGACCCTATTGTCAGGCAGCACCCCACTATGGCCGTGCAAAGAAACGACGCGCTTTGGTCTCAAGAAGATCTCAAACCCTCCGAATTGACAGTCTGGTTGAAAATTTAACCAGACCCTCGACCAGACTCTGGTTAAAGTAACCGGAACTTGGTTTCTCCTCACCAGACCCTGGACCAGAGTAAGGTAAACGGGACGCCGAGCAGACCCTGGGTGGGCGGACTGCTTAGCGCCTTAACCACGGTGCTAACGAGGCCTGTTTAGCAGCAAAATCTTCCTGTGCGCGCGCGCGATCGCTCCTGACATCCATGCGAAGCGCGTCTCACCTGGTCCAACACGTAGTTCGTCTTGTTCAGGCTGGCTGCCAGCATCATCTGGTACTGTCCGTATATAAGATTACAGCAGCGGTCCGCTCGATACTTCTCCGGCCCGCAGCTGCGAACGATGGACGTCCAGTTCTGCCTCGACCAATCGTACGACGTGCACTTGGTTGCTTGAGGAATGGGTGCAATGTCCACGGTGTAAAGGCACCGAGCGATGCCGTTTGCGATGGCGAGGGGGTATGCCGCCGCGGCCATTGCAACCTGAGCAAGATCTGCGGAAAAAGGGTAACAGTCTGGGATATCACGTGCCTGCCCAACCCTGCGACTTTTCGTTGCCGGAGAATCCTTTCTTTTACCAAGCCCAGCTCTTGTTTTTGCTACCGAGCTACATGAACGAGTCGCAGATCTAGCGAAAGGAGGGCTTGGACTCTTAGACTGGAGGCGGGACCCTCGCCTCTCAGGTTCGTTTCAGGCAGGTTCGTTGCGGTATGCAGGAATGCTTCAATATTCAAGTTTTTGGTTCCAAGTGCAGAAGTCGGCACAAAAAGGCCATCAACGGACGTCTCCGGTTGACTGCGCTTTCCGTGAAGAAGTCTCCGGATGATTATCTCAGACTTGAACCTTCTTGTTTCATTCAGGCGCACAAGCAATGAAAGATTTCCGTACTTCAAATCAAGCAAGCATCTTTCCTAGAGGGACTACAATATCCTTCTGGAACTTACCTTGGCATGACGTCGATGCTAGCAAGGCCGTGGCGCTGCTGCCTAGTGACAGAATCTTGTTCTGAATGAGGGTGGTACAGAGACCGCAGTCTGCATTTGCTCCATAGCAACTGATACCAACCGTTCCTGCAAGTACGATAGGGCTGCTTCAGAAATATGTAGGGATACAAGCTCGAAACGAGCTTTTGAGTGTCTTCTTCTTGCGCGCACCTCGCAGCGAGCCGTCCTTCAGAACGTTGCAGTGTTGGTAATGCCATAATAAGCTCAACTCGTGCATGACGATCTGAGTATGGCTGAAAAGAACATCACCTCCTGATAGATGGACTTCCAGTAAACCGTTTGGAAGCAGCCCTCTGTTCTAGCATTGTCTCCAACAAAAGTATCAGTATCTTCACAACTGACACTCATAGCAGCGTTGACATACCTGGAAAAGTCCGATTTGATGCAGACCAAAAATTGTACACAGTCGTGAGATCGTCGCCACATGCTTTCCCCGCATCTTCCGAGAATACATCGCTCTCAATTTGGCACGTGCCAACAGCAGGTAGCCCAGCAGCTATCACCGAGTTGTTCAAACTCTGCGAAAAAAAACCCCTTTGGGCATTGATTCGCAGCTTGTCTCAGCATACTGCGTTGCCTTTGGAAGCAGACAGTCCATCGTGTCCTGCAAGATTCTCATCATTGTACTCTACAGGCTAATTCGCTGGAGCATCAGTCGGCTTGAGATCCAGCCCTCGAATGCACTCTCCATGGGAACCCCTACTCTTCTAGTACCATCAATCTAGGAGCAGAGCGCCAATCATATGAAACCAAGACTGGGCATTTGGTAGACTTAGCAAGCAAGACTTTGAACAAAAACACTGAGTTCAGATGTGTACCTGGACACAAGTGTCAGCAGATGCCTGAGGCAGGAGGAGGCGTCCAGTCTCGTTGGCATACCGCCCTCGTGCCTTCCAAAGGACAGCCTTCAGTTGACTGCAGCATGTGGTAGCTAGGCTGTTGGCAGATGCAACAGCTGCGCCTACACTGCTCGCAGTAGCTGTGCCTGAAGAAGCCAAGGAGCAAACCGACTGTCAGCTTCACAATTATCAAGACCATGCTCAGGATTCTGTCAGTGGCAGGACGTGCATTGGGACATGTAAGCCCAGGTCTCAGAGCCTGGGTGTCTCAATCTAATGAAGGTCTGCTTTAGATTACCCATATACTATCAACAGGGGTAATTTATCAGAACTGTAAGTCATGGACCAATAAGCGCAAACCGAGCTCTCTGTCCTACGATAAATTCTTTGTGGCCCGATGAGGGGGTGTAGCTAAGGAACCTTCCATCTTCCAGGTTGCTTGCTCGGGGGACACTTGTTCATTTACCAAAGTCTTTGATAGGAAGTTTTTGTCTACTGGAGCTGTGTATCCTTCCACTTATGTTGCCTGCCACGTAGGGTCCCAACTTCTTCGTATAGATAAAGAGTTGGTTTCAGACACACCTGAGGGCTTTACTATGACCTTAAAGTTTCAAGTGTTCTACCTACAGTGTGATATTTCAAGCCAATAATTGGAAAGAATTGCAGAAGTTTAGCTGACACCAACATGCGGTTCCTACCTGAGGAGCATGCAGTCTGCTTTGCATACTGTATGTCTGCCTGCAGGAAGACCAGGGGACATTCGCCAGAAGGAATGGGTGGAGGAAGAGGAGCCCCAGGTCTAGGTGCAGATTCTACCAAGTCTGCTCTGCTGCGCTCAGCAAACACTAGCAAAGCTAAGCTGACAGCGAAGCCAATGGAGGTCCGCTTGTAATAGAAGGCTTTATCCACCCTCTGCAACATGCTGATTGCTGATGGGAGCTAGAAACACTGCGGGACCAGCTCAAGCCATTAGGGCAGTGATGGACACCTGGAGGGCCGGGCACTAAGGTCCAAGAGCCGTGCTATTTATGAGGTGTTACCTTTAATGATGACTTGTGATAGAGCTTCTCAAATGAACTTTCTCAAACTTCATTAAGGACCTGGCATCATCCTTCTGTGCTGGCCTGTTGCGGCGTCCGTAGCTTGCTTTAATGAACTACCATTGTACGCCCTGGAAGTGAAGTCAACAAGGCTCTTTTGATCAAAATTTCTGGAAGGCTCCAACGAAGATTTCAGCTAAGTCTTACCTAGTTGCACACTTGCTGCAATTCCTCTATGTATCGTCATGATTGTGTATGCTAAGTGCTTCCTCTTGCTTTGAGCAAAGCTACCCCAAGTCGCCTGCTCAGTGCTGTATGCGGCGTGCGCCAATTCGGGCACCCGCCTTCCATTTCTGCATTATGCACGTCATGGTAGCCTGAAGGCTGAATTGGAACTTGGAAGTGTTGACACCAGGTTTCAATCGGGTGCCAGGGAAAACAACCAGTGCGGTACCGGACCTGAGCCGAGGTGGGTACCGTGAGCGCCTGCGGCCCCGGCGCGGCCGCGCCCGGGCCCGGCCCGGGGCCGCCCGGCCCCGGGCCTAAGACGCGGCGGCCGGGGTCGCAGTGCGGCATAAGCCGGCCAGGGCCACCGTTTAGTCTGCTACTCGACATACATTGAGATCAGTCTGCCACTTTTGTGCAGTACCTCTATATAGAAGGTGTTCATTGTGGTTCGCAAATCCAGAGACGCGCTTGTGTCGGCGGAGGAGGCTATTGGCTTGCAAGAACGCACCCTAACCGTAATTATATGTATGTCATGAGAAGCCTAAAGCGGCACTGGCTGCGGCATCACTTATAAGAATAGAGACCATCACCGGGTGGGCAGATCGACTCATTCAAATTTCAGGCCCAGACTCCGGATGCTAACATGTTACCGAATCTCAATCAAACAATATGGCCTGAGGTTTATTTTTGCAAGTACCGGGTGCGCAGTGCCATAACCGATCAAACCTTCTGCTAACCGTCTGCTCTTGTAGTATGGACTCTGAAGAGCGTCCACACTTCGTGTTGTTAGGAGCTATGTGGGCCAACACTGAAAGAGTTCTGACGGACCTGAACGCAAGCCACAGGTCTTACTTGCAGATTTGTCTGGACTCTGATCAGGACCGTTGGCTTCCCGGATCTACGATTCAGCAAGCTTGGCTAGCTTGCAGCGGGCTGACTCAGCCTTAGAATTCGACGCAACGATGTTTATTGTAATAAGGTACACTTCATTCGACGGATCCCCGTTCTTCTATCTTCCGACTAACCCAACGAAGGTCTGTCAGCAACTGCAGGCAATGCAACGACGGATGGCCTTAGGCCCAGAACTTCTTTATTTTCTTGATGAGATCTGACGTGTCGATCTCCTCAACCTTAGCTGCCAGTATGAAGTCGTTCTCACTTAGGCCCCCTGCAAAGGCATGTCGAGCAACCGTTAGAAAGCGGCCGGGATAGGTCACTGGCAGAACAAAAGTTTTTTCGTCTTTCGCCACAATCAGGATGGTACTTCGTGGTCAGAAACCGTTCGATTCTGCAAAGAGAAGGTTTCTACAACAGTGCATGGTGACATGTGACACATCGATCAATTTTTGAAACGCCGGCTTCCATGGGTCTTTCGTAGATCAGATCGCCGACAACTCAACGCAGGATAGCACGACTTACACGCCGGACAAAATGGCATACGTATCCTGGATGAAAGTTGGCTTGGTGATTTTGCATTTTCCGGTCTGGTAATCAGCACGATTAGCAGCCAGAACTTCCTGTGTCCCTTACCCTCAGAACAATCCCCTGGCCTGCCATATGCATCAATCCCCTGTCGACAACAACTAGAGTACAACCCCAACCCGGCCAGAAGTTCCCTTGTGAACGGCCTTCAAGACAATCAGTGTGTGCGCTTACAGCAGTATGCGCGCCAATTTTCCTTGCCTTTTCTCGCTTGGATACTGACGGTCAGATGATTGTCGATCGATGTATCAAACGGAACCTCACCGCGACTTCCTTCCAAGGAACGCCGAAGCGAGCACGCCGGTCATCAACCCAGAAACAACCCTCCAATCCACTCCCTCCGAAAACCCCCTCTCACCTAGTTCGTGCGAGTACAGCTCTACGCGGGCCTTGTTCCAGCCGGTTAGATGCAGGTCCGGGTGGTGCCCCTGCTCCTCCGCAACTTTTGAGATCCGCTGAAACAGCTCGAGCCCCGACGGGAAATTCCGCAGCGTCCACTCCCGCTGCAGCCGGAGCTCGCCGCTTGGCCCTTCTAGAAGTTTCCAGCCCAGTATCTGTACGGGGAAGGATGTGAAGATGTTTAGAAGGGCCTCACCTCAAACTTTGCTTCTGATCCCTTCTGCACAGCGAATCCCTTCTGTCACAGTTCTCTCGAACCTGATTCCGGTATTCACAAACGAAGAGACGCTAGCATAACAAAGAGGCCTCTTCCTGCATCTGCTCGCGAATTTTGAGGTGACTCATCTGAAGATCGTCCGACGTTTTCCAATCCAGTAGCTTCGAATTCAAACGGCGCAGAAAGAAAAAGAGGTTGCTTTGCGGAATTTGCCTCGGGTCGCTTGTCGGTACTCAAACCCACCGTTGTTCCACTTCGAGCATATCGACCTATACTCTATCCAAGAGCAGAAATGAGGTCCGTTCTGCAGTACACTCAAGGATGCTCTTGGTTTCTGTTTACTCAAGCGTCTGCATCTTTATCTAGAGAAGGATCCGAACATGGGCCCATGTCAAACTTACTCGCACTTAGAGCGCATCGACACACATATCCGGTCATTGCCACCGCCGATTGAGCGGAGGTGTGCAATCAGCTCGAAAGATAGAAGTTTAGACAGCCAAATCAACGACGATAAGTTCACGGGGGTAAAGGCCAGCACCAAATAAAGCCTTTTCTCTTGTCAATATACCAATTTTGATCATGATGCAAGCGCCCCATCTCCTAACCGCAGGAAATAAAGAGCGCTTGGTCCGATTCACTCACCTGTTTTCGAAGGTCGTTTGCTTCTTCCGGTGACAGCGCCTTCGTGTCAGGTCCAAGCTTCTGACAACTTCTGGCAGACAGTCCGACGATGCCCCGTAGTATGGGGACCTTGATCTTATGCTCTGTGTCCGCATTGCCCAACACCCTGCACAGCCGACCATCTCTATTGGAAAGTGGCGCTACGTAGATAATCTGAACACACAAATAACGAATAGGGGACAGACCTGAAGGCCGCACGTTGCAGGACTTTGTAGCAGAGGTGGTTTCAAAAAGATGTGCAACCTGGGAAAACTTGGCTCAAACTTCAATAAGCTTAAGGAGCAACATCAAGAAATGATGAAGAAGGAAAGAACCATAAACCTTCGCTTCTCCATAGACAAGGAGTTACGTGGGAGCAGGGTGTCAAGAGAGCCATCTATGGGGGGGTTGGCATCTGCTGTTCACCATTCGTAGTTGGAGTGACTAAACCTCAGCCCATCTTGCTTTTGGTGACTCCCATGCAGTACCAGATGAATTCTATTCTCCACAAGTCATTGCAAAAGCAGGTGTTGATGTCCACGTGGGTCGGGCTAAAGGTAAGGCTGGCCGTTGATATGGTCCAGGATGTAGAGGCCGACCTTTACTTCATATTCAGGAGCATAAGATACTGACAATTCTTACATCTAACGAGGTCAACGGTTAGAAATCAAATGCGTAGATGCGTAAAACACGGGTGGATTTCTACCCCCAGACTCAGATCAAGATGAAGATACAGGAGGCCTGTGATTTAGGTGGATCAAGATGCTCATACCTCGTCACTCAAAATGGTTGCAACTCTGGCAAAATCGTGTCACACAAAGCACTGGCAACAGCAGACCTCTTGATCTTTCTCAAGGCATTCCGCAGATCCTTGGCAACATCTAAAAATAACAGGCGCACAAAGTATCATGCACTTTACCAAAACCATAAGAGAGCCGTGGCAAAAGGCTAACGGAAACCTCAAGGCACACCTCCTGAAGACGAGCAAGAGTGACACTTCCTCAGCATATTGGAAGCCTTTCCACCAAGGAACTAACCGGTAGCAACTGACCTAGGGCAATGCTGTAACAATTACTGAGGTTGCCTAAAGGTTCAGCTGTCTATTGGGAGTCCCCTCAACAAGTATCCACTGTGTTGCGTCTGCCAGAAGCTATCGAAGGAGGCAAGGCAGAAAATCTGAAAGCACCAAGAAGCACACCCGAATGTGATGCACCATTACCAGTAGTGGTCAAAACCTAGGATAAGAAGAGGCTCCTTACTTGTTGCCAAAGTCAGATGCTATTTCGCCTGCAAAGGGATCCCTGGCTCCGAAGTCCTCCCCAACCAAAGGTTGACCTTCTCGTGACATACACACAGTACCATGAGGTCTTCTCTCAGCTCCGTGCCCACTCAAGACTCTAACCCTCTGCGCTGACCGCTGACCTAACCTTTTACCATAGAGGCTTTGCTGAAGTTGCGGGACATTTCCTGTGCTGTGCTTTGCTTGTGGAGGTTGCCGCTCAAAATGTAAGTTCGCGGAAGACCTCCGGAGAGCAAGAGACGCTGCCATCTGTCCAGTGGTGCAATGCAGTGTACTATAATGAGAGACAGCCCTTAGAAGATCAAAGGATCGAAAGAAGGCACACCGTCCACAAGTAAGCGGTGCACTTCTTCTGCAATGCAGATTGCAATGACAATGTGGTCCCGCAGAAATGCGGTGTTCTGACGTGTTCAGCTGAAGCTGTCCAAACCCTAGCAATGAGCGTTACAAACCAATTTTGCTTTGCGAGGCACGCTGACAATATGACTGCTAGATAATGGTGTGTAACGCAGGCCGAACGAGAAAGTCTTGCATGAGACTTGTGTGTCTAGCCTTGACAAGCCAGTTCCTTGCTTGGTTGTTCCAACTTCCCTGCAAGGCGCCAACTTACGTGAAGGACCTCTGAACAGTGACTGCTTATCAATCCCTTATCAAATTGTGCCTGATTAGCTGGGACACCTTTCCCTCGCTGCGATTACTTGGAAACCGAATGGAGCCGTGCTCGCACGTTGAATTGATCGTTTAGTAGCGGGCTGGACCCAAATTCTTCTGAAAGCTGCGCTCTTCGTATGAAAGCGGAAGCAACATGGATAAGAATAGTGATGAAAGCGTGAAGGCACAACGTCATTACATGAGCTCAGCAGACGAGAGCGGGGGTGATGAGGGGGATGATGAAGCAGAGGTTGGGAAGGGTGAACGAGGGCGGGATGATGCAGAGGAAGAAGAGGTGAGCAGTCCGAGCAAGCTCACTACAAGCGAGCTTTGTCTCCCTTTTTGCTGAGCGGTTTCATTCTGACTGACCTTTCGGAAATACACTTAATGGGGAGACAAATCAAAGACCCTGCTCGTCGCGCCAGTTGTCGGGTATCAGTGTGAATGTGCCAGGGCTCACGAATTCTGCATTGAAGCATTGCGGATGTGTCTTAGCATTGGTTGGTCTTCATCACAGTGCATGTATGCCTGGTGAATCTCAGCAAAGATATCAGTAAAGATGCAGATTGTGTGAGTTGTATCAAGGATCGGTTTGTGAGAGAAGGACATGATGTATGTTAAAAAGCTGTTTGTACCGGTTGTACAAGGGCAACCGTGCCCACTTTTCCGGGCTTGTTACACATTAAGGATTGACCAACGAATGCTGTAATGCAAGGGATATGGTAGGAATTTTTCAAGCTTGAAAACAGTTTCCTAGCCATGGACCTGGCCTGCCAAAACATGTTCTCAATTGAGCGTTTCGTGGGGACCTGATGTGCGACCTTTTCCTACATGATCAACGATCAAAAGGTTCATCCACATCACTTTCACTGAGCATGCTCCTACTTGTAACGCATACCGTAGGTTTTTGCTCACTGGCGCCTCCGATGCTGAATCTGTTTGGCTATTGGAAAGTTTTCATGATTTTAGAACAGCAACTTCATGCATGCTTTGTGGTTCAACACCAGACTTTCAGTGAGTACTGGGATACGTGTAGCTTTAGCTCCGTTGGAGGGTGCTTCAACAATTGGAGGCAGACTCATCTTTGACCTGTCTGCCCCCAGGAGGAGGAAGAAGAGGAGGAGCCAAAGCTGAAGTATCAGCGGCTGTGGGGAAGCCTGCCTGAGATCCTTGCCAAGGAGAATGCGGCCACCTGCCTGGGGGTGGCTGAGAAGATGCTGGCGCTCGGGACGCAGAACGGCGGGGTGCACATCCTTGACTTCAGTGGACACGAGGTCCGTTCACTTCCAGAACTCGAATGTCTACGGTGGAGTTCTGCCCTCTCATCTGGCTGCTGAACAAAGCCAGGCTGCACAACTTTGGACATGGGGATTGCGCAACAGCTGTATTGGCTAGTCGAATGCCGTGTTGGCAGGGCTGCCAGCCCCAGGCTTGCCCCGGCCATCCTGCCTTGAACACTCCACCTTCTGCTTGAATTGCTGCGCTCCCCAAAGGTACATGCAAAGTGTGCAAGTTGGAAACCTTGCATGTTTCAGTTTACGAGCGGCCGCTCTGCAAGTACCTTCAGGTTGGGGTTTTATGCTTATCCCCTGCTTCGTTGCTGCCAATCACCGTGGGATGGTGCTACAAAAAGCGTTTCGATGCAGGTGAAATGCTTCCCCTCACACACGGCCGCAGTGAATGACGTGTCCTTCGACCTGGCGGGGGAGTACGTTGCCAGCTGCTCTGACGATGGGACAGTGGTTGTCAACGGCCTTTATTCAGAGGAGCGGGAGCGCCACAACTACTACCGACCAATCAAGGTGCGGATGTGGCATACACTTGATGAAACTTCTGTGGGCTTTTTGGATGGTACTGCAATCGGAAACGGACACTCGGAACACTGAGAGGGGCTGTTTGGCGATTCGTGTACAAAGACAGAGCTGCCGGCCGAGAGGCAGTCCGCAGCTGCTGGATACATCAGGCTGAGAAGGTGGAATCATCACATTGATGATGGTTGGACAATTTGCGGGGTGCAATCCTTTTTGAAGACAATTTCACTAGAAGCCACAGACTTTTAGGAATGAACCCGTTGTTACGATGGCCTCTGCTCGTCGGCACTGTTCCCTCCTTTGCGACCCCAATGAAGGACGTGTTTGGTTCGTTTTGAGCATCAGTCTAGTTCTGAAATCTGTTCTCGAAGCAACCGTTTCTATCGGGTACCAGAAGACACCGCAGAGGAGCACGCCCCACACTGCCCTCTCGAAGAACATACATCTAGTTAATCCCGTTAACTCAACCTGCAGACGGTGGCAATCGACCCCGAGTACTCCACCAAGAAGGACCGCCAGTTCGTTGCGGGAGGCCTTGCTGGGACGCTCGTCCTCCACACCAAGGGCTGGCTGGGGCCCAAAGACACCGCCCTCCACTCTGGAGAGGGCCCCATACATGCGGTCCGGTGGCGCACCAGTTTGGTCGCTTGGGCAAATGATCTGGGGGTGAAACTGTACGATATGGCGACGGGGCAAAGGATCAGCTACATCGACATGCCGAGGGGCGGGTGAGTCAAGCGAGGGGGCGGTAGCCCTGTTTTTGTTTGGAGATATCCCACTTTATTGATAAGACGCTTGTCTTTTCTACCCATTCGTCAGTAACCAAACCTTCGTTGTGAGATCGAGAATGATTCAATTCTATGTTCCAGAAACGGAAGCAGACGCCTTCGAGCAGGCGAGGGACGCTTGTGTCCCTGTCGCCTGGAAACAAAGGCCGCGATTGGCAAACCTTCGTTCTCAGTCTTAGCTCCTCGGAAAATCAAGAAATTTCTGTCCTGTTGAGTCGACAGCCTCTGCTCGCATCCTGCAAGTTCACTTCAGCTGTCCATGTCAGCAGACCCTGACTAAGCCTTCGTTACGGCGCATTTCTCCCCTACTGAGTAAAGTCAGCCGTCAATTTTCCGTTGTCAGCCCTTCTCTTTTCACAACCGAGGCAGGTAGTATCGAGCTTTCTACACACTCGGGGCGTTGCGGCATCTCCTCGTGCTCTTAGTCACAATCTAGCGAATGAAACGAGCTTCGCTCCCTGTAATCTGCGTTGATCCGAACACCCCTCCCTTTGCATCCTTGCAGCATCAGCGCGGGTCTTCTACGGCCCCACCTCGTCTGGCAGGACGACGCATTGCTCGTCATCGGGTGGGCTAGCACCATCAAACTCGCGGCCATCCGCACCAAATCCCCAAACCCTCCCGAAACCCCCAAACCCCCGAGTAACGGCAGCGTCCTTGCGCCGGCCGCGGCTGCCTCGACTCTTATGGCGGGACTGAACGCGATGGATTTTCTCGGGGCCGCGAAGACAGTGGGGCTAGGGCTGCCGGGACCGGCGAAGTACGTGGAGATCCTGGCGTCGATACAGGCGGACTACCTGATCTCGGGCATCGCGCCCTATGGTGAGGCCGGTTCTACGAATGGAGCAGCTTTTTGGTCTGCTATACGCTGTCGTATGTCTCAAGTAGTCCACGTCTGTATCGGATTCTCCATCCAACCTGAAATGTTGCAGGAGTTACTGTGAAAGCCGCGTGGTAATTGTCCCTTTCGAAGGTTGGCAAGCTAGGAGAAACACAGCTCAGGACTCCTGTGCTGTAGCGGCTGCAAACGAAAGCCTTGATTGGACTGACTCCGCCGAGTTCCAGAAGACTGTAAACGAGGTAAACTTCAGACTTGATTTTCCGCTCCCTGAGAGACATTCAAGTATTTGACATCTTTCGATCGACGTAATTATCGAACCTCTCTCCAATCTGGCAGGGAAGGATTTGGTCGTCTTGGCCTACATCCACGACCAACCCGAGGGCACTGCCACGTCAGCCCCCCCCCACGCCTCCGGGCAGCGGCCCGAGGTGCGCATTCTCACCCGCGAAAACGAGGAGCTGACCTCGGACGCCCTCAGTGTGAACGGATTCCAGCAGTACCAAGCGAAGGACTACCGTCTCATACATGCGCCGTTCATGGGCAGCAGCGAAAAGGGCGGGCAGTGGTCCGCAGGTGACGAGCCGCTCTACTACATCGTCTCGCCAAAGGTCAGCTGCTCTTCACACCGATTCCCGCCTGTCACGCGTTTACTGTCAGCTCCATGTTCTCGTTCTTTTCTTTCGGGTCCCTAAAACCCTAAAAAGGTATGGTTTCGCTGACTGCCTGAGAGTCCAAGAATCAGAAAAGGGGACCGCTGTGCCTTCTGATCCGAAAAGGACGAAAGCGTTCGCGACTGTAACAGTCGCCACTGCGACTGGGTGCTTTCAGTATTTGCTTTTTGAGCCATCTGGCTCCGGTGTAATTGAGCGTGGCCGTTCGAGATGCCAAGTACTTCAAGTCCTCCATCTCGACATCTTGGTTGGGTCTAGTTGCCGCTAATCAATGTGTGAGGATTCTTACCGAGTGGATGAACAGATTTGCAGTTGTCGTTGTAATTACTTCTGTAAGGTCGCAAAAGAGTCCCGGGATCGCAAAAGCTTTCAGGAAAGCAATCATGTGATTGCTGATCGTCCACCTGGGAATATGTTAGGCCTTCGTCAAGCTAAATCATTGTGATACTTTCTACTCCGAGCCATAGCAGATTTGACTGCGTCCTACATCGAGCTTAAGCAGTACACACATTCTGCTCAAGCCAGAGCGGAAGGGTGCTAGATGTAATTATCACAGCGTGAAACTCCGTGCAGGATGTTGTCCAAGCGAAGCCCCGGGATGCGGACGACCACGTGGCATGGCTGGTGCAGCACGGGCGGCACGAGAAGGCGCTCGAGGCCGTCGAAAAGGGAGGGGCCCGGCAAGAGGTCCTGGAAGAGGTGCGTGGGAGGCCCCTGTCGCTGGAACCCTTTGAGTGCCACTTTTGCAGTGGCCTCGTTGTTTCCCGCTTGGAAGAGGAGTGGGAAGGTTGGCAAACCTGGAAGAAGCATCTGACAAGGTCTGCAAAATGTTGAAGAAACGGAGATCCACCTACGGACACCGGCTTTTTGAATAGTTGCGCAAGGTGTCTTGAGGATGAGAGAAAGCCCTCCGCATCTACAGCTGCGTCAAATCATCACGCAAAGCTCACAGTTCCCAAAAGCTTACACAGGCCTCAAAAAACCTCAGGTGGGTGCGCGCTACCTGGACCACTTGGTATTGGAGCGCCAGTACGGCAAGGCGGCCCAGCTGTGCCCCAAGCTGCTCAAGGGCAACGCGGCCGCATGGGAGCGCTGGGTATTCCACTTCGCCAGCCTGCGCCAGCTGCCTGCTCTTGCGCCCTACATCCCCACCGCCAACCCGCAGCTGCGGGAAACGGTCTACGAGGTGAGGGGAAGGGGCGGGCAAACTTGCGGAAGTTTGCGAGGCACCTGCAAACCAGAAGCATAGGCGAGCCATTGTGCGAAACAAGTAGAAAGGCAATCGGTTCGAAGACGGTCGATAAACGAGCAAGGAGTGGAAGCCATGCCAAGCATGATCTGATTTGAAGAAAGAATGCTTGCTGGTCTAACGTGCACCACGAAAGTTGCTCGCACCTAATGCATTCGCGTGGTTCTCAACCGCTTACATGAATACCGTCTTCGTACCGTAGACCCAAAAAGACAGCAAAAAGCTTTCATGGACAGTCCAATGCTTGTTCCGAGATCACCGCGCAAGCCCCCAGCGGCCGGAACCTTTCATTGATGTCAACCTTGAAGACGCGCCGTCATTGTGCGCAAGGCGACTCTTCAGCTGTCACGTTGCACCCTTCGCAGGTGGTCCTGAACGCCTTCCTGGCCGCCCCCTCCGAGCACGAGCGCTTCCTCGACCTGGTGCGCACGTGGCCCCCATCCCTGTACACCGTCACCACCATGATTGCAGCGGTCCAGCAGCGGCTGGTCGCCTTTCCGCACTCCGCCGCGCTGCAAGCGGTGAGTGTAAAGCAGCGGAGTCCGGTTGTCGGAGCGGTCAGAGGGTGTTCACACGGCTGTAGCGCCTCCTTTCATGCTCAGTTTTGGTTTTAGACTCTTTTGGCCCATTGGGGTTGGGTTCACTGTACGACATTCAGGAGCGAGGAGGCGGTCCCGGCTTCTCCCGACTTTTCTTCCTCCCGATTCTCCGAAGAAGGTTGTTCGCGACCTCGTGCTTGAAATTGAGGAACAATGAACGTTCCCTTGTCAGCCACACGATCAGAACCCGGTGTTGACGCTTCTGCTATCTTGCTGGCAGGCGCTAGCGGAGCTGTACTTGCACAACCACCAGTGGGAAGAGGCGCTGGGTTTATACCTCCAGCTGCGCCGCACCGACGTCTTTGACTTCATCGAGCGGCACAAGCTGCAAGCTGCATGCCGTGACAAGGTCGGCTCGCTGGACTTGTTTCTCCTTGCTCTGCTTGACTACTCCGCTCCAGAAAAGTTTCTGAGTCAGTCTTCAAATCCAAAGTACGCTTGCCGTCGCGGCCTTGCCACAACGCTCTTTCTTCTTCACTCTACACTCGAGCATTACCGCCTCAGGGTCACGAATTGTGTATCTAAGACGTACACATGTGTTAAGCAGCCTGCCGGAAGAAAGGCAGGGGCAGCACTGCAGTATGAAGAGGTCCTGCAACCCCTTCGTGTAATCTGTGGTTCTCCAACACTTCATGCTGGCCATACGTCTGACCAAAAAATCAGCCGACCGCTTGTAGTGTCCATCCACCGGGTTTCCCTTCGTTTCCTACTCATTCTTTTGGCGCGAACGGGATTCTACGAGCAGATTTTTACCAACCTTTCCCCACGTGACCTACCGCAAACGGCGTCGTTCTTATCTTTTCACTTTCCCTCTACAGGCCCTCCCGCTGCTGAAGCTCGACGCCCCCCGCGCGGTCACCATGCTAGTTCAACATCGCGCGGACATCCCCCCCTCGGACGTCGTCTCCCAGATCCAGCACGAAATGCGCCGCCAAAAGCGGGCGGGTCTAGCCGCCCCCTCTGGCGAAAGCAGCCCCGGGGGAAGCCAAGCGGGTCCCAAGGGCGGAAGGTCCAGGCGGGACCTGCGAAAGCTGCTGCATTTGTATCTGCACGGGTTGTTTGAAGTGGACATGACGGCGGGGAAAGAGTACCACGGGATGCAGGTAGGGCCCGAGGTCTTGATGGCGCATCCATGTGACGCCCAACTTGTGTTTTCTCGGCGGTGCTCTCCATATTTGTAGCTGGCAGTATGCTTGATTCTCGACACTCCGAACTGGAACAAGCATTCGAATTGTGTGTTCAAGGATACGGATTCTGAGATCCGAACACTTTTCGCCGCTCTTCTCTTCAGTGTCAAGAGTCACGATGCCTCTCCCGAACTCTCACTCAAGAGGGCTCGAAGCGAGTTCGATTATTCGCGACCCAATGGTGTTAAACCTGCTGACGTATGACCGGTAAACTGCTAATCAACCGTGGTTCAGCGTTTGCCCAAGGTCCAAGGTTGAACAAGATTCAGAACGTTTGCTCCCGACTTTGCGTTGAAGTTTTTGGGTCACAACAAAAAGAACGAGTCCCAAAGTTACTTTTCGGTGTCCTGGGAAAGCATCCGGCCACGCCACGAACCGGGAAGGATTAGGGACCGCTTCTGCTAGCCATTGTTACTCCACCTTCGATTCAAAACTTTCACGGCTCTAGATCATAGAATCTGAAAATGTACTGTCGCATGAAAGCCTGCACGTTATTACTGCCCAGGTCGAGCTGTACGCGGACTACGAGCCTCGCTTCCTGCTGCCGTTTCTGCGAAGCAGCAGCTTCTACCCGCTGGAAAAGGCGTACGAGACGTGCAAGGCGCGCGGCCTGACGCGCGAGGTGGTGTTCATCCTGGGGCGGATGGGCAACGCGCGAGAGGCTCTGGGGCTCATCATCGAAGAGCTGCACGACATGGAGCAGGTGATTTTTGATCGAACTCAAGAGAGATGAGAATAAGCCGAGATCATAATAAGGTAACAACACTGAAACGGGTCGGTTTAGTTTGGCGGGTAGGGTGGGTAGGGGTGCGGAGCAGGTAAGTTTCTGGGTCAGGTTTTTTTTGGGTTCGTTAGGAAAATCTTGGCGTACTTTTGTCTTTTTCAAATCATTGATTTCTTAAGGCTTGCCGAATGTCTCATGCTCGCCAGGTTATCCTCTGACTCGATCGTGACCCAAAGTGTCCCTCGTATCAAGGTGGATCGTTGCCACATCTTGACCGGTGAGGATTGGGGCCGATATCGAGGGCACCAGGTGTCGGGCTAATGATTGCTCGACTGTTTTTCAGAAACTTTTGGATCCCGCTTACTACCGCTACAATGGAGCTGCAGATCTTGCTGAGGAAGGACGAGCGTAATGGAAGTTTGGAGGATATCCGCAATCGTTCTTCCGAAGCCCTTCCATTAACAAGCTGAAACCCTGTCGAAGCGCCTCACAGCAGCGTTTCTGTGACGGACTTCCGACACTGAATGATCCTTCCTCTCAACGGGAACTCTTTTGGACTGACTCACTGCTCCTCTGAATACTCCTCGCGGCAGACCGGCCAGTCACCAGGTCTCTCGACAGACCCTCGGGTGTAGTGAGGTGGTTGGGTTCGTCTTTTCCCACCATTAGTATTCATCCTGGTGCATCTAGACACGCTTCTTTCCCTACTGATTTCCATCCGGTGGATTTCCCCAGGCGATCGAGTTCGTGTCGTCTCAGCACGACGACGAGCTTTGGGAGGAGCTCATCTCGCACAGTCTGCACGACCCGGGCATGGTCGGGGCGCTGTTAGAGCACACGGTGGGCAACATCGATCCGCTGGGGCTCATCAACCGGGTGCCACGTGGCATGGCGATCCCCCGGTTGAGGGACCGGTTGGCGCGCATCATCTCGGATTACCGCACCGAGACGAGCCTGCGAGAGGGCTGCAATAACATTCTCCAGGTAGGGCTGTAATTCGTTGCTGAGCTGTGGAATGCTTGTGACCACAGTAGCGAGTCGTTTGAGTTGGAGCCGGTTGTCGTGTCTCTTAAGAGGGCAACTGGAGCTGTCCCCAGTCCGTTTCGGGCTGACGGATCCACCACCACCTGACAGTTCTGAGCTGCTTGGCTTGGGTTGTCCGGTCACAATAATCGATGTAGATACTTGTGCAGCCCGACTCTCGTCAGCCTTTGTACCTGGAAGATTGTAGTAGCTGAAAGCTTCTCAACAGTAAGCAACTGCTGCGGGCTAGGTTATTTTGGACTCAGTTGGGAGTCGTTTAATTTGGACTCAGTTGGGAGTCAGAATCCGTTTCCAGATGCAGCAAAGTCGATGAGTCTGGTTGGGCCTCGTTCTCAGAAGGACTGCGTTCTTCCCCGCAGTCTGACTGCGTTGCCTTGCTGATCAAGTTCTACAACGAGGCCCGCCATGCCGTCCGTGTCGGCGACCCCGACCCCGCTACCCCAGTTGCTCCTGAACCGCCTGCAACCACTGGCGCTTCCTCCCTTCTGAACCTGCCCGGTTTCTTCCCCCCGCCCACCGTCTCCTCCGACGAGCTCGACCGGCTACCACTGCTCCCGTCAGACGAGGGTTCCGAAGTCTTTGGAGCGTTCTCGTTCGACGCTTTCATGGGCACCGCAAAGCCTGCCCCTGTGCAGACAAAGGACGCTAGTAAGAAGAAAGTGGGTGGCAATAAGCCCGGGCGGTGCTCGATCTGCCTAGAGCCGATCAGCGTAAAGGACGGAGACGTAGTCGTCTTCTTCTGCTGGCATGCCTACCACTTGAGTTGCTTGTCGGAGTCGGAAAAGCGGGGCAAAGCCGCCTCTGAAGAGGGCTTAGGAAAGGATGGGGATGAGGGGCTTAGGTGCGTGCTATGCACAACGGCGGCAGCAGTGAAAAAGAATGCGCACTTGCTACGAACTACAACCGGCAGCATTGACAGGTCTCAGACTCGGTCCAGTGTTGGCTGGGGCCAGTCCGCTTCTGCATGAAATCCGTTTTGGGCAGCTCGTTGCCAACCATTAGCCGCACTGTTCCGCAGCTTATGGATCTATGATACTCGACCCCGGACCCTTTGACGTGTCACATCGTCGTGTTCCAAACTGATCATCGGATGCCGGCTTGGTTGTGTAGACTACAAGTACTTGTACTGTCTACACATGAGTTGTCCTGCCCTACGTTGCTTAAAATGCTTAATGTTGGACGTTCTTGGATACAGAGAGCTACCAGCTAAGCGAACATGGGCGCGCGGCACCCGATGCTGGCCATTGTTTGAAAGGCAATCTGACATGTGAATATGCTCTAGGAGTCCGATCAATTCGAAACTTCTCTAGCAAGGTCACTTGGCCCAGGCAAAAATGCTACCACTAAATGGCCAGAGTCATAGGGCAGACCGTGAGCGGACGCCTTCGCCATTTCGCCGCAGTGAATGCCAGACCAACGTGGCACCTGCTCAGTCGCAATGATACCAGTATAGAACTAATGCACAGGTCAGGTGACGGGTCATGCCATGACCTGACCACTGGGCAGTGCCCTACTGGTGTGCAGCGTGCGCTTCCGAAATACTGGCCGGACGTGTCCAGCATGCACATTTTGTACCGGGCACCTGAGGTTGCCCGGTGCATCCTCAGGAAGTTACTCCGCAACTTCCGGTGATCCCCTCAACATTCACGCGCGCGGAGCGCGTAATGAGAATTTCCATAGCAGCTGGCCGGCCTCCCAAACAAGCATCAGAAGGAGTGTCCAGGATGGAAGCAGCGGCTTGGCAGCTGATCTTCCAACGCCTTCCAATTTCAGATATCATCTCCTGTTGTAAAGCCTGTACCACTCTTGCCAGTGCTACACATGCCTTTGTGTGTCGGCGGCAGTCTGATGCAGCGGAAGGAAGAGAAGGATCCACTGTTCCATATGAGAACTGTGTGGACAACGAGCCTTATGCTGACATCGAGTATGTAAGTGAGAATGTGTTGTCGAGTGGTGTCAGGATTAGAGAAGCATACACTCCAATCACAGCAGAACAGTGCGACTGCATTGAATCTCATGAAGATTCTGGAGTGGTGCAGTCAGAGTCAGTGGAAGTAAGTAGATATCACTTGGGGGAAGAGGACTTGCTGAACAATAACCAAGTAAGCTTGCAGGTGTGCCGTCCAGGGCTTTGTTCCTGTGGAATTGACCTCCGGAATGAGGCTGCTTATGACGATGATGGGCGCTTGCTCTCTCTGCTGGCGCCCCAGCTGAATCTTGTTTCCCCTAACATCTTGCGACACGGTAATTTAGTGCCACCGTCAAGCTTACATCTGACGTCACCAGAATTTGGCTCGGGGTTGCAAACTAGAAAGAACAATGAAGTAGATGAGCCGGTTTTGGAACCGAGCGCTTTGTGCTCTCTCAGCATGGAACCTCCTGAAAAAAAGCGGAAAATTATCAAGGACAGGGCAAGTGTACCTAAGAAGAATCTAATGAAGGTATTGTTAGTAAGAGGCCAGCCCACGGTAGAAACAAACAGTAGCAGATCCCCCAAAAAGACTAAAGAAAGTGAGCATGCTGTGAAGACTATGGCCAGTGAGGGTCAGTCACTTGTTGTGTTTGAATGCGGCCCGGCCTGTCGTTGTGGCGCGGAATGCAGCAACCGGGTAACGCAGAGGGGAATTGCTGCGAGAGTGAAAGTCGTCAGGCATCGGCAGAAGGGATGGTGCCTTCACGCTGCTGAGGACATCAGGCGGGGGGCATTCGTCTGCCAGTATGCTGGTGAGTCTCTGACACTCAAGGCTCCATTCCTGGTTGTTTACAAGTTGGGTCTGACAAGCAACAGCTCTGCGGTTCCTTTCTACAGCAACTCGAGCTGGCCTTCTCAGATGGAATCCCTGTGCACTCTCTGTCAGCATGTGTGTGACTGCCACCACTCAGTTGCGCTTCATGAGCTGCTGCTCTTGAAGAAACAGCTGAAAGGTCACAGACAGTGGGTGATTTCAAAAGTTGCTCCTGATTACTCTAACTTTCAGCTTACAGCAGACATGGCAAGCGCGCTTTGCATTCCCGATCAAAATGTGCGGCAAGACGAGCGAACGACTCTGACTTGGTCAACCTGTGCCGTTGTCACGCTTCAGCAAGCGTCCCGCTCGACGGGCCATGCTATTTGAAGCTCCTGGATTTCAGTCCTTCATTGAACCGATGCTCGGTTCTGTTGAGAACGGCGAGCTTCTTCTCTACCAATTGGCTTGCGTATTCTACGGAATGTACAATGATGTTCCCAGGTCGAAGCCCGCTTTGACTAATAAAACACATTCGATTCTCGAAACTTGCCAGAAGGAAGGCTTTTGGACACAGCGGTCTGTTGGGACAACTCGAAGTCGGTCAACTTGTGAAGTAACTGATTTTGTTGTAGCTCTTCAGACCATCTTTGAAACATACCCTTCAGCAAGCTGTGAGCGTCCAATTCAAGACCGTCGACCTTGGTCACGCCATCAAAACAATTTCGGATCCAAAGAATCTTTTCGGCCCCAGCTACAGAATTCTTGTTCTTCTCTTTCTTTGCACAACCCGCTGTTAGTTGCCCCTAGGACCACACTGAAAATCAGAGGTGGCAGTTTCGGATGTTAGGTGCACGGCCTTACTCTTCTGATGCCTCTCTTGCAGGCGAGCTGCTTACAAACGCAGAAGCCAATCGTCGCCACCTCATCTACGACTGTCCGGAGTACCATTCCTCAGGCCGCCCTCCACCTGCTCTCTTGGTCGTCCGAGAACATTTACCTTCTAAAACGGCCTCCCTCCGACTGAACATCGACGCCACTCACTTCGGAAACGTCGCTCGTTTTGTTAACCACTCGTGTGACGGAGGGAACGCCACCCGAGTGCTTGTGCGGCAGACGGGCTGGCCTCTGCCCCACGTGGCTCTGTTTGCGAATCGTGAGATCCTGGCAGGGGAGGAGATCACGATGAGCTACGGGGAGGTCAAGGCTGATGAGAGCACGTTGCAGACTGCGCCGCCATGCTATTGTGGCTCGTCGAACTGCATAGGGCTGATGCCAAGAGATGTGGCCTAACAAATAGATGCAACCATTGCACGTATTCTTTACAGTCTTGGGCTACAGAATTTCTTCGTCGAGATCAATTCAAAGTTTAGCTTGTCCATTTTGAACTTGTTGTAGGCTCCGAGCTCACGAGATACTGTGTGTTCATTTCATGGTACTTCTGGATCGAGTTTACGCATGGTGAACTTCATTTCCTATATGCATGCGGTTACTGCATGGCACATGGCGGGCCCGGGTCGAATTACCAAGGAGGGTACGGGCCCGGGCCTGCATATAGCTGATGGCGGAGAATGAGCTTGATTCATTAACTAGATAGGTGCATGCTCGTGATCCATGCACTTGCAGTTCTACTTGATCGAGCTTAAATTGGATGATCGATAGGTGGTCACATGATACCCCCTTCAGTACTAAAGTGAACTCATGGCGTTCATGAAGAACCTTGCAGACCCGCCCCTAAAAGTGCCCGGTTGCTTGATGGAGAAGTGGTCGGGACTTTGAGACCAAGATACGATCGCAGGATAAGATCCAATCAAAGACCGCCACCTGCCCTAGGTCCAAACACGGTGTTGAAAGGCGATGAGCGCTGAACTTTGGCATACCGGGAAGTAAACCACTGTACCGGTTGTACAACCGGCCACAAGTGTAGTACCTATAGGCTTCGGTTTGAGTAGACTCCCCGGTGCAATATTACCCCACGCAGTACTGACCGGCCGACAGAGATCACAGTGCACACCCTGGTGTGCATTGCGAAGTGCGCACTGCGCAGGTGCACGCCAGGTTTGTATCGACGGCGTCCTCTACAAAATCTTGCGGAAAACCGAAATTATTACGGGCAACTGCTACATGATTCGCAAGTACCGTAGAGGTCCGACCGCAAAATTTGGTCGACCGTACGGTACGGGTTGAGTTCAGACAAATCTAGTCCAGTTGGTAAACTTCAGCGCGCGACATGTGGCAATATAGTTACTAGCTAGGCGTGCGGCGGTGCGGTTGTACATAGGACTGTACAGTTTTCAGTACATCAAACTTGCGATTGACACCACCGCCTTTGGCTGAGGGCTGCGCACACCGTCGATGACGGTATCAACGGTCCTAGGTGGATAAGCCTGCGGCCGTATCTTTCTCAAGTTTCAATCTGGAGCAAGGAGATAGGGGCGGGTCCGCGGGGTTCTTCATGAACGCTATGACTCAGTGATCATGGTAGCACAGCTGTTTACAGCCCATAATCAGATCGAATATAGGCACATGCACCTGCAACGCCTGACGAGTTCAATTCTAAGATGTCCTGGCCACGTTGCGTCAATAGTATACAACTGTCAACCACAGTCTAATATCACGATGGCAAGTTAGACATAGAGGTTGTTCACCGGTTGCGGATACGGACTAAGGACGGTGAAAGGATAATCTAGTATCTGGATTTATGTGTGCGCAAAGCATCGGTCGTCAATCCCAGCCACTTCTCGGTGCCTGGCTCATCTCCTGAACGTGGAACACTACAGCCAACATGCCGAACGAGTTGCCAACCTGTACAAAAGCTCGTCTGGACGAACAAGCACGTAATGCTGTTGAATTTCTTCAAAGAATCAACCCAATCTTGAACCCTTGCTTTCCGTCCTCGTGCTGCAAGATCCGGCTCTGTCTCCCAGAAGCAATTGCAGTTGCCCACGTTGGAGAGAACAATTGATGTCAGGGGCGGATGGCACGTTTCAAGGGGAGTGAACGACCCGCCTGGCCTTTCGCTTCCATCATAAACCATAGCCTTTTCACCGGTCACTGTCGTAGGCTTCCTCCTCCTGTTGGACCTCTCCCGCATAGTTCGGGTCGTTTACCTTCTCGAGTTCGTCAATCCATTCTGCATAACTGCAGACCCCAACATGAAGCCGAAAGTCAACGGGTGCTTTTGAAAGTGCTTCCTTTTCTTAAGCACAGAGTAGAAGCAGAAGGTTTGGCTACACAAACGCAAAGATGGACAAATGAAAACTCTTCAGCGATCGTAACAGCCTCCACAACACGATGACATCAGATTATGACAATCCAAAGAGTACTGCCTGCCCCTACCTTAACTCAACCAAAAGCCGTTCAAGGCTACCAAAAGTTTTGACAGCGCGGCGAGATAACGTCTGTTCATACCAATCGAAAGCACACGTCTAACCCACAGATAAACTTAGCATAGGTGCCAAGAACATCGAAGAGGAAACAAGCTCGCAGGTGGAATCTGCTGACTTACATATCAATCGGCTCCGTGAGGTTGTTTATCCGCACCCGGTAGTGCTCATCGCAGATCCTACATCTGAGTTCCCCCGTACCA
This sequence comes from Klebsormidium nitens, assembly GCA_000708835.1. Lineage (NCBI taxonomy): Eukaryota > Viridiplantae > Streptophyta > Klebsormidiophyceae > Klebsormidiales > Klebsormidiaceae > Klebsormidium > Klebsormidium nitens. The sequence continues at coordinate 55,087 of DF236954.1, read as the reverse complement.
CTCTTTTTGTCACTGCAAGGGGACGGTATCAATAATTGTCATCAGTTCTTGTTTGCACATGCCCACTGGGTCCACATAATAAATTTGCTGATTGAGTGAGTGTGTGAGAAAGAAGACAGACTTGGATTGATAAGGTCTTCTGCCACTATGGCCTTAGGAGCAAACCAGGACTGTGACCCATGGAGGATCTGAAGATGCGGCTTACACTACCTGTTGGGCTTGCAATCCCGTGAACAGAGAGTACTGTCTTGCCCTGCGGCGACAACGGGGCTAGCTGCAAACAACATTTGGATAACATCTGGACGCCCTGATTGACGCATTTAGGAGTGGCAAAGATCACCTATCAGGAAGGAATTGCCCAGCGCAGGAAATAACGATACACTCTGGGCAAAAAGTGCTTCTGATTGTTTGCAGTTGCTTGATGCTGGTTTGATTTTTTCGGCAGTGCACTCCAAGGGCATAAGGCGCATTGTTTGCTAGAAAGCTGCTCCAACCGGCGGGTTGTACAAGAAGCTTGTTTGATCTGCTGAATTTGAACCGTGTTGACCCAGAGAAAGTTTATTGGTTGTCCCAAATGGTGGCGAAACAGTGGTTGTTTTTCTCGCAAGAAAGCCTAGCAGCTGCTACCCTCCTCAACCAAAAAGGAGATACAAGCTCTTTGACAAGTCATCACAAACATTCACACTCCAAAAGGAGGGTTTCGCTGATGTGAATTGTGTGCGCCAAAAACTTACAGCCGGCAATCGACGCTCTGGTCATGATTGCAGAACGGACACCTGAAAGTTGTCGGCACCTTGGGCTGCACTGCCTTGGGCGGGGGCTTAGCAGAGCTTCGCTTGCCCATCTCCCTAATAAGTTGCCTGTTCCACGAAAAGCTGCCGCTGGACCAAAGGAGTCTCTGCAAATCCTGGCTTTCAGCTGGCCACAAGAGCTCAGAGAATTGAAGCAAAAGCCAAGCCAATACCGGTACAGACTTCTTTGAAAGCAGAGATCACCTGGAGCGCCTTTTCAGAATCTGTGTCAAAGCTGGGCCTTGCCTTCGAGTGGACTGAGTGGTCGTCGGCGTTGTGAAGCTCGGAGCCTAGGATAGGCGGCTGTCTGGCCCACTTCTGCATGGTCAAAACGTAGTATAGCCTTAGGTAGGTATGCACTCGTCGGACTGCGCGGCCGTGCGCGCGGCTGGCCGCGTCGGACACTGAAGCAGCATAAGAGTGGCCGCGGCCGCGCCAGCGGGCGGCTGCTAAACAGGGCGGCCGCGCGCCGCCAAAGACGTTGAAGGTTTCGAGTGATCGGACGACCCACATTCTCTGAATGACGTCGCCCTCTGAACTTTTGTGAGCCGTCGATGTTCAGAAAAGCCTAGATTTTTCCAATCCAATGGCTGCGAAGCCCTCAGAATATCGGTCGGAGCTTTCAACGTCGTCAACCCCGACACCGTTGAAAGCGTCGAAACTTGTTCCCTTGCGTCTGCAATGCAGACTGCATTGATCCTACAGAAGGATGAAGGGTCTTCAGAGTCGTGCCTTTCTCCGGGTCGTTCGACAACCCCAGGTTCGAGGTTTGACTGTTGACAAGCTGGAAGATGATTTGACGTGACCAAGAGTTTCTAGACTCTAGAACGTTTCCAGGCTTTGACCGCGATCAGCAAGGTCAACCACTGGCCAGGTGGCTCTGATTAGAGCTCAATCTCTTCAATCAGCAAGGCCAAGGAGGGACGCAAAGATCTTGTCCTCCCACTCTTTTCTGCGCATACTGCTGATCGATCATCAGACCCTCCAAGATTAGCTGATCAACATTTTGTCGGCTTGTCACTTTCTGAACAGTGCCGCAGCAATCTGTCATACCGGATCATATTGATCATCAATCAGGAAGGGAAAAGGGCGCTCCGCTTTGTTTGCTCTTACAGTTCTTTCGCCAAACAGCTTCAACAGCGAGTAACTTGGGGTCCCGTTATACCTGCTCTGTAGCTGACCTTGTTTCGAAGTTACAGACCCTGCTCAGGACTAGAGAAAAACGGCCGACACACAGAAAATGGCAGCCTCCTTTGAGCAGCAAGGGCCCTCTGTCAGCCGGAGCCCTGTCCTGGCTCCCAGCATGGGCGTCCAGTTTGGGCTCCGGTTTGCTCAGTTCGTCTTCTCCTTGATCGCGTTCTCAGTCATGGCAAGCAGTCGACATGAGGTGCGTTTCGAGCCTTTCTCTTTCAACTTGACAAATGATTAGCCGCGAAAGTATGTGATGATTTCTCGACGAGCTTATGGGAGGGGGTTTCGAAAGAAAACAAACAAGTGCAGAGAGGTGAAGAGGTACATGAAAGAATTGAAGCAGAAGGGTTTTGGCCTGCAACATGTCATCAGGCCCGCGCTTGGAAATGATTCTCTTGTTTATGATAGCACAAGAAAACTGCCGTAGGATCTTGTATAACAGACGAATAAAGATCCCTCGCTTTTCAGTTTGAATCGACTGTGTAGCCAAACTCATCTCAGCTTCGGGAAAGGATGTAACTCAAGAAATGTCCTCGTTTGTCCGAACCTTGTTGCCAGGTTTTGTATTTTTCTGACACAAAGTTTTATCGAATGCAGGGCGCCAACTTCAACGACTTCCACGCTTTCTCCTTCCTTGTTGCCGTCACCTTCCTGTCTGGACTTTGGTCCTTCGTTCTGACGGTCACAACGCTGGTGAAGATCGTCTTTGGGAACAAGGAATTTACGAGCAAGTTCTACCTGGCCCAGTACTTCCTTGATGCAGTGAGTATCTTCTGTACTTCTGTAAACTGATGCAAAGTACTTCAGAACGGATTGAAAGGACGATCAGACCTTATTGGTTGGGTATGTGATCTGAGACCATTCCATTGGAGTAAGAACCGAGTTACATAATCGGTTCTTGATGAAAATTTCCGTTCCTCCTCTTCGTAACCATGTGCCTGAGTGCCCGAAGAGCACGAAGGAAGGGCAAACAGGGAGTGCACTGCTTCCATTCCAGCTTCTAAAACTTCGTCTCCTTGTGAGTGCCTGAACTTGTTAGCTCTAATATTTTCAACACTGTTTCTTGCAGTTCTTCACTCTGATGGTCTGGGGAGCCGCATGCGCAGGCAAGTCCGACCTGCTTCTGGCAAAGAAGGAGGGACCACATTTTCGTTCATTCGCAGCCATGTAATTGATTGATACTTACGTATGTGCAAGGCAGTCCCTTCTCGAAGCGAAGCTCAATAGGAAGAGTATGAGCTGAATTACAAACGCACTTTGATATGCTTTAAGCTGCACATTTCCTCTGAAGATGACGAGCAACTCTTGACTTCTCCGGAATCTCAGGATCTCTTCTAATGACGGAGGGAAGCTCCTAATCTACAACCTTGGTCCTTTCCTCTGCAGCTGCCGGAGTTGCAACTCAGAATGCTACGTCACATGGCAACAACTTGAGCGTTTGCGAGTTCATTCGGGAGTCGAAGAATGGAACCACGTAAGACCATTGATACTTGTTTGAAACACTCTCGTCCGTCTCGGAGCATAGGACGCAGTGATGCGTTTTTAAGACAACCTGCCTGCCTATCTGTCTGCCTCGATATGCAAGCTGATGCAACTAAACCCTGGAGCTGACAGGATTGCATTACTGTTGCCGTGCAGCTTCTGCCACAAGACTGAGGCGGCTATCGCCATGTGCTACTTCACCAGCTTCTTCTGGATTGCCACCTTTGTCCTCATGAGCAGGACCACGGCCTCGAAGTATTAGGACTCTGCTCTTGCCCTCAAGACGAGATAGCAAAACGGCACGGCATGGCACTGCACGCAAGCACCACTACAAGTACATGTGAAATGTAGGATAGACGTGTAGACAAGCGAGGCTGCGATTTTTGCATCTCCATCCAAGTTCCCTGGCACCAGTAGGGACGACCAATCAGCTTATGTACAGATTGTAGAATCAGCCAGACGCTCAGTGTCGAGATGATGTAAAATCTAGAGGACTTTCTTTTGTATGTATTGCTTAGATTTCGCTCTGGATTTTGGTCCCTCCGATGATCTGAGCTTCAAGCTGTTCATTCTCTCGAAGGCAAGTGCTTTCAGCACAGCCTCCCTTTCAAACAGTTCGAGACTCATCGAACAGTATGAGACTCATCATGGGCCCAAGGCCACCGCCCTTGCAAATCCATATGCTGCCTTCTCTGGATCTGAGCATTCATCCGATGAGTCTCATACTGTTCGACGGGTCAACTGCTACTTTCTGCAGTTGTTTCACCCATCGGTAGGTCACAAGAAGCTTGTTTAAATTCAAAGGCTAGAAGACTGCAGTTCGACTATATCCACAGGCACATGTGGTGATGTGGACTTCGCATGAATAGTGAAGTAGAAAAGTCAACAGAAGGTAGCTTAGTACCGGCATGCTGTCCTGGCATGTGCCGGCTTGCAGCGGAAAAAATTTGCATGCGGCTTTCGCGTTTTGGCCGCCAGAGGATTCGGCTTGATGGGGTAGGCATATATGTACGGCTGGCGCCCGCGCATATGATATATGCAGGTGGTATGTGCGCTGTTAATTTGTATGCGCTATGGTACAAACAGCACACAACGCATGGCGCTCAGTAATTGTTTCCGACATGCATGAGCAATATGCGTATCAAATCGAAGAAAATCATGATGGACAATTCATCTATACACGGTTACTATCCATATGCATCAAAGCTTCCTGCCCAACTTTGACTGCACTTCGTGGAGCAACCAGATCGGGTCGGCTTTTCAAATACCAGTTTCTCAAGTACCATTCATTCAACTCGTGCGAAAAGTAGGACGTGTGCAAACTTTTGGGCCGCTGTCACTGGTGGACACACATGCTAGTGGCTTACGAACATATCATTGATGGTCGCATACGTTGAAGTCATGAGGAGAAAACATTGGCGGAGCAAGGCCGGTGTCATCTCAACACACTGTTTTGATGGCAGCAGAATGACCAAAACATGGCGAATCGAATGTGCTCAAAAATTCAAAGAACCACTACATCATTTCAAATCCCAATAAAGGGAGCAGCTCGAGCCCTCCGCGTAAGAAGTTGCGGGCAAGGGCAGACATGTCAAGCCCTTGCGCGTGCTCGTTGCCGGCTGAAGGAAGCGGGCCATCCTACCGCCTTGAGTTTGATCAACAGCCTCCTACGACGTGCTAGTCAAAATCTAAAAACTCGTTCATCCTCTTCATCATGGATGACTTCAGCTCACTTGCATCCTGCTCTGCTTTCTGAGCTTCTCTAATCTCTGCAACGCCCACCCTTTTAAAGTTTGCCGGCAGCTCCTCCTTCTGAAGATCCTGCAACTCATCCAGCAGATATCAGTCCAAAAGTCCAACGATTAGGGAGAAGTGTGCCTCTTTCAAAAGATGTATGGTTTATCAAGTATGCTCACCTGGCCCCAAGAGTATGCACCAACCCCAAGATCTACCTCGTCACTTGGCTCAGAACTCACTCAAACGGACGGCTAGAGAGTTTTTGTGGCCCAGAGGCTCGCTACTACAATGCGCACCTGCCCTAGAAACCTGTACCAGAGTCCGGAAACAGTCGACCCATCCTAGAGATGGTGCAACACCAGACCTTAGGGTGCAACTCTCGCCCCAAGTATGTAGCTTTACATCTATAGCCTTGGGTTCATGTGAAAGATGGATAATTCAGTGTCGTTCTGGAAGGGGCGCGCCTCTGGTATCCAGCCGGAGAGGGAATCCAACCACAAGCACAAAAGAAACAAATGTCCAATTCTGACAGCCCAAGATTGGTTATGCCTTTTTCAGACAGGTACCAAAAGAAGCCCAACAAGAGGCTTTAACACAATCGGCAAACAACAGGTTCGACCTCGCACCCAGCACTTGATAGAGTTTGTCAAACAAAGCAGGTGCCAGCCTTCTGCGCAATAGCTTGGTGAGGTGCACTTACGATCTCGCCAATTAGTACAACATTCTCTCCGCGGATGATATACAGACCAAGTGGGATGTCGCAGTAGACCTCTCCAACAATTATCCGCTCAATCGCAGCTTCCAGGACCACGTTCGCTGGACAACGATAAAAGCGTTCCAGTGTTAGCCACTTTTCCTAATGCCCAATCTTCGAAAGTCGAACGGAGCAAGGAGATCTATGACAGGGTCATTTGATGACACGAACCAGACTGATCCAAACAGGAAAGGGGCAAGCAGTCCATCACAAGGATGACATTACCGTTGGAGACACCAAGCTTTCATTGCTGGCATCAAGCTGATTAGAAAATGTTGTGAGAGGCTCATACCAAACTGGTCAAATGAGCGAAGAATGCCGACAATTTTCCGCCCGTCACGGAGCACCACCAGAAGCTTCTCTGCAGATACGAACACAAGGTCAGCCGAAGATTCTCATGGAGCAGATCAATGAGATGGACACCATCAACGGCTTTTCGTCCGACCAGAAAGGAACTGCGCTCTGAAGCTACTGCCTAATGATGCAAAGATGCTGATCCAATGTTGTAGTCACGATAGGGCATATGGATCGAGAACCATCAGAAACCTTTTCCTAGCAGCCACATAACTCTCAGAACAAGCGCCAGAAGCTGCGATGCAAGGCGACCAATCTTTCACTCGTACGAGTGGTGACGCTTTTCTCTGCTCCTCACTGAAGTTGGATAAGTTGTGTCCCAGGCCTTCCAGGACACATATCTTACTTCAGAGCGCAACCTAAGATGTGTGTGCGCAAGCTACACAGAACCCTGAAAGATACAAGGTCCTACACCAAGCATCATCTGGACCACCCCCGATCAAACAAAGCAGCGGCGCTTCATGCTACAGAAAACCCCCTTGCATAGGCAGGCCACCTTATAATGCAATCAAAACTAGACTTACTGTCTAAGTCCTCTGCAAGACTTGAGGTGCCTGGGAGGCTCTGCGGCCCAGACCTCGACATACCCCGGGGTTTCCCCCACTAAGGGCATGCAGGCCCCCTGTGATCCTGGTCTCAATGAGAGCTCCTTATTGCATAAGCAACAAGCATCAGGGCTGCGAAACGGGTACACAAGCCGTGTGCCTTTACCAGGTTCAGCAAGGTGTAGCTCCTAGTCTGGTGCGCCCAAACCCAGTGCCGGACGTTCAAACTTTAAAAGCGCCAAAGAGGTGCGTCGAGGGACCTCTGGAAGGCCTCCCAGCAAGCAATGACGCTGTAGCCTGTATCCTGGCGTGCGCACAAACTTTTACTGTCCAGAACTTGCAGAAGTCCAACTTTGCGAGCAGCAAGCAGAGCGCCCATGCATGTGCGATTTCCAAGTTCGACTTCAAGTTCAAGCTGGGTCGCGAAAGTGGAGAGGTCATGAGCCTGAAACCCTAAACCCCATGTTTCGACATCGAAACGCCACATCAAGGTTACCTTCAAAACCGCACACTGGAGCAGCCAAAGTTTGATAACGGCGGGGAGGTTAAGCGAAACACACTTTCTGACTCCGAGTCCATCATGACTTCGAGTCCGCCTCCGGCCTTCCCACTCCCCTCCTGCAAGCACCTCTGCAAGACGGTGAAGACTGGCTCGAAAGAGTCGTCGAGTCAAAGAGGCAGAAGTCAAAGATCTACCAATGCCATCTTTTCGCAGGGGAAGGTCCTCAGGTTCGACTCTCCGTTCTCCGGCCTTTGTTTGAAGGTTGATGAACTGATTTGTGGGGATCCCAAGGAAATAGAGAAGGACGCGTGGTGCCTTGATCTGTGATCTACTTGGACCACAATTGCAAGCCAACGTTGTGTGTGGATCTTTCTGGATCGCACTTGCAGAACAACGTGGGCCACCCGCCGCTTCAGCTTCTTGACCGGTTAGGGTGGGACAAAGATGGCATGGAGTCAACAGACGGCGATGCGACCAAGGTGAAAATTGCCTCTTGCATTGGATTTACATTTTGGTCCGGTCTTCCTGAAGATTTGAAAACGCTGGCAGTAGAGTGCAAATTGTTCCATGCACTGGCCTCTTTTAAGAATGGAGATCAAGAACAGGTGACTCAAGTACTTGGATCCGACAAGTGGATAGTTTATTTTGAATTGTACTTGCAATGGGGATGGTTACTTAGCCCTGGGTTCCTTTGCAGCTGCGTACGTGAACTCCAGCATGTGAACACATGCAGATTCTGCAAGTAACCTCCTCTCAGAAACTTTGACATATGCAAGTGCGAAGAATCACATCACATTGTATTTTAAAGTTCCCTGGCTCTAACGTGAACTTCACTTTACTGCAGATTGAGCAATTTGCAACTGAGTGGGTGGGCGAATAGCACTACTGCTGATCTACGTCCAACCTTTGGGTTGCCACAAGCAGGCCATCTTGACGCAGCTAAGAGCAGACTACCAAGGCGCTGTTGCAAGCAATTAGTAGCTCGGGGCAGCTTGCCATCTGGTACGCCTGAGCCCCCTCTCTCAAGGGCCCTTGTAGCCGGAAATTCACGAACGTGGACGAATCCTGGGTGGCGTACTCCAGCACATTTGCAGAAACTGATGTACAAGCAAGCCCCTCCCATGGCAGCAATGCCAGCCCCTGCTGCCGAGCGTGAGGCGCCAAAAGACACACAGCAAGCCTTGCAGGTGAGAACTCCCACTGTGCTTTTACACATGCCCCTCCAAAATGTTGTTGTATCAAAGTATATCGGACAAGTGGTGTCCAGTAGGTTGCTTGAATCTGTGCTGGTGCATTCGAATGTCAATTTTAATGGGGATTTGGAATCCTTTCATGGCCTTCATAGAAGCTTCTTCGACAGATACTGCTGGAGGTACGTCTTCTTTAGCTTGGTCCAACGTTCAAAGTAGCAGACTGAGTTTTGTATGTTTAGGTTGGAAGTCAGTGACGCTCTTCCCATTGCTCAGGCTGATGCAACGGCAGCCGCTGCTGCGGCTGGGAGCAAGAAGGATGATGCAGCAAAGACGGACGAGTACTCGAAAACGATGCAGCAGACCATGGGGACTGGTAAGGATTGTTTACTATCTAGGAGCAAGGCAAAGGGTAAATACTTGGAACCAGCGAGCAGTGAAGTTGATAACACTTCAGCCAGCGTTCCTGACTGTACCTTGGTAGTTGACTGCGTGTTAAGCACACTAAGAATCGGTCTCTGTCATTGGTTGAGCTTCAGGATCTGAGCTTGTACTGATATTTTCTGCCCTGTTTGCAGCACTTACTTACCGGCACGAGTTGGGGATGAATTTTGCACACGTGTTGCCCGACCTCATCGTCGGATCTTGCCTTCAGGTGAGATCGTTCACTTCATGTTTTCAAATCATTTCTGGCCCTCGAATGGGCCAACTCATGTTTCAATAGCAAAGCACGGAGCTTGACTTCCGACTTTTGACATGCTTTCCTGAGAATTGCCTCTAGATGATTTACTCAAGCAGAGTTGCTCTTTCAGTACAATCATATCCTCAAAGACTGAAGACGTTCAAGTGACCGATAAAAAGATTTCATTCAGCAAGTGTCGTTCATTTCACTGCAAAGTCCAGGCAAAGGACATCATTTGTTCCAGTTTTCGTATTGGAAGTATCCCCATCTTTCTGCGATACCTTCTATGATGCCTGAAACAAACTGTTTTCGCACTCTTCTCTCTTCCAGAAACCGGCGGATGTTGACCGGCTGGTGGAGGAAGAAAACGTCGGAGCGATCATCTGCTTACAGCAGGACCCCGACCTGGCCTATTTCAGCCTGGATTTGGGGGCCATTCAGCGGCGCTGCGCAGAACGAAAGGACGTCGAGCACATCCGATCGCCTATCAGGTCCGTGTTCCTTGTTCGGACTATGAGAGAGGCGTTCGATCCTATTTCTCCTTGCAGATCAAGTGTCTGAATCGTTCTGAACACGTTCCTGCAGCTTGCGGATTGAGAATAGCCCCAAGAAAAGAGGTGAGGAGGATGGTGTGGATCGTCCAGATTTCGTGGACGCTCGAGTCCAGTTTCTCGATCATGTACAGCCACGTGAGAAAATCTGCTTGTTGCATGTAGGCACATCTCGTGTACGGTATGGGTCTTCCTTTTTCGGCGTGCTTAGTGGACGCCAATGTTTCCGTCCAGAAGCATACAGGATTCTATCCTCGTGTATCGAGTATCCTCAACGTCGCAGAAGCAAAAGAAAGTTGACGCAGGAGGATCGGGTTAAAAATAAGCCAAAAACGAGTCTGATTCGCTTGCACCTTCTTTGACAGGGACTTCGACCCGTTCGACTTGCGGATGTGCTTGCCAGACGCGGTGCAGACCGTTCACGAGGCGTTTGAACGGTGCAAAGGAAAGACCGTGTACATCCACTGTACTGCGGGGCTCGGCCGGGCACCCGGAGTGGCTGTGAGTCTTCCATCCGTCAGTGTTTTGCTCTTTCCAAACCCCGTCTATCTTCTGTCGAGCCGTAGAGCCAAATTACTTTTCTTCATTAGCTTCGGGAGAACATTAGCATCACTTTGGGGTCCATCATTTTGATGGTATTCTTCCCTATGGTCGGAAATTTGGATGCAAAGAACGACTGTCAGCCGCTCTCCTCGACGGGACGTTTTGGACTCGGTCTCTTCCCTTCCGAGTGTAAGTCGCTTCCGTCGGATGAATACACTGACTCAGTGTCCCCTTCTAAGCTCAGCTCAGATTTCAGCGCTCACACGCAAGAGAAGACACGAAAAGTTCCTAAAAGCGAGCTTCTCAGTTCGCCTCTTGACTAATAGGAGTCTGTGCTTTGCGCAAGCTTTCCTCCGAACCCTGTTGGACGAGTCGCCCCGGAAATGCAACGAAAGCTAAGCCTCATTCTCGATCAACCAAAACCGATAAAGAAGGTCAGACGTCCATGCTACATCACGATCCCTTGCTGACAAACAGGACTAACCCTCTTCCGCTCCTGAAGAATGAATGTCTATCGTTTCTTCACAGCTCGCTTACATGCATTGGCTCCGCGGCTTCACTCTCGCTGAGGCCAACGCGCGGCTGCAAGAAGTGCGACCATGCCACCCGAAGCTCGAGTCCATCCGGGCCGCGACGTGCGACGTCATTTCGGGGGGGTCGAAGGAGCCCGTGACGATAGTCTGGCGGTCGGGGGGCGTGCCGAAAACGGTCGAGGTGGCGGGACTCGACGTCGGCTGGGGGGGGCGGCTGCAGCTGGAAAGGAAGGACGGGCGATGGATCCTGGAGCGGTTGCTGCCCGTAAGAACCTGGTCTCGTCTCCGTACTTCTGTCCTCTGCGATCCGTGTCAAGATTCTTTTCTGACAATATGATGCCCACCGCGGTTCCTTCCTTCCTCGAAGAACCACTTTCGTAGGCCTTCGCCGTATTGAAGTTTCCATCAGGGCGTACCTCATCTGCGACGGCCGACCGTTGCGTGCTGTCTCTAAGGAATGGAGCGGAACGCAAGGGTCGACCATGGCGCTGCACTCTGGTTTTCAATCTCATCTGAGCGGACTTTCGGTTCAGCAAATGCTTCTCGAAAGCTGGTGCACCGGCCAGCTGCACGTCTTCAAATTTACGGGTCAGCGCTCTGGGAAAAGGTCTCAATCATCTTGTCTGTCCATGCGTGTGAGACGGTGGGTGTCAGGCGATCTCAAAAGGAGGGGGTTCTTTGACGGTTCTGCGACAGTTGGCCCCGCCTTCCTCGGGCGGTTCGAGGCGAAGTCTTCTCACTCAGGCTCGTCGCTTTTCAGGCGGGGCGGTACCAATACAAGTTCATTGTGGACGGCCACTGGACGTACAACCCGGACAGCCCCCTGACACGGCCGGACAACATGGGCAATGTCAACAATTTCGTCCAGGTGAGCGCGCCAGGTGCTTAATCTGGCTAATGTCAGCACGCCGAACCCCCCGAAAATCATGCTACGGAGTAATTGGACGCACGACGAAGCACGAGTTCACATTATGGTGGCTGGGATTCAGAAGCGGGTGGTATCTGACCTGTGGAAGCATTTCTGCAAACGCTCGTATCTTCAAATGGCAACCGTCGTTGTTGGCGGTCACACTCTGCGCAGAAGTAAAACACTTTAATCGGATTGTGTGTCCATTGTCAAAGCTGGCCTCGAATCCGGCACGGGGCCTCATGCTGCTACACGGATCGCTTCTGTGCATCGGGCATCTCGTCCTTTTTGACCGTTACGTAATCTTGTCCAAAAGTATTCGTTTTTTTTTCCATAATCGTGTCACTTAGAACATAGTAAGGAGCTTTTGGCTGCACGGTCCTCTGGTGAAGCGTGTGCCCTACTTTACAGGTTGTTGGCGACAGCACTCGGTCAGAAGCATGGCTTCTAAGGGAGCGGCTGATTAAAGAAGAACCTACCGAGGAAGACCGCCAGATACTTCTTGAGAAGCTTTTTGCGAAGGATAGGCGCCGCAATGAACCATGCCACGTTTGCCCATAGCCCAAGCTTTACTGCGTTGGTGCGTCAATGAGAACGTTGCGGGGTGATAGGCTCTCATGTATTGATCTAATATAACCAAATACTTTGATTGTACAGACACGCGCCTGACTGCTGCTACACATCAGCTGAGGCCTTCAGACGTCATTTGCATGTTACACCTAGTGTGTTTATGCTGGTTGTTCAAAAGTGGGAAAGCTGTTTTGAGCGAGCTTTCGACTTCAAGGTTCGGAGAGGGCAGGACGTCGCTATCATAATGCGATACTAGGTAGTACAATGTAGCCTGGTGAGCGCGCATTGTATGATGCAAATCGACTACATAAACTGACGCACATGCATCGAACATTGTCTTTTAATGTCTCTTGGACTACATCACATGTATGTGTGCGCGCGCATTCTTGCGCAGACATGCTCTGCTTTAGACATTAATCGGCCAAACAATATGCATGCCGGCCAGGTATGGATGCATGATCATTGAATGCAATTGGTTGAGTGGTGCATGCAGCGCATTTGCGCTCGTATACCGTTGTAGCACATTACAAATCACCATTGCAAGACAACACACATATGCAGTGGCGGCCCGAGCTTGAGCACACCGTCGATCCAAGTCATGCCAGCAATCAGATATACATGTGGCAGCTAGGGCCAGACAGAACAGAGTCACATTCTTTTGTGTGGCGCGCCGCCGCTGGGCATGTGCAACCAGCATTCTGCGATGCAATCACGTCGCAATCAACATTCTCATGCCATGCTGGTCACGCGGCGCAAGCTGCCGTGCCTCAAACTAAGCTGAAGTGCCTTCAGACGGTACAATAAGAGCATAAATTTTAGTACCATAGTCAAACTTCAAGTTGACTCAAAGCAAAAGGATCGCCGCAAATCCAGACTACTATATCTCAACCGTGCTTGCATATGGAATTCAAGAGCAGAAGATGCCCCATAGCAACCGTTATCGTCCTAAATGCAGGAGTTTTACCTATCTTCATCGCCTTTGCTGATCAACTTCTTAGCATAGATAGCTTGACGAGCCTAACGTCCTACTCGACCTTGCAACCAGCGTTCCGCTGTTGGCTGATTTGGGGCCCGAAGCACTCTTGCACATCGTCAGGTTCTGAACCGGTCCTAGGAAGACGAGTACCGAACCCCAGGTTGGGTGCCGCCAACCATGCAAGGGCTCATCTCACAGGCTGCTTGGGGAAATTCGAGGCCTGGCTCCGACACTACGACGGAAGCCCAACTGGCCTGGGGCTGTAAGCTGGCTAATGTTCTAGCTAAACCAAACGCGTGTATTGCTACTGAGCCGGCGTCTCTCTTTTGACGGTCCAAATCAAACCCGGGCAGGGGCACGCCAGTTTCTGCCGCAGCATGCTCGCAGAGTACAGTATGTACAACGTGCTTGTACCGGCATTCACCCCTGCCTCCCTGCCTGTTCTGCCGCCCCTGAATCTTCTCTCTTCCTTACCAAAATTGTGCTGCGTGTCCGCCCAACTGAAACCTGAGCCCCGGACACCGGCTGCCGAATCCCGACAGTCCGCCGGAGCTACAGCAGGCTCCCCCCCCGCCCGCTGATTCGCTCACCCGAAGACAATCGAACGCCGACTGCCCATTCCTTCGTTCAATTTCTGTTGGCTGTCCTCAAAGCACCCCCTGTTTCACATCGCCTGCTGAAACACCCCCCTCCAACCATGCGCTGTCGTAAAACGGGCACCCCTTCGGACGAGAATGCCTGCGGGCGCGCGCGCAACTCCTCCCGCATCTGTGATCCTCCTGGCCGCTGAACAGACCCTCCGAGCGTCGCGTTCGCCGATTCGGTACCCCGTAGCCTCACTCCGACTAGGCCCCCCTGGTCTCACGACAGACGCAATCTCCTGTCCCTAACAAAAAGCCCCCCGATAAAAGAACCGTCGCCACCCACAGCCTACCCGCCTGCCCGCCCGCAGGCTTTCTACAAACACAGCACCCAACTCCCGCCAGTGGCTCCCGTGTCGCTTCACAATCGCTTCTTTCGTTCAGCTTCTTCTCGTGACCGCCCCGCAACTTGCGCCGCCTCTCATCCGCTCCGTCGCGGGCCCCCCGAGACTCTCTCTCAAACACACTTCCAGTTCCGCACACTCCTCGTTCTCGATTTTAGTCGCTCTGTAAACCCGCTCCATACCGCTGTAACCGCACGCCTCCCTCACGTCGGTCCACTCTCTACCCACAGACATCGCAACCCTCCCAAAACCCTCCTCTGCCCGCACTTCGAAAAGCGCCCATCAAACCTGTCCCCCAACCCCGTATCCCCCTGCCCCTAGCGCATTTGGTCCAGGACTTTGAGCAGGTACGAGTGAGCCTTGGTCCCGTGAGGCCCCCCGCACCGCCCGCAGTGGTGCGTGTCACTGTTGGGGCAGCTGCGGCTCTTCCACGTGCACTGCCCGTGCTGCAGAAAGTGGACGCAGATTGGCGCGCCCTTGGCGAAGTGGGTCCCGTTCAGCCCCTGCAGCTCCATCTCCACACTCGGCTTGTCCGCGCCGGCCGCCTGTATCAAGAAACGGGGGGTTCAGAGATCGGTCCGAAGCAGTGGGATCGGGATGTATGTTCAAGAGTAGGTGCAAGCGCAGGGCTTGCAGCTCCAACCTCTCCACCAAGTTGACCTTGTCAACCGCCTAGAATGAGGGCTTTGATAACACTCAGGGCCTCGGTCTTATTTGGATTCAGCCAATGTGATTACTGCCGGGTCGACTGCTGGCTCCGAATCCAACAGTTCCACCGATCACGAAAGGGCTGTGAGTAACTATAATCTCAACCTCATCAAACCCCTTTCCCGAACCAATAGCCTCTTCCGAAGCATCCC
This sequence comes from Klebsormidium nitens, assembly GCA_000708835.1. Taxonomy (NCBI): domain Eukaryota; kingdom Viridiplantae; phylum Streptophyta; class Klebsormidiophyceae; order Klebsormidiales; family Klebsormidiaceae; genus Klebsormidium; species Klebsormidium nitens. Next base: position 39,934 of record DF236954.1, on the reverse strand, counting down.
GTTGAGAAAGGCTGACTTTCAGAGCTAGACACAAAATATCGGAGTCCCTTCCGCCCTGATTCTTTTGAAAATCGAAACATGTTCGTAAAGCCAAGCATGTTCGTACAGACTGTAAAATCTGGTCGCAACATGGTAAAGCCAGCATCAGGCAACTTCACAGAAGGCCACAACGAGCTGTGCCCTTGTCGGGTGATGGGGAACCCTCCTGCCCGGCCAAGCATCTCACCTTTCCTTGGCGCATCTCGTAGTTGACCACTGTCTGCGCCAGCTTGATAGCCGCTGCCTGGAGCTGCTCATTCTGCAGCACAGAAGTAACGCTTAGTGAAAGAACTTGAAGACGGGAGCTAAGTAGAGCGAGGACCAGAAGAGATAGCGCTTTCGTTGGACGCCATGTGTGTGAGCCTTCGATTGTCGCCAACACATAAGGCTGCGTTTCGTTAACACATCTCTGCACTTTCCAACTTCAGTACACCAAGTCGGGGGATCTCGTATCCAGGCCAGGAAACCCGCATAGAGTACCATGCACTTTCAGCCAACCCGTCAGAAACCTTCGGCACTTGAAAGCTTCACCTGCCAGGATTTGCAGTCACTGAACGCCTGTCAGACTAATTCCCTGGGACCGACTCCACCAGATCTTTAGAAAAAACCTTAGCCCCAAAGCGCCTCCACTTAATCTCAACTCTCACCTCCCTCTGTTGCTTGGAGATCGTCTTCTCCACCCAGTTCTTGTCCTCCAGGTTCGGCTCCCCGTCCTCCGAGTCGCTCTTCTTCTCATCGTCCTTGGCCATGCCGTTCGCCATCACGCTCGCCCAGCTCATCTTGGCCGCCTTCTCGTACCCTTCCCCACCTTTTTCCTCCCCCCCGGTCCTGTTCATTCCAGACCCCCCCTTTTGAGAGGTGCCCGGACGCGAGGCGCTGGGGGCCTGCAAGTCTCCCCCTCCCTCCGACTCCGTGCCGGAACTGCCCCTGCGCCCGTCTCCGATGCAACCAAGAACGCTCCTCGAGCCGTCACGCTTGGCGTTCTCGGAGGGGGGAACGCGGGAGCCCGCACCCGACGGGCTCAGATACTCCTCGTTCCCGGGGGAGAAGTTGAGGAACTCCTGGATGAAAAAAGGGGAGCAGAAATCAGCATTTGCATCTATGTACCTTTATGCTTGGATCGGGATTCAGCAGACAAGAGAAGATCGGGGTTACACCCGGCAGTGCTCAAAAACGAAGATGAAAGCTTCCATTCTCAGAAACGGGGTGGCAACTAAGAGATGCGATGACAAAAGAAAGGACAATGTGAGGGAATAAGATGACCCTTGATTACTAACCTGGTTAGGAGGGGAGTACTTCTTGCCGCCCCCGTACTCCGGAGCGTGCACGTCAAGTCCCGAGCTGCTCTTGGGGCCCCCTTGGTCGAGGCGCATGCCGTCAAATTGCTTATCAATGCCATGGCCGCCGTCGCGCTGGCCACGGTATGCGCCGCGCTGCATGTTCTGGGGGGCCTGGCCCCGTATCTGCAAACGGATTGGCAATCGCCCTTCAGCAATCATTTTCGGGGTTCACAACTAAGGTTTTAAAGATGAAAGTGATGATTACCATCACTTTCAGATGGTAAGAGAACAAATCAGTTCAAGACCAGATCCAATATCGAATATGTGACTTTCCCCCAGGTACTCTTACTTACGCCGCGAAGCATCTGTTTGGAAACTTCAAATCGCGGAAAAGATATCTGAAGCACAACAAACCAACGCATGTACACTTCCACAACAAAGATCAATGACGGCAGCCAACCAACTCAAGGGCAAGAATCAAAACTTCTGAAAGTCAGATGAGACTTCAAGCACACACGGAAAAGAGCAAACCAAAACGGAGGAGGACGAAGTGGCCCGCAGCTCACCTGCTGCTGCTGCTGCTGAGCGAGCATTTCCTGATGTGCGCGTGCCATATGGGGGTCGACTTGCTCCACAGGGTAATCAGGGTGAACCCTGCCCGGATTGTAGGAGCGCCCGCGGTGTCCCTTTGGCTGGTTGTACATGCCGCCGTGCATGTGCATGCGGTTGGGAGCAATGGGCTGCATGTGCTGCTTGTTGTAGGGGAGGCCCTGGCTGTCGGGGGGGTACTGGTAGTTGCCTGCAAGAAACGCCACTGCCGTTTTGTTAGTTTTATTTTCTTCTCGTCAAGAATTTCACTTATGAAAAAATACTAGCAATCCCACATCCGTCCCTGTTTTCAAACCAAAACTGGCACCTTAATAAGGCTGCGACTTCTGTGTGAACACACCCAGTATTAACTCCTGCCGGTTGGAACAATCCCTGCTAACAATGACTGACAGAGACAGCCTTCGGCAGTCTCAAAAAAAGAGGTGTACTCGAGGATATGCAGTCTCTTGGCCTTTCTTTTTGTGTTCAGACACTATCTCATCTGCATGTCAAAGAATGGTAAGTCTGATAAACAACCATCTTCTCAACCGAAAACAGTGCTTGTTAAGAGAATTGAGCAGGCTTCCAACAACCTTGGAACATCAACCTCCACAAACAAATCTTTGCAATCAAAATTTGAAAACTGACCTACTGCAGTCCTCTAAAATTCACATCGTAAAAGCTACTGCTCAGCATCAAAGAGAGGCTACCAAGCGGGTTGATTTGAACTACCTGCAACTTGAACAAACCCCTTCCAGAACCAACTCCCAACTTCCTTGTGAACAAGAAACCAGGACCCCCTAGCAAATCAACAATGCAAATGCAACTTGGGAACAAATGATCAAATCACGTTCCTCACCATGCATACCATGGTCGTCATACATTCCAATTGGTGGCCTCAGCCCCTGGTACCCCCCGTGATCCCCTCCATGAACAGCGTAGTGCATGTCGTTTTCCGTGCCAGGGGGGCTGTACCGCGGCTGCTCATAGTAACCATGCGCCCCATGGGCCCCCGCTTGAGGCCAACCACGCGCCATCTCTTGGTGGGGGGGTAGCTGATGCTCCTTCGCCAGCCACCCGTGGCCTACTCCCACCCCCCCGGCAGGCCCTCGTGGGCCCTGCGGCATAACCCCGAACTGTTCTGGGGGGTGGTAAGCGCCTCTGGGGGGTTGATCCTGCTGGTAGCCGGAGTTGCGCAGCTGCTGCAGTGGGGGGGTAGTGTGTCCTTCAGAGGGAGGCCCGCTCGAGCCCGGGGGGCGGCTGCTTCCGCGCTTGGGCAGGCTCGACTTCAGCTCGAAGGGGGGGGAGCGAGATTTGTCCGGAGGGCCGACGCCAGGCGAAGGAGTGCGGGAGAGGGGCGCGCTTTTGTTGGCAGACGACTCTAGCCTGCGAGGAAGAAAGTGCTGTGTAAGGCATGCCTGCGTCAGAGATGTCCAACACGCAACAAGAGCGATGATAGTATTACCCCAGTGCAAGCAGAACCCTTCCTTTAAAACCCCATGGCCCCCTGTTAAAAAACCCTAAAAGCCCCTTTCAGCACTTGAATCCTCTAAATTTTGACGAGAACAGCATGGGGAAAAAAAAAAGACCGCCAATGGACTGGCATGCATGTGAAAGTCTGGATACTGAACAGAGGCCTGGTAGAACAGAGCAATGGCAGGCGTTTTGTTCAAAACCTGAAAGATGTCACCATAAAGTTTCAAAGACTGCAGCTCGGCAGATCTCTCGATTCATTTTGAAACGTTTGCGCCATGCAGACTAAAGACATGGTGCACTGCATCACTGAAAACTATGTTGCCATAAGTTCACAGCTTTCAAGGTGAGAAGAGTTCTCAAACATGGGCCCTCGAGCTTTATGGAACAGGTAGGTGAGTTGCACATTGGATTGATGCAATCTGTAGCTCCCCAAGCATGCCATGTCACTGCAAGCATAGTTCTTGGTGAGACATGAAAAAACCAGTCCGAAACGAGGGCCAAGAACAATAAGAATGGGCGCACCAAGTTGAAGACGTTTTGCCTACCTTCCATCCATGCCACTTGTCAACTGGCTGCTTGTTGAAGCCGCTCCCGGCTGATAGACTGCCGACGACGTGTGCTGCTCTGGTTCTTCAGTGACCTGACTGGACTCCTCAGAAGCAGGAGAGCTCCTTTGGTGATTCTGCAAGCAATTGCAGTTTGTCATCATACCGCTTGACGAGTAAGTAACGTATCTGCGCTACACAAATCCCAGAATCGCTATTCAGAGTCCGCCGTAACTTCATCAGATTGTCAAATGAAGGGTTTCTTCTCTGTGGACAAAACCATAGGGCTCAAAGGATGCATCACGAATGGAAGTTTGACAAAATCCATGCTAAAACTTCGCCAGCTATCAACCGGAAGCCTCAAATTCTTCTGTCAGGTGCTCAAATGCTGCACACGCTTCCACCACCACTACTAGAGATGGATGCGTAGAGCGACCAAAATGAAAGCCGAACTGTTGCATTGGTTGCTTGCTGGGAATCAAACAAGAGAGTGATACAGATAAGGTCAAATGACTGCACAGGGTAAGTATGACAAAGACTCAGGGAAATACAACTTTTCTCATTGACTCCAACAATCTACAGCTTTGTATCGGTACAGACTCGAATCCACAATGAACAGCTCTTAGGAGTGAACGCAAGAGGATAGGATGACGGCATCGAGCAACCCAGCCTGAGCGAAGCAGGGAAGTGAAATCACTTTCAAGCGCTTCCACCTTCAGAGCAGACAGGGTAAGCAGACAACAACTGCATATAGAACAGAGTTTCATTCATAGCAGATGCACCACTCTCCAAACTTGGTGTTGACGGTTTCTTGAACAAGGAAAATATGCTGCTCTGGTGCACAAGAATGTAATGGAAGGCAGGGTCTCCGAAGTAAAGAAATCTTTCTGCAGACACAAAGCTTCATGCTTACTCGATGCGTTGTGACATCCAGAAAAACAAGGCCTCTCTTATTTGCCAGCGCGATACAAGGTACATAAAGAAACCCATGCGCTTTTCAAGTCCCCTTGCAAAGATGACCAGCAAGAAAGGTGAGGCAGCTCTGAAAAGACGCAACAACAGGTAAATAGAAAGGGAAGATGTAAAGGAACTTTCCTATAGACCCTGTTGCTGGTTTTTGGACAACATAGGGCTGCATGAAAACCTACTCTGACTCGGAACACAACAGCAAGGCAGAATAGCAGACTGGTGAAACAAGAGTAAATGAATAATCTGCAGAATAGGTTGAAACAAAGAACTCTAGGAATCTGTGCTGAAAACCAGAAGAGACCGGCTGCAACCCTTGCCGACATTCCGGGACGTTCACAAAGCCTTGTTGGACATCCTCACCGTCGGAGCCGGCTGCACAGCCTCCTTGAGAGCATCCTCCTCCTCCTGGACGCTCCCTGCAGTGCTGTCACCCTGGTCAGAATTCAGAGTGCCAGACATACTCCCAGATGTGAGAGCAAACCGTTATCAGCAAACCTGCACTGCAGATCTGTTGCCCCCCTTGAAGCCAGCCCTGGCGGTTCAGCAGGAAGCTGCCATGGCTATGCCGACTCGGACTCGGAATGATGGGAGGCAAGTTGGCTCCCAAGGGAGGACGGTTGAGCTGAGGAGTCACATGCACCCCTCCTGAAGAGATCGCAACCCCCACGCGGGCCCCCTTGTACGTGCGCCACCTCGAAGGTGCCTAAAATGCAAAATCTGCCCCTTTCTTTGTTGACATCACCGCTCACATGGCCCTCCGTCCAAATTTCTGGGCCCGCCTGAGACAGAGGACACCCTGGCTACACGCGTCGTACGGCAAAACTCGCCCGGCGTATCTGCCGAACCGTATTGCCGACTCCGATTCCTGACCACGTGAGCAAATGACGCGCGTGTGACGCCAGCCTGTCAGGGTCGCCGCTTTGAAAAACAAAGTTAGGATTACGTAAGTTCGATAACCTCCTTTGAAAGGGGGTTTGTTCGAGTCAAACCCGTTAGGTGGTCGCCACGCTTAAGCTAGTTTTGAGCCAATAAACTCCCGGTAGCGGCGTTGCTGCTGTATGGATTAACTTCTAAGGTTTTCGTCGGGTGTTACAACGAATGGTGCACACCAAAAGCGACCGCGAAAGAATCGGGGCCCATACCGTATCGTGACGTGGACTCTCACGAGTGCGTTTTGTCGTTTTGGGTGAGGCGCTTTTCAGTTATCTCCGAAGCTCCAGATTATGTTTCAACGTCGAAGCGTTGGCTAGTCTTGTTTGGCCATTGTCCATAGCAAAATAGGAGTAATACTAGAGCGGAATCATGGCGGGCTGGATTACCCACGCGGTTCGACGAAAAGACCACAGATTTTTGCTTTCGGTGAGGTCATTTTGTTTAGTTCTACCTATCTGAGCAGATTGTAACCGCCTGGGGGAGGTTGTTACACAGCCTCATAATTTTGCAATCATCACTGCATCGCCGGTCTGCACACGGAACCGTCCGATTCATAAACAGCTATCGGAGAATGAGATCGAGCCGTTCAATCCCCTTCTCGCTTTCTGCCAACGAAGACGCGTGTTCAGGCGTAATCAATGTACCGTCAGGGCCGTCAGAAAGTACCTGCCCGGATACCGGTACGTGGTAGGTACTAGGTACAGTCTACGGTACGGTACTACGGTAGATACCTACGGTACTGTAATATCAGGCAAAATTGTCGTGGGGATTTTGGTACACGTTTACCGGCGGCGGTATGGTAGGTAGACTGCTACAATCACGCGGCAACGGGCGTACCTAGTCCAAAATCTCGGTATCAAGACTGAGAAAAGATGAAGCCCCGGGTGCCCTGCGAATGAAAAGGCGGCACTGGCAGCTGAGCGAGGTCCTGATACGTACTCAAGAGACGTGAACCGCATCAGCCCAGCTACTTCATTGAGCACGGAGAGCATGCATAGTCCACACCGATGCATTGATAATCTCGGGCCAGAAGAAAATAGATTCTGAGAAACAGAGAGCACAAGTTGAAGCTCAACTACGAGAACTTTGAGCGCTATGCACGAAGTGCATCCTTTCGATCGTTTTTTGCCGTGAGTCTTCCCAAGTTCAACACCTTGTCCAGGCCACCAGTGCAGTCCTTTGAGCAATCATGCAAAATCATTGGAAAACGCGCCCTTTGTGGGAGGAGGGCACATTGACCTGATGAAAGCATGGTCAGGATCTATGCCGGCCTTCCGTGAGCCACATAATATATTATTCTTGACTAGCAAGCTCCCCACACGATGCCACCATTACTTTTGCGAATGGACGATTGAAGCCCCTTTCAGCCACTATGGCACGCCGGTCTCCTATGAGTTTCCCTACTTTGAAAAAGCCGCTGTCTGAATTGTCTCTATTGACTGGCAAGTTTGCAATCTTTCTCACGACCTCCATGCCGTCGATCACTCTGCAAAAGAAAGCCGTCGCTTTTGGTGGTCACAAGTCAACGGGCCTTCAGAAGCCGGGCCCTTCTACAAGAACTAAAGGTGCCTTTGGAGCTTGTGTGTATGGTAGACTTTTCGAGTTGTAAGAAACCAGTGCCATTTGGCAATCACACACCGGACATCTCAGGTACCTTTTCCAGAGCGGTTAACTCCATGTGACTCTTCTCTTAGCAAAGAAGTTGAGATACCGATGCATGGTTTGAAGTTGGAAGAACGAGTCTGTAGAATCAGACGCATGACCAAACAACGTTCTACCCTCCTCGAAGATTCAAACATAAACGATGGTACATAACTTTTTATTCAGATCGGAACGGGACGCCTCAATTTGAATCAATTTGTCACCTCCATTAGAAGGCATTCCTGAGTACATAAACACTAAACATTGCCTTACGTTCAACAAACCATGACACGAAGAGGTGTCAATAACATCCTCACCTGTACAAGAACGCAGACACTGTTGCAAAAGTAAACCAGCTTCATCCCGTGGATGTTAGAAAGATCAATGCAAGATGCAACCACGGGTCTCACCGTCCGATGACGAGGTTCGTTTTGTCCAGCTCCGGGGCGTCCACCGTCGCAATCGAAAACGCAGTGCCGTTCAGTTCCGGTCGGCTGCTCTCCTGAGACAGTCAAGAAAAGGCTTGTCGCTTATTGGTCTAGGAAATCCGGCGGAACTTTGCCTTTACAACGAGAACGGGGCCTCTCAACTTATTGTTGGACCTTCGAATTATGATCTTCAGGCACAATGGTTGACGCACGATGTTTCGCGGCTCTAAGTCCGTGCGACGTCTATTGGCGAGCTGTGGTCAATCAGCACTTGTTATCCCTGCTTCGTCACTCAAACGAATCCCAGTTGTCAGCCAGGAGAAACACGATCGCCGATGTCCCGCAAAGAAACACTTACACGATGCATCTCAACGACGTCCGAATGTTTGCAGGCGATTTACTCGGAGAAAATGCTGTTACGATCAGCTTCGGATAATACCACTCGGTTCCAGAACACAAACGGCGTTCAGATCTCCTGTACGAGGAAGTTCTGAACGACGTACCTCCACAAACAAACATGTACGACCCTCACAAAAACAATCGTCTGCTCTCGCACCGCATCGATCTTTGAAAAGTGTCCGTTGCATTCCTACGACGATCCAATTAGAAAGGCACCTCGACGATGTAAAAGTCTGCCTACGGTACCACGAAATCCCAGAACACAGAAGCCGTCTCAGGTTTCCGTTCGAGAAACCTCGGAATGACGACCAAAAACATCCCCTCAGATGTCACACACGCCTGGATCTTTGAAAAGTGTCCGCTTTCCGCACGACGAACCAATCCGGGACGCACCTCCACAATGTAAAAGTCGGCCAACAGGGCAACTGAGTTCCAGAACACAGAACGCCGTCTTAGACATCCCGTCTAAGAACCTTTGAATGACGTGTTTGAGGGACCAATCAGGAACGCACCTCAACAACGTAAAACTTGCCATCGGCCGCCACCAGTTTCTGCTTGGCCGCCTCTTTCTTGCTGTCCACTATCAGAAGCGACACGGCATACTGGCTGTTGCTCATCCGCCCCCGCTGCGCCTCCATCTCGTTCAGCAGCGGGCCCGTCGTCTCACCGCCCGTGATCGGGGTCTGTGTCGACAGAGCGATCGAAGCGTAAGATGCTGACACGTGGCACTTCACGAAGCAGAGAAAAACATTAGCGGCTGTTTTTTTACGTCCGTGATGGGGTCTGTATACTGTGCCGGGACGTGGCACCTCGCGATTGGAAGGAGGGAAAGAGCACGAGACCAAGATGTCGCCAACGTGGAGTACCAAATTCGTTTTAATGACTGAATGTGAGAAGCCAGATTCCAGATGTATCGTCACGCTAATTTGAACCCGAAAAAGAGTGCTTAGGCAACTGCTCGACGAAGTAGTGTCATAAAAAACGGAGCAGGCAGGTGTATACACGGATACAGCGGGCAGCTTGACTGGTTTGAGACGCGGCGCTTTTACTCTTCTCATTTCAGCAGCCGCAGATAGAGTCGGCTTTTCCTTTCAAGACTGGGTAACCGCACGAGGACATCAAGCCACCCATTGATGCGCCCCAGGTCGGTTTTAGATTGGCAGCAAATCTGGAGCGGAGTGACCTCAAGGTTGTTTACCCGAAGGCTTTAACACCGTAAAGGCGTAAGTCCAAGACCCTGACTAGTGCATAAGTCTTCCCGTCTTGAAAGCGCAAAAGGACGACCTTCTGTGAAGTGCGAGCTGCTGGGTTTACTCGAACAGGGGCATCGAGGATTGAGAGGTGGGATGAGGAACTGGTCACCGCAGAATTTCATGGAAGCAGCAAGAACGCGGGTTGGATGAGTGTCAACGCGAGGAAGTGGCGTGGGTGAGAGGGATTGAGAGGTAGAGAGCGCTGCGGAGGTGGCGAGGGCAGAGGAAGGCTTCAAAGCAAATCTTCGGGCGCATGACCTAAAACAAAGAGAAAAGGGGTAATGGAGGAATGATAGAGGGGACAAGAAAGGCGAAGGAGCGAGAAGGGCAAAAAGGTTAGCGGCGGACAAGGTATCTCACCCCAGCGGAGCGATTACCCCCGGGGTACAAGGATATTAAAGCGGCCCCCTGGATGGAGTTCTGCAGAGACGACTGTCACGTTAGCGAGCAATCAGAAGGATGACGCATGTTCAATGTTGAGCCAGGGTCTTGCTGAGTGCGGAGAAGCAACGTCCGAGAAACATGCGGATGAAGCAAAATTCAGGAATGGCGCTCGATGAAGACAGATTCTTTCTCTCAACAAAGCATCTTATCTGAATGAGACCGTCGGCAATTCGAAGAAAGTCTAAGAAAGCAGACGGTGCTCGAAAAGTCTCGAAGACATTCTGCGTAAAGCAAAAGGGCTCAGGCTCGACCCAAGGCTACCAGAAAAAGAACGAATGATGAGCGTTCGATCGAAGCGATGCGACGACCATTCGAAGCAATGCGATTGAAAGGATGGGGGACCACACCGTCTGCTGGAACCTCTGAATGTGAAGAAAAGAGGGACAACATTACCGGTGTTATGAGCTCGATAGGCCGTCTCCGGTACCCAACCGATTGCTTGCCTGCCGCTGCAGAGACGATACGCATCTGTAAGGTTCCAGGGTCCTCACTAGTGTTTTGGTTTGAGTTACGATGGCTTCCGAGGGTGCAGGCAAGCCAACCAGACCTTCGTTTCCAGGTTTGCTATGCCTTCAATCAAAGCTGATCCAAAATGAGACTTAAGATTCGCCATGACTCACCTAGGTCTGCAAATCGAGCCGTGCCAATTGGCACGTCGTCGCCATACAGCCCCACGACGAACCGCCCGATCGGCTCACCATCAACTGTGATGTCAAAGAAGACCTGCAGCCAATGTAACAAGAACCTATCATACGGTGGCTTAGAGCAATCGTACGAGCCGTTTCGAGAGGGACATTTGCCAGGTGTTTCAAAAGGGGCGAGTTGCCATGTCAAAAACTCATATTTCCTCGTCAAGCAAGATTTACTCTGAAGGCAGCTCCCTTCTCTCTGCCTGAGAGAAAGAACGGAGCTTGGGGACTCCTGAGTCTGGAGAGGTCGGCCTGACGGCGGCTGCAAACGTGGTGAAAGCGCAAGCATAGCAGGCAGTCACTCTGTCCTAGGTGGCAGAATTATGTTTGCAGCTTCGAAAAAGGAAGGGACGACTTGTACATACAGGTCGGCACCCTCCGAGTAATGTAGAGAGTTGTGTATGCGACAGTGACTTTTGAGTATCAGTCTCGACTCATGGCTTCTGTACTAATGCTTTCTATCGTCTAATCTAAATCAGGACAGAGACAAGGGGACCCAGCGGGCTATAACATGGTCCGCCTACCGCATGGACACAAAGTAAAGACCTCTGGAAAGCGGAGGCTTAAGAGGTCTTTGTTGCCAACCCCAGAGATCTTTGATGGACGTGAGGCTTGTCAGAGAGAGAGCTTCACTCCAGAAGCGTCTAGTCCACCCTCTATGCACAGAAGAGAGACTCGAATCATTGGTTTCGTGCCAGCCAAGAAGCAGCCATTCCACCCAGACCAATGGAAGAGCTTTTTAAGTTCAGTCTCTTCCGCGCCACAATGAGACCGCCAACTAAGCACCGCGACCTCAGGAACAACAGACGCTCGATTGAAAGCTCGGTGCACCTTCCGTGTGATTGCTGGCTCGTCCGCAGCCTGTGCTTCTCGAATGTCCGCACTTGACCCTACAACCGCTGCACCCAGAAGCGCTCCACCCACTAGAGTGGCCCTTCTGGACAACCCCACTTTGGTCTCGTCTCGCGATTCGAGTAGTGCAGGGTCCGCAGAACATCCTTCTTCTTCATGTGAGCTGGGAAGGGAAAACAAACGAACCGTTCAAGATGAGCTGGCGCTTCCACAAACAACACACAGATTCCTGCTGATTTTCAGTTTGGTGAATTCCTGAGTGCCCTACAAAGCAGGGGAGATAAGATTGCGGCAGGCTGACTGTTGAAGTAGATACCAGATTGAGGGTCTGTGATAGACCTCATTTCTGGCATGTGTTGCAACGGAACTGTTACGACATAGGAGTTGACCAGGAAGAGGGAGTTACATGCTTGCCCAGGAACGTAGCGCACGCAGTCAGTGGTGCACTTGGATAGAGAAGGGAGGAGAAGGGGAGAATTAAGCCCCTTACCTTCTGGCTTTAACCCCCATTCTTTTTCTGCTCCTTGATACTGCCCCAAGAGCTGGCCTCAATAGCCTGCAAGCTAAGCACCTGGCAGCGCTTGGCTCTACACTGGCCCGCTGTCGTGCTGTGAATGATGGCCCATGAAGTAAGGAGAATTGTGTGGTGAGAGCGGCACTGGTCGTAGCCATCGTTCTATTCTGCTCTCCTATGATTGACCTGAGGAGGGCTTTCTGTGCGGTTGAGAACAGAGGTCCTGGGAAGAAGTTGGCACCTCTACTTACAGGACAGAAGGGCAATCTGTGTCTTGGCAGCGCTTTGCTAGGAAATCCTACGAGGGTGAAATTCTCAGCTTCAAGCCCTCGGAATATCCTCGTAATGGGCACGTACTGAAAGAGCTTGAAATTCGATTGCCTTCTGTGAGCTTCCGTCCTTGCCTGTCAGCCTCCACCTTAGACGGCAGTTTGTAGAAGCAATGCAGAGCCGAGCAGCAAAATTGAGGCGTTGCTTTGCAATGGCGCCAAATGCAGGACAATGTGGCCGTGAAGACTGGGAGTGAAGGCCTGGAAGCTGCAACTTTACTAGGACGCCATGAATTGTGCAGACCTGTAGATTCAACCTACATAAACATAGAACTCACAACTGTAGCTGCGCATGAGCCGCATTGCAGCTTCAAGTTCAGTGAGGCAGTGAGCTCCAACACCCACCTGCCACCTGGAGGCCTTCCTGCTTGTTGTCTAGATCTCGAGTTCGATTTCGAAGCAGTAATATTCCATTCGAGCTGCGCTGAAGACCACAGCTGTTTCTGTCGTCCAAAACTTGTCAAAATGCTTTATCCACTTCGTCGAACACGGCGGCAGAGAGCTTCCAGAAGGAGACACAAAGCTCATTTGCTCTCTATCGCAGCTAGACATTCTGAGCAACTGCAGAGTCGGACGCACCGACAAGGGAGGAAGGTCTGTGACTCTTGTGCTTGTCAATGACATTGCTGCCCCTGTAATGTCAGCATTGTTCCGCAGAATGGCGGTCACAGTGCGGAAGGTGGTTGCTTGGCGCCTACTTCCAGCGCCGATCTGCTCCGCCTCCCTTCAGCTCTCACCACCGTTGTTTCCCGCAATCTCATCAGCATTCTTTTCTCAGAAGCTTGGGCCAGCAGCGCCGTCAGTTCCTTTAAACACTTCCACATTGGCACCACCCTCAGCTGAGATCTGGTGCATGGGAAGCTTTCTGTCTTCAGCGCTGTGTTTCGGGTGGCCTCAGGAAAGCTCGCCGGATTGGGCACCTCCAGCATCGCTGCACAGCCGGGGATTTTCAACCGACAGGCGCCCCAACCGTCAGTCTGCTCTTAGATGTGCCACAGAGACACCAACAGTATCCAAAGAAGTAGATGCCCCTCAAAGTGCGCGCTCCATTCCAGCCGGATCGTCCCAGCTCTCCAAGAAAAGGGGAAAAGGACGAACCGAGCTTCCCGCGTGCTTGGAGGACGTTCCTGAGCTTTCCGACGACGCCTCAGTGAACAACTTTGGGCTAGATGATGACGAGGTCATTGTTTCTGAGTGGAACTACAGTAGTGATGACCCCGACATTCGGGTGCTCGCTCGGGGCAGCAGCGATTACAACAGCAAGATTGAGGTGGTCGAGCTGGCGCGCACGGCAGACCACCCACTGGCGGGAGCTACGCTGCTGCTGCTGGACACGGCCAACAACATCCACAGCGTGTATTTTAAGTGAGCAGATCTTTGGACTCTTCTCATCCATCTTTTTTCGCCCTTCTTACCAGGTACTGAGTGAGAGGCTCAGGCCTGGACTTTTCCTTTCTGAGGTTACTTCTATGAGGCTCTGCTCAATGGCAGCTAGTCTCCCAAGTTGTCCAAACTAATTTGCAAGGTGGACATATCAACAGACTGTCAGACTTATCAGGGGTTCAGATGCGCAGGGCGTGATTGATTCTCTCGAGACTCATAATAGCAGGCAGCTTTCCAGGCACGCCAGACATTTGAGGTCGAATCATGAACCATCCAGTCTCAAAATGTCATCTGTCCATGTTCTCAGAGAGAGTTCGCAAAGCGCAAAGTGTTAGGTGCAAAGTCCAAGAAAGTGTGATTGCTGGCATTCGTTGGGCACCGCGAAGAACGCTTGCACTTTCAGTCACTGGTGATCCGGCGCTCTGTACGTTAGGCTCAAATTTAGAGAAAGGTGTGCGCTTCCTTTACTTTATGTCAAGCTCGCTGTGTCAAATAATGTCTTAACTTTCGTAGATTCTCCTGCTCTTAAAATTGACGGACTTGGTCTCAATGCAATCGACTAGATTTAGGCCCAATAGGTACTGCATAGGCAAATGGCCATCAATTCTTCTTTACAATTGTCCCCCCAGCTTCACAGTCCGGACACCGCCCCTCGAAGCTTGCATCTCTTGACACCCATTGTTGTTCTCGTTTCTCAAGAAACAAAGAGACGAGTGTTTTGAAACACATTCAGACTTTCTGATCCCCTCGGTTTTTACCAGGCACTGCGTCTGGACCTCCAGCTATTATGACGACTTTGCCACCCTCCCCTGCCTCCTTCCCGCTGGACCGATCGGACTTTACGGACTTGGGGCCGGCACGGCAGCGCACTTGCTGCATCACGTGGCGCCTGAGAGGAGGTTGCATGCCTGGGAGCTGGATGCAAAGGTAGGTTCTTCAAGGACGCCTTTTCACGTAAAGCGTTGGCAGGTGGAATCATGGGCGAACGGGGCAGCCGGTCGTATTGGATTTGGGGTCGGAAAGTAGATTCTTCATAACGATCTGCCCAAATCCATATGGATTGACAGGCAGTGGGGCCCCAAGTGGGTGAGTGGAAAGAAAGTGGCCAGGCCAGATGCGGAACTTCGCTCTGCTTCTTCAATCTCCTTGTCCGGAAGACTAGTCTTCCAAATTAACTGATGGAAGAAGCGCTCGACTGTGGCCGAACATATGCCTTTCGGTGTGTCTGAATCTCTCGAGCGCTTTCAAGGGTCGGCTTGAGTTGCTCCATTTGGCGGGCGTCAAGATCTTAAGCTTTGTGTGTCTCCGTTTTTGTACGTTGTGTTGTTGCTGTCAGATTCCAGCACATCTCCAAATCGAGGCGGCTGAGGCCACGGCCGCGAAGCAAATCCAGGTTGATGAAGAGACAAAGCGTTTGATTGCAAATTGATTTCACCTGCAAAGTAGCTGGTTCTCTAGCCGTCACGAAAGAAATAGAAGGCGAAAGCTTTAAAGTCAGCTCCCTGAAGATTTCTCCTAACACTTCATTCTTGATTGGCAAACCGTTTTGTTTGACTTCAGTCTTAATCCAGTCGACCCCTAGACCTTGTATCTGTGCAAATCTATGGTCTGCAAAGCGGGGATCTTTGATGTCGAAGGTCGTCGATCAAGGAAACGGTGCTTTTCTCGCAACAATTTTTGAACCGCACCTCGGTATTTTTTCCGAATCGAGTCCTGCAGTGTATGATTAGAAAAGATGCCTTACTACTTTGCACATTGACAATGCGCTATGCAGGCCCAGCCGAAGCGATAACACACCGAGCGACCTTAAAAAACGACGGGGTCTTGAAAGCTTCAGAACTTTCTCAAGATTGGATTATTCATATCAGAAACTCGTCACGTCGTACTCTCGTTGCATCAAGGAAAACAGGATTTTGTCCTCAAGTTATTTGTCGAAGCATCCTTTTCTCAGCAGCATGCTGGCACTGCTTTTCCAGGTGGTTGCGGCTGCCCGGCGTTGGTTCGACATAGCCCCGTTAGAGGCGAGCGGCTTCCTCACGATTTACACCGGGGACGCCTTAACCGCGGATTCCATAACCGAGGGCGGTTTTGCGGGGTTGATCGTTGACCTCTTCAGCCGGGGCGCCGTTCTGCCGGAGCTCCAGGATGCTGCCACGTGGCGCGATCTCGCCCGCCGGATGCGCCCCGGCGGGCGAATCATGGTCAACTGCGGAAGCGCCGCAGTAGAACCAGAAGTCGACCCGCGGGTCAAGGGGAGCGTCAATCGGAAAAACCAGCTTAAACAGCGTCGAAAACGACAACAGGTGGGAGAAACGCCGGGGGATAGTCGGAAGTATGGGGAGATAGTCGTAGGGCGAGTGCTCGAGGCGATGAGGGAGGCCTTTCCTGGAGAGATTAACGTCAGGACGCTTGGTAAGGATGCAGGGTGCTCAGTCATGGCACTGACGGGAGAGCTGCCGCAGAAAGATGAGTGGGAGCAAAACGTGTTGACGGAGCTGCGACTCGGGATACGAACCTGGAAGCAATACGTCGAACGGACGTAAAGATTATCGCTTTACAAAGAGGGCTTTTCGGATCTCAGTGACTTTAAGAAGTGCCTTGTTGTCATGATTGGACACGGTCTCTAGGCCTTTGCCAATCGAGCCTGAGTATAGAGTTTGTCGTTTGAGTCCGGATCCTTCTCATCGAGGAGCTGGAACGGGATCAAGCGATTGTTCTGCTAGCCGCGAGCTTTACTTGTGAAGCGAACTCATGTCCGCAAGGCGTTGTGCTCCGTGCAAGATCGGCCGCGAGTCTGCAGTAACGTTTGTGCCATGGTCGGACATGCATGGCGACACTTGATGCCGGGCCCTGCAATCAATGATCATCATTCAGACCAGCCTGGCAGCAATACGTTGCAAGATGATCCGGCGGACGGTGATCGAAGTTGATGAAGTCAGGCCTGAGCATTAGCAGTCCATCTAATCATTGGATGGACCATATGCATGACGGATCATGCAACAAGGTGGGCCAGATATTGCATGTGACCCAAGCACATACTGGCTTCCCTCATGAGCGTGACCTTCTCGAGTACCGTCTTGCAGGCGGTGGCGCAGGACTTTGTATTTGAAGGCTGCATGTGTGATTTTTGCAAGGTACATAAGAGTGCTTCGCACGTAGATCCAGCCTAAGGCCGGAAGCCACGTTAATGGCCTGAGTGCTTCATGCAAACCGTCATGTGAGTATTGGATGGTTGCGTACATTGAATTAAGAGCCGTTTTATTATGCTGTTGTATTAGGTCGATCGGTCGTTCAAGCTTCTACTTGCACGTCGGCTGGTATCTTAATGCATCATGGGCATCTAATGCTTCAACGCTCGACTTCTAGATCTGTCACCGTAACACTGTCTATCTAAACAAGTAAGTCGTCGATTTCAAGCATGCAGGAGAGCCTGGCTGACCATTTTCGCATAAGGTTCAAGCCTAGCACGACAGCGTTCAGAAAGAAGTCGGAGCTAGCTTGCCAGCTGGGGCACACGAGACAAGCAACACACATGAGACTTGGACAAGAAGACTTCCTCCGTTGGAAATCTTGTCAGATCACAGCAGATTGTTCAACGAAATGCGATTGCCACCTGCGAGAAAGGCGACAACAGCTACCACGTATGCAACTATTCTCTGTGTCCTGAAGCTTGACGCATGACGGGATATTCTCGCCTTTCTGGTCGACGTACTATTGTGAGATCCTGCAACCAGTGAGTGAACCAGACGTAATGGACGATCTTGACAGCGTTCAAGACAGATAATGATGCGGGTGGAGAAACATTCGTATCCCGAATAAGGCAGTGGTCAACAGACTCTCATTCGGAATACAGTCCACTCAAGCTGTCACTTGGCAGCAGCCTGAACTTGCACTACGTGTCCTTTGTTACTCTGATTCCTTTGCTCACCTTGGGTGAATTTTTTTGACAAGTTTTGAGGGAAAGGATCATCTGCTTGACCGCTCGTGAGAAGGACCACAAAGCACACCTCGCGCTGTTTCTACAAGAAGGAAATTATGGGGGCTTGTTGGCCGTTGCATTTGAGGGGCGGGGCAAAAACGTCAAAATGCAAATGGCGATGTTTTGAAATTCGGATGGATCATTGCAGGTCTCCGGCTTCTGCCTTCTTCACTCAGATTTCCAGGGGAAAGATAGTCTTAGTAAAGGGAAAAGACAATCTTAGTATCCTTAGTCAATCAATTCAGGTCCGATGAAATTTGCTACGAAGAAGGTATTCAGAAGTGACTCAGCCGCTAACGAATGTCGAAAGTCCCGAAGTCTCTCCCTGATCCGTTTAACTTGCCTGCAAACACCTTCAGCAGGTGCAACGACGCTCTGATCCCTTCAACATCCAGGCTTGAGGAGAACGCTTGAGGGGAACGCTTGAGGAGAACTTTTTAAAGGTGACTGTAGTTAGGCTAGCGCCTCAGCGGCCCCGCGGGATGCCAGCTTATGAACTATTCTGAAGCAAGTCGGCCTCTGAAGACTTGCGCAGAGCGGCTCGCCTACGCGGCCGCCTCACTGTCGCAGTCACTAGGCTGTGATAATACGCGCGCAACCGCAAAGGTAAAACCCAGTTAAACCCTGCGAACATGGCCTGAGTCTCAGGCGCTATGCTGCCATGCGGCCGCGTGTGCGACGGGCGCGCGACTAACTTATGAGAGCCAGCGACCGTACGGGCCAGCCAGAAACGTGCAAACGATGATCTGGATGAGAATTCAGATGCAGGCGGCCAGTTTTAATAACTTCCAGGGGTGTATCCAGCAAGCCAAGAAAGACACGCGTTTTGAGCACCTGTGAGCTTCAGGTGATTCCATTTTCTCAAGGTTTCTCGCTGTTGATCAGGGCCAGAAGCGCACTGGTAGCTAGAGATATTACGAAGCCTTCATTTGAATTGGGGGTACTTCATAGAGAGCGCCAATGTCACTCCCGACAAGCAGGTTCGAAAATAAGCCTTAAGTTCAGCTTGGTTCTTGGCGATTGGAAACTTAGCAGGCTCCTTTGATGGCTCTGATCGAAGCCGACCCTTTTGATCTGCTTCCGGATGATCTGATCATTCGCGTACTGGGAAAAGTTGCAGGCCCAAGCCGCTTGCAACTTTGGAGCTGGTTACCGAGCGTCGAACATGCAAAGGATTTTATTCAAGCGCTCCTCGTTTGCCGGCGGTTTGAGGGGTTGGCGCACCAGGTAGAAAGCCTGGTTTGGCCCCTGAGAAGCGCAGCAGAGGCGCAAGGGTTCCTGGTTTTTGTGAACCATCAGAGTTTCTCTTGTAAGAAACTGGAACTGTTGATCGCCGCAAAGCAGGAGGATATTCCGCACAGTCTCATCTCAAGTGACTCGCTGCTCAAGCGCCTGCCAAAAGTGGTCTCAGTATACTGCATGCAGGACGAACCGGGATCAATTTGGGGTGGTCCTTCATGCGCCGACTTTGTGGTAGATGACCCTCAACCAAGTAGAAACATCATCGACATCCTCCTCTCGGTTTCAGGTCTCAACCATTTCAGTACCTCTCGTGGCACTATCGAAGTGCTAACAGCGGCTCCCATCAGTGAAGTAAGGCACGTGCGATTCGTCAATGGAAACCTGTCTGTCGCAGCGGTCCACAATCTGCTGCAGAGGTGCCGTTTCCTTGAGACTCTTTGGACAAATGTACACGTCGAATTGAAGTCTGATGACTCTGGAACTGGTAATCCAGATCCGGAGGTTAATACGTGCTTCGTCAAGTCAGAGACGCTAAGATCTCTCGATCTTCAAACTTTAGGAGCGTACTTCATTTCTCTTGATGTTCAAGCACCCAGCCTGCACAGGCTGGCCGTTAATTGCGACTCTCTTCGATTGGAAGCCCCTGCACTGCAAGAGCTAGAGCTTACAGTCAGTTGTCTGGAGGACCCGGTGACATTTGTCCAGCCTTGCAGTCACCTGAAGACCTTCGCGGCCTGGGATTCCGCTTGGGATAGCTGGACGGAGATTGTGGCCCCTATTCTCCGTCAGTGCCCTACCTTGCAGAATCTGACTGTGACGCTTGACGGACTAATGACGCCTCTTCCTGTCAGAAGCTTTGTGTCCCAGTTGCCACCGGGCATCGAGAAACTGGATCTAGGTCTTCTTTTCTTTTCAAGCCTTCAATCGTCAAGTCCTTTTAAGGTGCTCTCCAAACTGAAAGATCTATGTGTTGATCTGGCGTTTGAAGAGAGGGGTCTGACACATCCAGCACACTTCAGTCACTCTTCCAAGCAACGCAGAACCTGGAAAGCCTCAACCTAATGTTCTCTGCTTCGAAACAGTCCGAGACTTACAAATCAACTACCATTGCTGGCGTTCGCAAGTTCTTCGAGAACAATCGGAAACTTAAGATAACTGCCTTCTGAGAGTTTTTGTAAGGGAGAGCAACTAGACCTTGCAGCAAACCTGCAGTCTCTGTATGAAGGCGGACCTTGTAAGCTTTCTAGTACACAGAAGTCAGTGATAGTTTGCTACTTTTGAGAATTCTCATCGGAAAGTAACAGACTTACTAAATTGCTGGACTATTTTTTGGCTTTTCATGGCTGTATCAAGAGCGTTGAGAATGTTGCGGGTTGCGTAGGCTCCAACAAGTAAGAGACAGTCATTTACTGTGTGCAAGATCACAAATATCTATAAGTCGACATAGCCTGAACATTTTCTCATAGTCGTTCATACTTATGCAAGTTCGACATGATTCATTGTTGAAGTCTGCCTATGCACTTCTCTTTCCCTGAGCTCCCCCGATTGCAATGTTTCATGCGTACAGAAAATGAGGTATGTTGAGATGAGTCTGAATGCATGCGTTATAGATGCCGGTGGGGATGTCATCACCCCGACGCACCAGCTTTGAACAGATAGTCACTTTGGTATTCAAACGTTAGACCCAATGATGGCCGATAGACTGAAAGATATGTCCTTCCGATGACTTCTTTTATCATCTTCGTCTCGTGTAAAGTGCTGTCCTGTTTCTTGGTGATGCGCCTTCGACGTGTACTTCCTCATGCCCACCTCCGCCAGTGCTTGGTTTCAGAAGCTGTCGTGCATTCCCACGCACTCCCCAGGACAGACGTGGCCCACCCGAAGTGACGGTTGCTAACCCCTCTTTCATACTCCGATAACGCTCGTGTGACCTAAGAGCCGTGTGACCTAAGATAGGCACCCGGGGGACGGGTCCACGGGTGGGGTTGGTATGGTGGTTAGGGTGGGTTAGGGTGCGGAGCGGGTGATTATTTGTGTTAGGTTTTTAGTTTGTTGTGCCCGGGTAATTCGTATCTTAGGTCACACGCCCGTTAGGTCACACGAGAGTTACCGGTTTCTCTTTCATTCGTCCCCGCCTCGATCGCTAGCGCCTCCCTCAAGGTCTGCGGACCCCGTAAGGCACGCAGAATTAAATGGTGATCTGCGTGCATCACGCGGATCTTCGGCCGTCGCAGCTTGTCATCCTGCACAAGCCAGTAAAGGTACCAGGCTCTGCAAAGCGGGGAAGAAGTCTTCGTGCCAAGAGCGCCAGTCAAAAACCAGATTTCACATCTCGCACTTTAACACTGCCTGGTGTTACTCTTACTTTTACTTCAAACCTGTTAAAACAAGCTGCCGGGTCGAAAAGCCTGTATCACCAATACGCTGTTAATTTCACCTTCAACTATTCCCTTGAAGTATGCTTTTCAGGGCGGCGTGCTCTTTTCGTCTTATTTCTAGGTGATTGCGGCTGCCCGGAATTGCAAGTTTGAGCGGTGCCCCGAGCGGATTCCTAACGAGAGTTTCCCCTCGGAGAGTGAGCCGTCTCCAAATCGCTTCGGTGATGTCAAAGCAGTTCCTCGGGTCCTGTTCAAGGATGCAACAACATGACGCGTAGTTTATCCGTCTGTTCGGAAAACGGACCAGCAAAAGTCCTTGACCGTCATGTGGATGAACAGGTCGGTCTGCCCACAAGGCTCTGCCCGGAGCAGACGCTCCTGGCTCGCTAGAAGCAAAGGCAGCTCCATTATTGGGCATGTCAGTTTGTTCTGGATCGTAAACGTGTGAGCAATTGAGCTATATGTCATGAGCTCAGCGACGAAGAGGGTAACCCTGTTCGGTTTCAACCAATTTTCTGTACATTCATCCCCTCCAGCCCTTCGTTGGAGTACGCTCGACCTCTCAAACGAGGCACGTTCAGCACGAAGCTCTTCTTATTTCCTTGCAGCTCCCAGCGATCGCGGGGACTTCGTGGAAAAGTTGAAGCTGCTCAGAACACCGCGTGAACAGCTGTCACTCTCAGCAGACTCTCGTTCGATTCTAAAAGTTCCTGCTTGTTGATGGACCAAACAGCGTGGAGCTGGCGGGACTCGAACCCGCATCTCTCAGACCCGGCCCATCTGGGCGAAGCTCGGAGCCCCAATCGAGGCCCCGGCAACGAGGAGCTTTCGCCCCTTGGGGATGTCACCCCTAATCTTGTAAACCTGAGGGATATCACCCCTGGGATTGTAACCCCTGAGCTTCCAGCTCTGATCATGAGGGATATCACCCTCTTTCGGGCCTTGGCGCTCTACCGATTGAGCTACAGCCCCGCTATAAAGGTGCGATTGTACACAATATCTCCAAATATAAGCAGCACTAGTGGAACCTCGAATTGAGTGTGGGCCAAAATGCTTTCGCGATTCGACAATCGTTGATCGAGCTGGGGACGGTCACCGAAGCTTCGATAGTCCGATCTGAGGAAAATTTTGAAGCCCAGAGGTTCGTGAGACGATCAGAACGTCAACTTGCACTTTGGATTGTCTTGGAGCTGGGCAAAGCCCATTCCACGGGGGTTAGAAGCATTGCTTACCAAAAAAGGTTTCTTGTTCTAGCACGAGCGTTGTGTGAATGAGTCATTGCCACTAGCATATTTGCCAAACTATGATCAGAACCTTGTTATGAAGTAAGAGGCCTTCGTACTCAATAAACGGGAGAATGCGACCCAGAATAAGATTGAAGATTAAAGACATGCGATGATAGGACGCTTGAAATGTGTTTCCCGTTCAATCATCACACCGCGTATCGAGATTTTTAAATATTATATATTTGACTGGCTTGTTTCTGTGCGAAAGTATGGAAGTGACCGTGACGGTCCGCTTTTATATTTGTGAAAGTGGCTATCTACAAAACCAAGAAGGGGACGGCGAATTAGATGCTGAGACATCGTAAGGGCAGTTTTGCCTCTTTGATGGGAAGGGTATGGATGTTCTCGCATGCACGCGGCCCAATCATGGCTGCAGTGGACCCAGGTGAACGAATCTTCAACATATTATTTTGGAGTCAAAAGCGGATGGCTCAATCTCGTGCAAGACTGGCATCCGTGCGGCTTATCACTGCGAATTAACATCCTCGTCCGAGAGCTGCATAAGATGACTGGCCGGATGCATGAACACAAACCCTGGAGCCAATTGACCGCAACGTGGCCGTATGATTTCAGGCTTAATCATCTTTTGGATCGAATGAGCGATGCATTAAGGGTTTGCAGCTTTTCATTGATATGAAGACGACAAGCATAGTGCAACCCTGAATGAGGAGATTTCACGGCACTCGGACATATAAGTGGCTGAGCTATGTCTCAAATTGCAATGTCCAGTGTTAAAGTACCAAAAGCAATTGGAAGATATTGCGCATGCTAAAGTCGTTGACATTTTCATGATGGGCCTGATGCCCATTCATTCGAATTCATGATCATCGATCCGCTTGCAGGCATGTTTATTTCCTGCGGAGTTCGATAAAATATACTCTTCTATCTCTTCGTGTGGCGTCACTCTGCTTCGCTTTCGTGGCAAGCGGATTCTGGCCCGCTTGTCCGAATTGCGGACAGCAGGAGTACGTGGAAGACCAGGACGGTCTGATTCTGCTCGAGTATATCGGCGATAATCGCAGAGTTGCGGCGGCCTCCGAGTGGATCAGGTAGGCACTGGCGAGAAGGTGGAGAACAAGGAGAGGAGCAGTCAATGATGCAGGCGGGCTTTCAATTCCTAGGGGATGACGCGAAGCTCCTGGGGACCTACAAGCAGGCGGGACAATTAAGTTAAGGAGACTGTACAAACGGCCAGAGAGAAATTATTGATACCAAAGAGACTCAGCTGATGGAAGGTATTGTTGGTTCGAATGGTGTACCAAACTCTAGAGCTTCTATTCAAGTCCAACGTTCGTTCAAACACGATGGGTTCCTGCATGCCATCTCCATTAGGCGCACCATGTCGAAAGCAGTAATGCGAACCCGGTCGAGCCGCCAAATTAAAGGGGGGACTATGAACCCGTAAGCAGACGAAGTTTTTGCCATGCTGAATATCCCCCAAGTCTTCCTGAGACAAAGTTTAAGAATTTGGTGCACGCCTTGCAATCATGTTCAAACGTACGCACGCCACTAGTTGGTAGCCACCTCTCGAGCTTTTCGCAACTCAAGAGACCGTTGTTGTTCCCGGTGAAGTCGAAGTTGATGTTCAGCCGCAGTTGTGTTTCATCAGCTTGGGCTGCACTACTGTACTAGTACTAGGGCTCGTTAAGGCTGATCTCGCTAGCGCGCTGGTTGTAATCATGGACCATGCTGGGGAAGTAACGGACAACGTCATGAGAAGCGATGGGCTAAACGCTAGACGCTAGTGTTTCGGGAGTGTTTCTAAGACTTGGCGTCTGACTCAAATGCAAGATTCTATTACCAAGTCCTCGGAGGCCAACAAAAGAACGTACGCATATGTAGATGTTGTTCAATTTGATTAAGCAAGCTCAGATTAACAAAAATAATTGCGAAGTTGCATATATCAGGGATGACTGTCTAAGGAGCCCGTCGATTTGACCCAAGCCCTAGCTTTCCTGGCCTTCATTGGGTCTGATTAATTGCAGTGGTTACCAAGATACAGAATAATCAATCAGCTGGGAGTTTTCCCTTCCGGATTACACTTACGTATGCCTTTTAATGCCAAAAATCGCTGTGTTTGTTTTTGATTGCATCGAGGACTCAATTCGACCGGGGACTTCAAACATGGCGTCGGAAGCCCGGAAAACCATAACCTTTGCATAAGTGAGTCACAAGTGAGTCAGCCAAACATTTTGAAACCGTAAATGGCAGTCATCAGCTCGCGCGCAATCAAACTTGTGATCGAGACCTTCCGTTTCAACGCTGGATCATATCGAACGGCCACATCTCTGCACAGTGCGAGTGTTGCTCTTGCACAGGCTCTTCTGCATGCAGCGCTCAAATGGCGTTCTGGCGGCGTCGACTCTTGCACGAGCACTGCAAACGCATTGAAGCACCAGGCGGCCAGACCTGCACCTGCAAGGATCTGTTGACGGAACAATGCTGAGCCAGCGCACTGTATGTTTGGCAGCATTTCAGCAGATGTAAGGTCAGATTGAGCTAGAGCGGCGCTCTAACAAAAAGCTGTTAACGTACTATCCTGCACATGCTGTCTCCAGCTGTGAATTGGCACTGAGCAGGAGTCTTATAACTGCAATGCTGGCATGCTCGGACTGAGTCAAAGACAAGCTTCAAAAACTGGAATGCTGACAGATTGCATTCTCAAGCTAAGCTAGAAGAATTGGTGACAGACACTTGAAGATGCAGGCAGCTGAGGACATGCAAGTGGTGAGCAACTCCAGCAAAGCCGCACATGGAAGTTCTCTGGCATGAAGCATGAAGCATTCAATGCTGCCGATCAGCCGGTTGGAAAGCGTGTAGTTGCCTTCAAAAGTCCTGCAAGTGGACGCTCGATGTGGACGCTCGATGGATTGAATAGCAGCGTTGACTTGGCCCACTAGCCTCTTGAAGTGCCAGCTGCTTCGGTAAATCATATTAGTTTTCTGCTTGCGGCTCACAATCGTGGCGCCATCCTCTTGAGATTTATGTTTCTGAAAATGTTCTGCTTACACCTTGCAAATCTTCTGCCTTATATGTCTGCAAGAGAGGTAGTGGCCTAGGGTCCCATCTTCATTGCAGATACCTATGATTCAGTGCTCATTCAAAAGCAACCAGTACACTTTCATCACTCTGCCTCTTTTGAACTGCCTGTAGGATGACGCAGAAGAGATGGTTCCTGTGCATCAAGCGGACCACTTTGTGTTCACAGCACAAAAGGAGAACCTTGGGCCAGGCAATGAAAGGGGCAGGAATGGCAGCCGCCGCCCGAGGCCTGCCAAGCATCTGACTTCAGCAGTACGGTGAGTAGGTAGTAACCGCATCCCCGACCTCCCACAGAGAAGCTGACTTTGGGGGGAGCGCTTTTGTTCCCACTCAGCCACCTTCCATAGCTTCATGTTTCGAGGGCCAGACGCTGCTTAGACATGCTGGTCGCTTCCCTTAAGGTGGTGACTCAAGCGGCCCCGTACTTCCATAGCTGAGGAATTCCTACTCTGTCTTCGCCAACATGCAGGTTAGCAAGTGTGTCCGTCCTGTGTGTGCTATCCTCTGACATTTTGGATTCCCACAGACCGCTTGATGCATCTTCTTGCAACTCTTTCTGCGCAGGTCAGTAGAACAGAAGACGCATCACAACCTGCCGGAAAGTAAAGAGACCGGGAGCGCAAGTCTAGGCCAAGAGGACATCATCATAGCATCTGCCATGGAGGAGCCGCAGTCAGGGCGGTGAGTCCGCTAGGAGTGCCGATTTACCAGACGTGTGCCAGAGGATGGTGAAGCACCTTTGAGTTGGCTGAGCAGAGCATGCTTGCATAGCATTCTGATATTGGTCACAGTGTTTTTAGTTCAATTCATGCAATGCAATACAAGAGCAATGGTCCAGCTCCTGCTTTCTTGTCTTGTATCTCCTCATGGTCTGTCACAATGAGAAAAGAAAGATAGAGCAACTCAATTGTTTTTTTAAATTACGCGGGGACGATAGAGCAGAAGAGACGATGATGCCACAAGTTCCGATCAGTCTTCTTGTTGCAGCCTCTATCGTCCCTGCGTAATTTAAGCAGTTCGATCTGGTAGATTGGCTGGTCAGTCAATGGACTTTCTACATGCAGACAAGGTCAGCTAGCCTTGCATGGCCAAACCTTCCAGGTTCTTTACAAATTCTCTTGGCGATTGCAAGTACAATCTAGATCCCTGCTCTCTGCATACATCAATCTGCCAAAGGTCTGAAACGTCTAGTGATACCTGTCATTCCCACACGTGCAGGAAAGCTGAGCCGGTTCAGAAGGCTCTGTCTTCACCCGTCATCCCTCAGCCGCACCAGTACGAGGAGATGGCCCCCATCCACAAGTTGGCGCTGCGCGGAACACCCTTTCCCACTCTGCAGCGGACCATTCTAGGAGAGCTGGCGCCCAACAGCCCTGTTCTGGGTTTTGGAGGACCCCCCTGGGAGGAGAATGCGTGCACAAGGTTGCCCACAAAAGACGGCGAAGCGGTCATTGAGCGAAAAGAGGAGCCGGAGAGGGGTGAGGTGGACGACCCCAATTACGACGCAGAAATGGACAACCCCGATGCTGGCGCAGAAATGGACGACCCCGATGCTGGCGCAGAGATGGACGACGATGATGATGGCGCGGAGATGGACGACGACGACTTTGGCGCAGCAACAGGCGAGGGAAAGGTTCTCGCTGGAGACGAGAGTACCGCGTGGGTTTACCAAGAAGAAGAGGAGCCACAGCTCCTTTATCAGGTCGGTATTGCGGTTCTACTGGGATTTGAGGAAGGACTCATCTGGCGTCCGTTCTTGATATCTGGAGCATCAATATCCAAGAAAGCACAACGCAATTGTGGTCACTTGCTGCTCGATTCAAGGGAGAATGAATCTAACCAAGGACTGTATTCAACCAAATATCCAGGTACTAAAGCTTGTGCAACCTCTTGAGCAGATGAGTTTCTCCTGGGCGTGCGTTTCCATACAGAGGCTCTCGCCGCCAATCTCAAACCAGTCTGTGTCCCTTGCAGGCCGACAGGAGCTCGAAGCTGGAAGCTCTGGAAGAGTGGCTGGACCTCCTAGAAGCGGTACCGGGTGGAACCATTGCAACTCCAAGGGGCTTCGCAGAGGCTGATGCTGAATGCAACAGAAAACATCAATACTCTTGGAAGGTGTGTCTGCAGTCCCTCGAGTGGGTTTCCTTTTTGACGCAAAACAGCATCTGAGGACCGCATTCGGAGGACCGCTATAGCAGCCAGCCTAGCTTTTCTCGTTCAAAACTCCACAAGATTGTTTGACTCTGAAAGCTCTTCCGCAACACCTTTGGAATGGCGAGAGTCTTGACGACGCCCTTTCAGCCAACTGCTTTCAACTCGCTGCAAGGACTGCTACCCACAAAGGTGACAAGACGGCAAGCCGAACGTGGTGCCCGATGTCCGAGTCAGTAACCCTGCTTTACGTGCAGAGTATATTGAACAAGGACCTTGACCGCGTGAAGGAGGGGTGCAAAGCGGGGCTCAAGAGCGGGCCGCGCCTTCAGAACGTTATGAACTCTCTGGTCGAAGCTCTCAATACGGCAACCGAGTACCTCTCCCCTCGTCACGTGAGCTGCTCCTGCGCCAAACTCAAACAAGTTGATTTGGCAGTGAGCAACATCGATTCTGGCCGTTTGGCGATATTCATTTGACGGCAGACCGAGCAGAAAGCTTCTTGTATCGTACACACTTTGTTCAAATCACTGTACTCCTTTTCGCCATTCTTTTGTGTTGGCTGCCGAGTTGTGGCACGGGAGTCATGTTGAGTCTTGACAACCGCTTCGCTGCTCGTTTCGTCAACCAATGCTTGGAAGTGTACCCTAGGCGATGAGGAAAGCACGGCGTTGAACACGTGTTCTGCCCAAGAATGGGATGCAAAGGATGAGTCTAACCTGCAACAACAATGCGCACCGCACCCTGACATTCGCCCTAAGCTTTAACCAACCGCGCTGAAGTTGAGCTTGAAAACCTCTTCCTCAAATTTCCCTCTCTTCGTGAGTCCGCGTATATTATCTGCCACATGGGCGTCACATTGCTCCGCTTGCAGCACACCTTACTGATTTCGCTGTCTGTTTCCAGCCTTCTCCACTTCCTCCGCAGGTTAAGCAGTTCTACCGCCGGGCCCTGTCCTTCCGCTGCCTGCGCCGCGCGCTCCGCGCGTGCTTCGCGCCCAAGGACAACCGTGACCAGTCACTCTGGCTCGCGTCCGCGGGTGTCCTCATGCTCATGACGCGCTACGTCGCGTTGCTCCGGAAGCACATCGAGTATCTCCGGGGCATCATCGACCGGTTCTGCGTCGTGGGCGAGATGCTCCGCACCGACGACGCGCCCCTCCAGACGCTGCTCCTCGTGCTCACCCGGGCTCTTATCGACCTCGTACCGGTGAGCTGACGGCAAAGCGTCTGCTTTGAACTAGCAGAGTTTTTAACCGACGCCGCTGACGGTCGAGGCTAGAGCAGCGGTCAACACACCTTGGGGCGATATGAAGTGCAAACTTTTTTGGATCAGATATCATTGTTGGGATAAACGTGTGGTCGGCAATCTCACCCACTGAGTTGCTTGAGCGACTGCTTAGAATCGTGTCGACTGATTCAACCTCCTCTATGACCCGTCTTAGTAACAGACCCGGTACTTTAGCCGCGCATTGCAGAGCCACATGCTGCAGTGCATAGCAGCAACAGGCATTTGTGAGCAATTGTTAGACTGCCTGAGCAGTGTGCGACGTGTTCATCCAGTGTCCTGCGAAGAAAGTACGCCCAGGCTTGCTTGTACTGGTTCTATATCTTTGCAGTTAGAAACGTTGCTTGAAGAAACTACTTAGCAGGCGTGTCGACGCAGCACGCACTTGACGGGTGCAGATAATAGGTGTCTCCTTACCTCTGGAAACCAGCAGATCTCACTCCCCTCCAGAGGAGTCAGCTACTCCTATGATTCCGTCCGGCTCTTTACAGATGCCCACCTTGTTTGAAGCCGCATCGCCCTTCACCAGAAAACACGCGCTCATCGCTCGCCACTTTGATTTTATACTGCGTGCAGACGTCTGACTGGCTCTGCCTCGACCCGCTCCTTGACGTCATCATCAAGCAGACGGTGGCGCAAGCGAACGCTGACGTCAGCGCTTCAACCCGCGTTTCGCCTGACGACATCGATGGGGTGGTCCGCGCTTGCGCGCTGCTGATGTACTGCGTGCGTCACCACGGCACCAGGCTTCGGTACGTGCCACTCGCATTTCGATCTGGGTATCTGCATTCAATAGGCTCTTGGTCGGTTTGCAGGAGAAGCGCTTTTCTTTTCTAAGCGACATCCTTTGTATGCGGCAAAAGAAGCCTTGAAGAATTTGGCTCATGTCACGAAAGGCTGCCATCTGTTTTTGTGTTCTCACGGATTAAGCACGAGCTGCAGTTAGGATTGACGCATCCGCTCCTTCTGGTAAAGCTTTCAAGGAACTCACTTTCCATGTGTTTTTCTTGACTTTTTCTTGGATTATCAAATTGCCAACCCACCATTGTTCAGTGAAGTCATATTCAACACTGTTCCCTTGGATGGCGCACTTTCGATACTTTCCCATAGTTTGCACCTGTGGTCAGTGCGCCGTTTGGGTGCTGTACGTTAACAAAGTCAGGTTGCTCAACCAAGCAGTCACGTCCTGAATCTTTGCGACACGGAAACGAGAAGAACAGGTGTCTCGTGCTCGTTCCTGCCGACCAACTAACAAAATCGTTTCACTGCACTTCCCAAGTACCCCCCTTCCCAGTCCGCAGACGTTCCGCGAGGGGAACTGAATTTGACGGAACGAACCCGCTTCAAATACAACGTCAGTGTAATCAACCAACACAGAGTCCCTATCCAGCGTTTCCCAATCTTCTATTCCAGGCCATTCGTCTTCCGTCACGGCGCCCTCGAAGCGGTGGCGCGGCTGGCCGGGCACGCGGAGCCGCGCGTCGCGATGATAGCCGTCGAGTTCCTGCGCGCGTGCCTGTTGAGGCACGACGCGCACTACGTGGCCCGCCTGATGCAGGGCGACCTTTTGGCGGCCGCCATCACGACCTTCCGGGCGGCCTCGTACGCGCGCACCTCCAACGACGTCACGGATGCAGTCCGCCAACTGATGCACTTTATACTTCTGGTGAGCTCGTTTGGGAATTTGCGCGGTCTACGAAGTATATCGTGTCGTTGTCGACGCGATGAAGACGGAAACTCTTGTTACCCGCACACGTAGGCTCCTTTTTCAGCCCTTTGCAGGTCACCTTCTTGCTAAGCCGGTCTAGCTTCGTGTCCAATCTTGAGGCTTTGTGAAAAGTTCTTTTAGCTGGAACGAGTTGGCCTTTTTTGTTAAGCGTCGGCGTTCACGTTTCCTCTGGTTTCCATCACTTTGTTGTATCTTATCGTCGTCAATGGTCAGATTCTTGGCATCCAAGGGTTAATTTCCTCGTCCTTTAGTATGAATCTTGTCATCTGAGCTTACTTTTCAACGGTGTAAATGTGCATACCTGGACCAATGAAGCAATCTGCTTGGATTCGACCCCGCCTCCGTCCATTTTTTCGGCAAAGGTCCAACACAGAGATGGATTTTTCAACCAGGCAGACACCAGAATGCTTTCGCCACAATTGAAGCGCATGCATTTGTCACACTCTCAGCATTAGCTTTTGTCGGGTCCTTCGATGTCAGAGCCCTGCTTTGTTGCCGTACAGGCGGACGGACCGGTGGCGGCACTTAAGCCCAATGTTCGACAACTCTTGTTTCCCGAAGCTTAGTGCAAACATGTGCCTTTGACCGTTGCTCAGATATAGCTCAGCAGATATGGTTCACGAAACGTAGTCTTCTCGATGAGCGACAATGCAATCATATTTAAGGGTTTGAAAGAAGGAGCTTGATAGGATCAGTGCGAGGAGCCGTGTTCAACAAACCTGCTTATGCAAGATACGAAGGGCTCGGAAGTCGTAGAGTGATACAACCAGCAAGACTGACAGGCTAGTTTTGTTGGAAGATCGAATATGTAAGTTAGGAGCTCGGGATGGGCCAAGTTTATCGAGAAAAAGTTTGTCGGATGAAAACAGCGCCCTACGGATACTGTACAGATGCGGATTGGTCAAAGACGGCAAGGTTGCAAGTTAGTGAAATGCAATAGTCTTTGTGGACTCGCGCATGGTTTCCTGCTTTTGGATCGATGCATGAGCAATCTGCCCGGCCGTGACTGCGGTAATTGTCAACAGTTCTGTAGACTAGTTGTCGAGCAGACCGGCTGGTGAGCTAGCCTGCTCTGAAAGTGCCAGGGTTAATGCGAACGGCTCATGAGATGTCCTGATGCATCCCGCCAATTATGTCATGCAGCTCTAGTCGGTCAATGTGCATGCTCTACTAAGCTAGAAAACATATGCACCGCGGGGTGCATGTGGCATGCCAGCCTGTCCAGTTCTGATATGTGGAAGATGTTGCTCTTTTTTTCTCGCTCATTTCAAGCGTTGATCATGTGGGTGCATACATACGGTTCGTACACGGCCACATCATTGCGAACGCCTTATGCGAGGATGGCGCCGAATTCTGCTTTCGCTGGTCTTGCAGGAGTGCGCGTTTCTAGATCAACCCTAGTTTAGCATCTAATTTATGGATGCTTGCAATATTGGAGCATCCGTGCAGACTGTCACTTCGACACCAACACTCATGGAACAAGCGGAGTATTTGACGAGCTCCTCGATGCTCGATGGATCATTGGAACATATAATTCCAAACGGTCTAAGCAATCAGAGCACAGCAATATCGAATCTCTTCAATCTCTTCTCCGTTCGCATGATTTGTAAGGTCCACTACCAGAGATAAGCAATAAAAGCTCCATATTTCACGGAAAGGCAGTTCATGAGTGGTATCCGGCAAGCAGACCAATCTATGCTGCTGGGCCATAATTTTGTCACAGAGCGCTCCTCTAGCCTTCGACATCCTGCAATGAATCGATCCTCTGTGCAGGCTTCGCTCTAGCTTTGAGAAGTCCAGCTCATTGAGCATTTTGGTCCTCGTCACGGACTGTCCGGGCTTAGAGACTGCTTCTGATGGTTTCTATCGATTGCACCATCGGATCGTCAATGTCCTTGCCCAGCTCGATCAACGGTTCTCAAGTCACACAAGCTCGGCCCACAGATCATCGAGTGACAATTGGCGCTGTTTATATATGGGGACACCTTATCCTCAAAACACCGCACGTATGGAAGAGGGGCTGTAGCTCAATTGGTAGAGCGCCAAGACAAGGGCTGATATGCCTAGGGGCAAAAGGTCCTCGCCCCGCGCGAGTGGCCAAGTCCCTGCCGGGGCCTCCAGAATGAGGCTCCGAGCACCGCCCGGATGGGCCGCGTCTGAGAGATGCGGGTTCGAGTCCCGCCAGCTCCACGCTTTTGACTGCACCAGAGTACGCAAGTTGCTGGAATAATGAGAATTTCAAATCGCTGAAGGCACCATTGGTGCCCTTCTAACGCCAAACAAGTGCGTTGATTGGCGCCAATCTGGTGGGCACCTTTCTGGCCACTGAAAGGCAACAATTTGTCGGGGGGTAAGGTTTCTGATGAAATCCTCATTATTCCAGCAATGGTCAGAACGATGTAGATGTTTCCGCGATGTCGAAGCAGCTTCGGTAGTCCCTGCTGCAAACAACCAGGGTAAAAGGTCTTGATTCGGCTGCCACGTACTAAATATGCTTGAGTCTGAGAGTTCGAGCTTCCAATGAATGCTCGGAGGAAATGGATATACAGCACCTACCACTGGTTGATCAATGAAAGCGTTACACGAGATCATTGGCAATGCCACAGCTGATCAAGCAGGATCCAATAACGGGCGGAGAATGCTTGCAATTGAAGGATCAGTTGTATTTAGATGCACCACAGTTCGAAGAGATCTGATTTGTGCAATTTTGGAACGTAGAAACGCTGGTTCTGATGCTCACCCTTTTCTGTTGGTCCGCGGATCATCCACGAGCCCTGCCATACTTCAAGCTCGACTCGGAGCCGGTCCACCTCCAGGCCAAATGCGACTTTCAGCCTATCAAATTCTGGACGAGATTTTGAATTCGTTCGAAGTCTTTTCGTACAAAGATCTTCGTCTTATATGGAACTGCAAACCGTGTGTTTCAGCATAATCCTGCTTTTCAGAGGGTTTTAGGGGTACAGTCGCTCTAGGCCTGCTTGGTCCCCAGGACGCGGGGCACCTGCAGCAGTGGATGCTCCCTTCATTTGTCCCCGCCACGATCTTCAGCGCTTCCTCCAGCTTCGCCGCACCGGCTGTACGGTTGGCGCCAACAGCTTAGCCCAGATGCACCATCCGATTCTAGTTCGCGCCAGAATCCGATTGCCAAGAACGCGAAGCACAGTGACATCACAACAGGAACCAGATGTAAAGTAAGATTGAGAAAACATGCCTGCAAGCTGGTAGATCTGAGATCGAACGCTTGGGTAGAGTGTAGATAACGTCACCGTCCTTCCAACCGTTCCATTTGTTGCTTCGTTCCACGTTGGAACGTGGCCCTGGCAAACTTTCCTCGAATCCAAAAGCTGTTGTTAGTCACGATTGCAGCCGGGACCATAACATGTTTGTCGTCCTCATCAAGGAAAGGCAGAACAGAGCGCGCCCGAGGCTCTGTCCTGCGCTTATCCAATGAGAAAATGTCGGTCGACACAAAAACCCCGTCCAAAGCAGGTGCGTGGAAAAACTTCATACGGCAGCTCAGGGTGACTTTGGTTGGAGTCATCGAAGAGGCCACGAAACTTTACTTCCAGTGTTCCTTCAAGCTCTGTCACAATAACATACATAGCCAAAGCGACTCAACGGCACTTGGGCTTTGGGTCCTTGAGATTACCAGTTTAAATCTCGATCGAATCTCTCATGATCTGCAGCGGTCGTTCTGTCCCACCACGTCAGGAAGGAAAGGTCCGATGCGGGCATGACTCAGGAATCTGAGAGGCCGACAAGGTTGCAAGGCCGTGTCAGAATCCTCGTCCTGCCTTGAAGGTTTCTTTGATCGGCACAAGAAGATGAAGTAGACCTTCTTACCCGACTGCACTTAGCCTTTTGATTAATGCTGGTGTTCTTGAAGCTTGCTGCCTTGCGAAAGCACCACATGAAGCTGTCTGTCATCGAGATGATGTTTAGAAACTCCAGCTACAGAATGCGACTCCGGTGTCATTCTTATTGCCATAACCACTAAATCTGCTTCCCTACCTGGCTGCATTAGTGAGCACTGAGAAATGTCCTGACACAATCAGGCTGAGTTGGCAGGAAGTGTCTATAGGTGAACCTCGTTTTCTCCTCGTGCACTCATCCTTTCCCTTTTCGGTGCTCCTTTTTGCTCCTCCGCTTTGCTTGTTGTCTCGATCATAACGAAGATTTTGATTTGCTTGCCGTTGAACGAAGTTGACGTCGACCAAGCAAGGCTAGGTTCTACTTCGAGATCGTACTGGAGTATCATGTGAACTTACGCTTTAAAAAGCGTGTTCTCGTGGCGCGTTCTCGTTCCTCCCTTCTTAGCTTGTGTATTTTCGCCAATCCCGACCCCCGGATCTTTGTCTCCACGTGGCGACTGAGCATTTTCAGCCGTCCGCCCCCCTGAACCGATCTCTCGAGAATTTTTCCCGGGCACCTGCCATTGCACCTGCCCTGCATTCCCGCTCTTCTTCCCTGACCCCCGTTCCCTCTCCTCGAGCAGTCTTGCATCGAACGTTCCCCTCCTGCGCAGAGCCCTTTCAACTTTCTCCTGCCTCGCCTCGGACTCCCCATTCCAGAGTCTCCGTTCCTTCTCCCGAGCACTCCTGAGCCGCCCCCTCCCAACTCTAGTCCCCTAGCTCCCTCTCCTGCGCCGCCTGCGGGCTCCTCCTCCCTAGATCTCTCTCTCCCCCCGGTCGACCCACTCTGGGCACCCCTTAAAGTTTCACTCCGGACGTCCGCTTCCCTTTTATTTTCCCGGGCGGTCCTGCGCCAGCCGCTCTTCCCATTTTCTCGTACCCTGGCGTCTCCATTCCGCCAACGCGTGGTGCTGCGCCCGTAGCGCCTCGTTTAGACGGGTTTGATTCCCCTGGTCCCGGCAATTGACGTCAGCATGGGCGGCGAGCAGCGCGCGCGCGCTGCTGACGCGGTCCTCCGATGTGAAATGCCTGCGGGAGGGGGCGCCGGTATAAAATGGCCGGGAAAGTTGCGTGAGAAACGGATCTTGTTGCATCGGGGCCCATGATCGCAGCAACATCTCTGCTTCATACTCGTTCCTTCTTCCTCGTCCCCTTGTTCAATTTTCAGTGCTTTGGTTATGTTCTCATTCTTTTTGCTTTCGCGCCTACTTTCTGAAGAGCAATTCTTCGTAGTCGTAGGAAAGAAGTGAACAGCAATATATGAGGCAATCACGAATTTGCACGGAATGAGAGCAAAGAGTAGCATGACCAGGAACGAAGATGCAGCTCACATGTGTCCGTCCTTCAAAAGGGCCGGCTCTAAGGTTTCCAAGGACAAGGCCACTAGTGGATACTGAGAGAGGAGCATCAGGGGGAGGTTCGGGCAAAAATGCGAAGTAGGGACTGCATAAGGACAGAAAGTCAGACTCAAGCAAGAAGTATAACTCCTGGGTGCTTCAACTTTAACAAAAAAATCCTGCCGACGGTAGCAAACCTCAGCTGCAAGATCCACATAAGTTCAAGCTGTTCCTTTCAGAGCCTCAAGCACTCAAAACTCTTGGCATTGGGTGGACACGCGAGCAACTTATCCGGAATGCTCACCGTCCGATCCGTCCGTCGTAGTCGGCAGCGTCCGGGTCCGCCCCAAAGAGCAGCATGGTCGCCGAGCTCCGTGAACAGCCCCGCCGTGGGCCGGCTCGGCACAGGCGATTCGCGTCGTTCCGCAGCAGCAGCTCCGCTTTGAACCTGCAGACCGGAGTTCCGTCTCAGCAGGGCGGAGAAATTCGCCCCAGGAGACCAAATGACCGCCTCAGACAACCGGAGTGGCCAACTCAAGAGACCGGAATGGCCGAGTCAGGAGACTACCGTGGCCAACTTAGGAGACCATTACGGCTGCCTGGACCTCTCAGCTCTTGCTAAACATCAGACCTCAGCGCGAGGCATCAAGCTGTGCCGGTCCGCAATTCCCGTCTGACTCGAAAAGCGCGAGACTCGACGCAAGGTCCGTCACCCTTTGTAGCCAACGGATGCCACGTTCAAATACGTCGATGTTGTCTGAGTGCCCTCCTGGCCTGAAAGATGAGTTGGGGTGAAGGAAAACTGTTCAACCCGGGTGATTTTACCGGGGCTGCATTCACGGCGGTCGGCTGCAAAAAAATTGTCCACAAACATCATCACTGCGAAAAGCAAATTAATTTTGACACGTTGTTTCGATCCAGCTTCGAGCATCATGTATTTCCAAGGCTCCTCGTTCCCCTGTACAATAGCTGGTCCACGCATGTTGCCAACGACATTCGTGCTCACTGGTTACGCCTGCGCCCGTCGGACGGAAGCCAATGACAACCTCTTCGTGTATTCTGATGCCCATTGACTGTTGCAGCGCTCGTCATCTTTGGGCTGACGTGGCAGCCGGCCAAAGTTGATTGAGAACAATTTCGTGCTGACGAAGTCGCTGGTCATGATCATTGGCGGTCTCTCAAGGGCCGGATCAGCTCGCCCCCCTAGTTCTTTCGCGAAACCCCGGACTCAAGGGAGTGCGGAACAGGCTGCAAGTACTGCACGTGGGCCCAGTTGATTCTGGTCGGGCAGAGCAGTGTCAGCAGAACCTAGCAAACCTGGAGGATCCATCGGATAGCAATCGGACTCCGCTCACCGCTGGTCGGTAGACGACTTTGGCGGCGCATGTTGGGGGCGAGGCTTGTCAGACCCGGAAGCGCTACTCGAGAATCACCCGGCACTTGCCTTTGGGCTTTTGGAATTCACCACGGGGAGGTGCTTTAACCAGTCAATTCTACTGTTAACGGTCAAGCTCCGACGCATGGAGAAAGCCGCCCGTTCTTTTAGAATGTACGTTCCTGCAAAGAATCTGATGTGAGGTTGATCGTAAGAAGAATCATGTCGCGAAGGAGAAGGAAACAGAGAAGGACTCTGGCCTGCCGTCTTACTAATGTATTCTGGAGGGTGATGGAAGAGACTGGGCGGCACTCTCGTCCAATATGTGCACGCAGGCGCTTTGCCTTTGGACGCAACAATAGAACTGATGCGCCGGGTTTGATCAATCTGATTGCACAACATGATCCAGGCGCAGGTCTACGTGTGACGAACAGAACGGAGCTACCCCACGAAGTCGAGAAAATAGGCGGATGGGCCATTGATGCTTTAACTCGGAGTTAACTCGTGGAAGTCAACTCATTTTTTGGTACAAGTTCCCCGTATCAGTTGTAGGACCTCAGACTGGGACCTCGGTCCGCCTTGTCCACCAACCACTGGTCATTCAACAAAGCGGAATGTTCCGATCTGGCCCCCGGATCGGCGGCGTTCCAGAACGAAGGCGCGAGCCAGACGGGGCGCCAGGCGGCCTGCCGCCGCCTCACTAACTTGATTGACAGGACCATCCTGAAAGCCGTCCTCGGCTTGCTCTAGACTTGTTTTGCAACGGATTAGTTTGCTCAGTCATGAGTTACGACTGTACAGGAATGTTCTAACGTGAAACTTTGAAAAAGATGAAAAAAATCATGCTCGTTGCTTGTGTTTGCAAGCGCTTTGCGCCTTCAGCTTCAAGCAGGACCGGCCGTTAGCAATTAGTGACCGCGTGGCTTTTATGGGGCGCGTTGCTAGCATGACGCTGCCTCACAACCGGCGTCCGTCGATTTGGAGGAGGGCTCAAGCGGGCGCGCAGGCATGCACTACTGTGGTGTGCCGGCCGTGCGCGCAGCCGCGCGGCCGCGCCCGCAAATCCCAAGTCCATAGTAGTCATAAGTTGTCTAACTGAGGCCGCGGGCGCGGTACCTTCGCGCGGTTTCACGCGGCCGGCCGCGTCACGACATGGTGGTTGGTGACGGTCACGTCACCTCGCCGCAATCCCCAGTTCTTGCATTTCATTGGTTCTCCTTGCACACGTGGCATGGCCTTGTATTTCCTAGTCTAGACTCTATTGGGGATACTCTATTGTCTAGGTCCTAGCTGAGCCTGGGCCGGTGCAACAAATCAACAAAACGCTGAAAAGTCTTCCGTGCAGGCAGGCGTTAGTCAACAAGGTTCATTGGACGGAGCATCACCGCGACTGGGCTTGGGGTCTTCACGCAGTCTGCGGGGCGAACTCGTGGCGTGCCAGGTAATCCTCTCCAACCTCTCCAGCTCAGGTAGTATTGCCTGTTCCAGGCTCACAAAATGCAGGTAAGAACGCTTCAAGGATCTGAAAGCGGCAGGTAAGATATTCATAGGATCGGAAGAGTGTCTTGCAAGTCTTTGCTGTTGGTTGCCCTTTGCTTCTAATACACAAAATTATAACTGTCAGCACAAGGTCTCTGTCGATCGATTGCATACATTTGCCAAACACCACAGGTCTGGCGCTTTGTTCAGAAGTAGGTAACTTTTGGACGGGCGGTAGTCATGGGCTCAATTTGTCAGTCTCTAGATTGGGCACCTTTCGACTAGTGAATGGAAAACACGTTAGGATTGAACAAAGACAACTACTGGAGCTGGCGGGGAGCTGGCATTCAATGATATGTCATGCATCATTGAGAATCTTTTTACGAGAGTTATCATGTATAGCGGGTAGGCGGACTCTGGGGATGTGAACCCTGTCCTTCGTCTTTCTAGCTCAGGGGGCTTCGTAGCTTTTTTGCTACTCATGATCTTGGGTTGCTTTAAGAACCACGATACCGTCCAGGACACGAGCGACAGACTTAAAAGCCTCAAGTGGCTCGCATTAAGAGTCACTTTGTCGACCTTTGTGTCTGTTTAGTTCTCGCAGGTTGTTCGATCAAACTGCAGTGTTCTGGGCTCTAACACAGCCCCCCTGAAATCGGTAAGTCTCCCTCATCATTTGTGTCATTTTTCGGGAGCAAGTGGCAGCAGTCAAGACACCGAGCTGTTTTGCTCCTGCCTGAGCCAATGCGCTCTCCAAGGCAGCGGCTGTTTGCCTAAGCATCTGATGGGTTTTTATCCAAACGGTGCTTGAGCTGTTTGCTTCGAGCTGATTGCTCAGCATGATGAGCAGGAAAGCCGAGTGCACCTGGAGATCATGCTAGGCCAGTTGAGCCAGGCTTCTGTACAGAGCCTCGAAGCACGTGCATTGGCACGGTGCTTCAAAGTGTCGTTGACTGCCGCCAGCAAAAACCCAAAA
>DF236955.1:471012-484303 GCA_000708835.1 Klebsormidium nitens | reverse complement strand
GTTCGCGTATTGCAGGGCGGAGGACATGAAGGCGGACATCATGATCAAGGCGCTAGCACCGAGGAAGTTCAAGAAGTGCAAGAGCGAGATAGAAATTGCATAGTCATTAGTGTGTGGGGGAGTATTAAGATACGGGCATTGAGGGACCGAATCTCTGGGTGATTCGAGGGTTTTAGGATCATGACGTCGACGGTAATTCGAGGGTAAGTAGTTACGGTTACACAATTAAAGGCGCGCGGGTTACAGCGTTACACCCGAATGACTTGGCGATGACCGTCGATATTGTGTAGGTACACTGATACCCGTCGATGTACAGCATAGAGTGAAATTTTCGCACTTACTAGGTGACGGTCCACTGTGCCTACTAGGCTAGAGTGTAGATCTAGATATAGGCCGTGACTCGGAACACTCCATATACATTGAATGAATTTGATTGATTGAATATCACTTCCAACAACGCTGTGTTTCAACAAGATTCTGTTATAGTCATGCATTGAGACCCCCATTTTACAGCCAAAAAGGGGAAATCCGGGCAAATTCGCTCCGAAACGTCAAAGCTTTCGGGAATATGGCACAGTCACCCGACGGGTTACCTACAAAGTACCCAAAATCCCTGTGTCAAAGATGCTCCATATCGGCGCAATTTCCGACGGCCGCCGTCGCCAAGAATCTCACTTTTCCCGGATCTGCCCCGGCCGTATTTTGCACCATAACGGTCCCATGTACCGGCGTTCGGGCTTGACCTGAACCCGGAACCAGAAGTACGGAAGTCGATGCTGGGCAAAAGGAAGTTGGTGCCGCACACAGATGCAAAGCGCTCCATTGCCACTGCGCGAGCAAAACAAACGAGACATGGGGACGACAGCACAGCAACGGCCGCCTTACAACAATTTTTTGGGGACTGAAAGAGCAATAAATAATGGTTATACGTGTCACAATTCACAAAGCCCCTTTCCAAGCTCCTTCCAGCCCCCGTTCCTCGTATAGGCGATCCCAACGGCCTCCGTGGTACTTTTCCTTGAAGTATCAACTGCTTCCGAAGCGGCGCTGCGGCCGCATCTCTTTTACCCATCGCATTTGCAGCACTATTATTGCAAGCAGCCCTCTCAACAATGCAATCGAGAGCCTTGCAAACGAGCATGAGAGGTTCTTCGTGGTGACAGCAGCTTTGGAGCTCATTTTTGGTGTGCACATCTGGGGCAATCTGGATAAGCGGGATGCCACGCACACTTCCTTCGGTGTCCGCCATAGCGACGTATGGGAGGTCTCGCGCATCCGAGACGGTGGGGCCTCCCCTTTCACCAAGACGCGATGACGGTCCTCTTCTTCTCTTTCGACCACTGTCTAGCCAACTGTTAGGAAAGCCATTCGTCAAGTTCTGTATCAAGCTGACCTGCCTTACTCTTCAGTGGATACAAGTCTGGCCTGCTAAGATTCATTGCATCAGTCCAGTTACAGCTGCCCCACAGCCCCTTACAGTCATAAGCAAGGCATCTTCAGGCCGCTTCTTGTAAGTACATTCGACCTCACAGACCAGAAGCTGTCGTGTCAGATGGCAGTCACTTTTGTGCAGATTCCATGAAAACTTGTTTCGTTCTTTGCTTCTCCAGCTGACAGCGGGGCTTTACTTGGCTGCCCGAGGATATTTATTGAGGCCAGCAGAGCCTGAATTCCCACTAAAAAGAAAAATCTTCACGTCTGCGTGTGCATTATGCCAATGTTTACGTCTAGCACTGATCCAACTTAATGTGTTATCAGGCTGTGCCTTTTGCGGATCCATAAAGCTAAGACTCTCCCTGTGATCTATCCACCTGTTGGAAATGGGGAGATTGATTCAAGCAACCCATACTTAGAGGCTCCTCTGTCGAGTAGTCAACATTAGAGCCAAGAAATCAGGAGCAGATTACACGGCTCCCTGCTGTGCTGCTCTTTAGACAACCGATCAGAACTTGGACGAAGCCGGTTTGTTCTGTGAGCAGAAAGTGCCGATCTGAATGTACCCCGAGGATTCTACTACCAAGCAATCCATGCCCATCGGATACCTGTATCACCAGCTCTTCCTTCAAACGTCGGACCAGTACGGATCACAATGAAGCAAAAGGAGAAGAGCACAGATGACCCGCCTAGAAAGAAAAGGCCCTGACCTTTGCTTGCTAACAGGCTGGTCCCAATACGGGATCACTGCTGCCAATCAGGCAATGCTTGGATGTGCCTTTGAGCAGCCATCCCCCTTTGTTTGCGAGGATCCTGCCCCTTACCCCCAAGGTTGAAACATAGGCCTCAGAGGAGACTGTTCTCCGACAAGGACGCCACTAGAAATTAAGCCTTTGGCGTTGAGTTTGCTAAGATGAACTATGAGCTGAGACAGTCTATTGCTGCATGGCCGCTTAGCGCCTCAAGGCACACCAGAGTCAGTCAGGCATGCCGCACTGACAGTAAGTTACGCGGCACCTCCTGTGAAACGATTAATTAATAATGCGCCTTGTCAGAGTACTGTTGCCAATCTGAAGGAACGCTGTCCTGTCAAAGCTTGGTTAAGGGGGAAACCCACATGTTAAGCGACTTTGTGGATCAAGAGATGAGACCAACAGTGCACTACGGTAGTACATTGTAGGGTCTGTCAAACGGATTTTTTAAAGTACTCGGTTAGGTTATGCAGAGGCTCCTTAAATATACAGTATGTAGCAACCAGGTATGATTCTGAGGTAAAGAAGATAAATTGTAGCACTGTGCCTGGTGCTTCAGTGTATATATGTACGTCTGGCAACGTCTATGGCTGTTTACAATCTACTAATCAAATCCCTTTACTTGAGTCCCCACTAGGTACCTAGTGTCTCTACCTATCTACATACACTGGCGACAGGTCCCAGGTACGACCTGAACACTACTTCAACCGCTGCTATTGTTCATGCTGACTGCGGGGCTGACTGTCACAATAGCACCAGCTTGTACACCTCTCTATGCGGTAGTTGATTAGCCGCAACTGCAGCTTGAAAATGTCATGCCGCCTAACAGGAGAAAGTTCTAGCGCGCGCGCATTTTAAGTAAGCTGAACCGTCGAATGCGCTATGCGCTTGCTATCGCACGGCTCAGGTGTGTGGCCTGACCCAAATCCAACTTGCGCGCGGCTAGCAAATGAAAGTTGCTGCGGCCAGCGGCCGAACTTCGTCGAAGGTCTGGCAGGAGCTTCAAAAGGCGGC
Organism: Klebsormidium nitens; assembly: GCA_000708835.1. NCBI lineage: Eukaryota > Viridiplantae > Streptophyta > Klebsormidiophyceae > Klebsormidiales > Klebsormidiaceae > Klebsormidium > Klebsormidium nitens. The sequence continues at coordinate 481,103 of DF236955.1, read as the reverse complement.
ATATGCGCACGCATTGATTTGAGCAGAAGATACGCAGGATTCGATCTCCTGGCCATCCTAGCAAGTATGCGGCAGTGGTATACACTGCGCCGTAATCTAACGTTGTTCTCTGAGTCTTTAAGAAAGTCATGTAGGGCAGAACAGTAGGTACGTGATCTGAATTGGTCCCTTGAAAACTGATGCTCGCCCCATGACACTGCAGTGGCCTCTCGTCATGCAGACTCGGATATTTCTTAAGAAGTTAAAGTCACCTGTTCCATTTCTACTCTGAGCTGCCGCCTCACTGATGCACATTTGCCTTGATGCAATCTGCCAGCTCGTAGCATGAATGCTCATGTGGTACGTCTGACCGCCAGCTCCAGCTGCCAACTTCCTGCCGTTAATGTCCCAGCTTATTGCGAAAAGGCAATCTGAGACATGGGGAGACTGTTTTGCGCTACATGCTTCGTGTTGAGACTCTCTTCGTCCCAATGACATCCACCGTAGTAGCTGTGAAGTTGAGCGGCACCCAGGTGACGTGCTTCACACTGGCAGCTGGCTTCACAAGCCGGAACCACGATACAGTGAGCATGTCACCTATTCACATTCTGCAGATTGGTGGTAAGCAGTATGGAGCTACGTCGGCCATGTAAACGCGAAGTGAGATGCTATGGCGGGTTTTTCCCTTACGCTGGGCTGTCCAGCTGCATTTGCCCAGTCGCCGAATTGGACGGGCTGATGATAGCTTTACCGGCTACGGACAGCTTCTTCCTCTCAACTGAAATCATTTTGATGCTGGAGAAAAGTTATCAGTCTATCATTAAGTTCTGTCATGAAATGAGCAGCTGTGATATCGATGGACCAAATCCACACGCAAATGGACCAGCCGCAAACCGCGAGGTGCCTGCACGCATGGTGCCTTGTCCTGATCCTTGTCCTAGCTGCGCACTGAGCTGATTGGAGCAGCTCTCAGATCATGATCAGCTGGCTGAGTAGGGGATGGCTGAGCTCGTTGCCCATGAAGATTGCATGATAGGTGCTAAAAGTAGCATTTTGTGCAGGGATGGACAGACTCCCAAAAGGTCAAGCGTCTCTTTCTGCGCATGTCCAATCTCACATACTTTTCTACTTGTGCTCAATCAATCAGCATCTCATCTTCGTTGACGGGCGTTACAATCTCCTGTCAAGAGCGAGTTCGAATCACCTCTTTGGAAACGACAATTCCACACTGAAAGCGTCAACCAGCTTGGTTACAAAAGTGAACCGGAAAACCTGCAAGGTGAGGAGATTGTTGAGAATGTGGGTACCAAGCGACGTGGATAACCCTCTTCATCTAAGCACAACCGTTCGCAACTTGTCGTCGAACGGCAGCGATGTTGGAGGACTCTGAAAGTAGCACGACTCAATAACCAGTTGCACAAGAAGCTGGTCTCTCCACAGCTTTCACACCTGAATCAAACGTACTTCAATTTGACCCACGTTAAAGTCTGAAGTCACGAGACACTCTATTGTCAAGAACACATGAATAAGGACGAGTAGGTATACCCGGGACGCTTCTCATTTTTGTTGGCCTGAACGAGCTGTGTAAATTTAAAGAGACCCCGCACCCAAATCGTACAGAGTGATTGAAAAGGTGAGAACGTGCATCTGGGGCAGTTGCTTGCACAATCTCCAGAAAGTATTCCGGAAACCCCACCTGATTCTCATTCTGAATTATTCGAGCAGTCCGAAGCAGCGCCACTGCGAGATTTGCCCCGGCCTTCTTTTCGACTTCGTGATTCTGAATATTCAGGTACCCCTCGACCGTTGCCAGGAGTGTAACCTACGGGTCACAAGATAGGCGGGTGCGTGAGATTGTTCAAACAAGGTTGTGATAAGAGCCTGTAAATTAGCAGAAGCGAGTCAGGATTGCAGGGCTGCCAAACGTGTTTTTGACGGAGACACGTGATCCTGCGCAAGCCCGGATGAAGGGCTTGAATAGCGCCGTGACCGCGGCAGTGGGCGAGGTGACTTCCGTTTTACCCTGGAGAACGTCGACAATTCAGCTTCCAAAGACTTTCAAAAATGAAACGCTGTAAGTTGAGGTAGATAGCACCGCATGAGACTCCTTTGCCCTCTTCAATGTTGAGGCTGGAACTACTTCTTCTGTGTACGTATACAGCCGGCCCCCAGGAAGTCAATATCAAGTTCTAAGTGTCAGCGACTCACCAAGAGTAAGCAACTGGGCACAGGAGCGCTGATCCCGTAAAGCGCACGCAACGGCAGCCTGAAGTGGCCGACTGGTCCCTTGGAGTTCTGAGCCTCCTGCAGTTCAGCAGCTTTGAGCGTTGCAAAAGCTGATATCATCGTTACGCTACTCTCGAGCACGGCTAGAAACAAAACTAAGAACCATCGATTCCATAAGGGACTCTTCTGGTCCGTCATGTTGGGTGGTTCATAACCTCGGACTGCGTGAAAGCAGATAACCTGTCTCACGAAGATGAAACATGTTAGTAATACTCGGCGGCAAGCATTAGCTAGCGTACTAGCCAGACTGGGTCGTTTTGAAGGCCCGTTCAGAGCAGGTTTAGCACCGTGCGTCGCCTTCATTCAGGCTCAGATTATTGTTGATTCGACAATAAGAAACATGGCGAGGCGCCTCCTGAACAACTCAACGAACAGTAGAAGCCGATGAACACAAGGCTGCCTTACCAGCATGGCCCAACCCTGCAACTCTCTATTTGCCTCCTCGCGCTCCATGAGAATCATCTGCGGTCAAGACGAGATAAGAATCCTGAAGAAAACAACAATCAACAAATCTGACTACAAATCATCCTCATGTTATGGGTACAATCAAGTCTGTGCCTTTTTCAACAGGAGACAGCGTGCGCGGTTCGCTGAAGTCGATCTCGACATCCAGTCCTGAAGGGTATGAAGGGACGAGTACGAAGTCGCAAAATCAGCAGACACCGTGAATAACATCACGATGAACGTTGGGCTCTGCAAAACGCCATGTATCGGCAGGAATGCAGACCACGATTCGATATCAGCGTCGTAAGGAGACCCGCTGCTAAAGAATCAACAAGCTCGAAAAGACTTCCACAGGAGATTACTGTTTCACCTGGCCATTTGGAGATTCCCAGTCAGACCGATAATCCAACAGAATGGAACTCAAGGTCCCTGCAAAGTCGAGAACGAGATTATTCAGAGGGTGTCCTGTAGACATGCGCCGCGAACTTCGGTAGTCGTGTGGCAAACCTCGAGCTTAAGTTGGCACGGAATCACAAAGATGATTTGTCAACAACCTCGACGTGACCCCAACAAGTCGATACGAGCGCATCAGAACGCAAAGTTCCAGGACGTCGGGACGTTACAATCATCAGAAACATACGGTTCAAAAACCAGTGAAATTTTAACCCGCATGCTGAAAAGACATCGAGTCCTGCTGGGACATTCCTTGGGGGCCGGGACATCTTGCAGAGAAGGATCATCTGCTAAAAAGCGGCATGAGGGAAGCTCTCACCGTTCGAGATTCTCCGCATTCCTTGTCTGCTCGCTGGATCCCCAAGCTTGGACCCTGAGCTTCTCAGATATTTGTCCATTCTCACATCAAATGACTGTGCCGCACTTCCAGAAAACGCCACCTGCATCAAAGCGTTCGGATCTGCAGTCACGATGTAGATTCATTGACCAACGGGACGGCAGCAGGTCAGAAGGCAGAGATACACAGGCAATACTCAGGTACCTAGCGATGCTTTGTAGGTCAGCTAGCTCCAAGACTTCAAAGTTTGCCGCAGTGACACAGCATCGACGAAAACCATTGTCAACAAAGCGCGAGGTTTTATCACTTTCTCGAGAGGCCAAACAAAAGCTATTGCATCTCGACTAGATTACACTGCGATGGAACCAGCGAGCAAGATTTGAGCGACTACCTGGACCTTGACAAGGGTGACCTGGTCGCCCATCGGGGACGACGGCCTGTACGTGACGCCGTAATTCGCTGCCACGAGCCAACGCCACGCATTTTTCAAGCCCGTTGTAAGGACGTAGGCCAAAGCGAAGGCTAAGAGAAGCCCAGATAAGAGGCGGATGATTTGAACAGCTGCCCCGATTATCTTGCCATGGATGTTCGTTACAGCGGTAGATAGCACAACCGCCGTGAAAGATCTTGCGCCCTTCCCCGCTTTTGAAACGACCCGGCGGCCCACTGTTGCCCCGCCCCCCTCGATAAGCTCCTCTTCGGAGGTGCGCGGTTTCTGCTTGTGTCTGCTCGGCAGTGGCGACCCCTGCTGAGAGCCTTGAGCAGAGGCGTACCTGCACCCAGAAGAGAAAACTTGATGCTTTGTTGCAAAGCAAGTCTGTGGTACACCTTTCGAGTGCGGATAGGCAGACAGCCACGCCAGGAGTTGCTCCTGGACGGCCTTTGCTCTTCAGGAGCTTGCAGCATCGCAATCGCAAAGCTGTCAATTTATATACCTCTGGGCACTGAGAAAGTGGGTGATGAGATGTTCTCTGGGGGTTTGCAGGATGGACTTGAAGACTTCGCCCTTATTCAGGTCCACAAACTCCTGGCTTCTTCAAGCTCGCTAACGAGAGCATTTTATTTTTAGAGTTGATGTGTGCTATGCAACGACCTAGAATCGATCTGGTCCCGGACCCTCTAAAGCTGCGCTGTCAAACGAATTTGTACCTGAAGAGTGGAAGGGTAATCGCAGAGTCACCAACGAACTCAGAGAACGTATGGTATAGGGTGGCAATCGTTGAAGCCAGCTCTAGCTCTGAACGACTTCTTGCTTGATGTGACCACTTTCGCATCTCTGTATGGTTTCTAATCGACTTACCTTATGGCTGCTCCTCCGGTACCTGAGCTCCGTGATCGATGGTGACTTAACTCCTTTATGCTGGCAACGGTGTGCCTCCCTTTGACAAGACCTGTCGCAGGGGGTGGGAAGCAAAGAGCAAGAGCAAGGGCAACCACCAGAGCCGCGAATACTTTCACGAACCGGGGCAGTGGGAGTCCGGCTTTCTGAGGTTTGCTGTATCTTTTCTCCGGCCTGACTAAGGGACCCAATAGATGTGCCTGCAGGGAAGTGGGCGCACAAGACATGCCCTTCAGAGTAGCAGGTTCTTTCTTCTTAAGTGGGGCCTTCTGTGCTGCCAGCGTGCCCGTCTTGACAGGACAGGCGTAATCCCTCTTCTTTGGTGCTCCCAGGATCTCCAATATCTCTTTCTTAAGTGTCTGGGTTGCGTTTGGAGCCATTCCTGCACCCCCTTGCGGGCCTGATGCGGCACTCCGAGCAATCCTGTGACGCCGCGCTCCTTGAGGTCGGCAGTTTCGGTCGTGGTTGATCAGCAAAGTTGCCCCTAATCGTTTCGGAAAGCAGCGTTTCTCTCTTCGACTGGGATCAAAGCTCTCTGCGTTCTTAATCTAGAGGCTGCTGTCACATCCACCGCCATCATGGCTCGTTCTGGGACGCTCTCCCTTGCAAAGAGGCCCCCTAACGGCACCCTAGAAGCTTCCAAATCGCGAAACCTCAGGCCTGAGAAGTTGCGGGCGGGAAACCAGCGAGACGATGGGCCAAAGCTGACCCCCAAAGGCTGTGTCTGCGCAGAATAACAATCCCCTGAGGTCTTAGCGGCTCTACTACTCCGCAAGAGGATGGTGCAGTTGAAGGACTGGTGGCCCATGACAACGCTGTCTGCCCGCCATCCTAACGCTGCTTTGTCTTGCAGATTAACAGAATCTTATTCAGCCAATTGAGAGATCTAGAGCCGATTTAGACCATTTAGCAACAATACGTCTTACTTCAGGTAATTGGTTGAAAAGCGTAATCACAGACGCCTTTTGACCTTCAAGAGGGCATGAACCAGAAGAAAGCGGTCTATGTTTTATTTGGCGCGCCTTCAAATAATGACATCTACTGGCGACTGCTGCTGCTTAAAGAGAGCGGCTTAGCCCACGACCTTATACCTATGAGACGGGCAGTACCATCTGGTTTTTCTGTCCTGTCATAAGCCGGCCACCTGTCGCGCCACCCAAGATGGTTGCGTTTGCGGGCGGCCGGGAGCGCGGTGGTGCGCGCGGGCGCGCTCGCCGGAGCGGGGGCGCCGAGCGGCCACTCCGCCAGATGCATGCTTCTATGGGACATTCTTTAACGATTACTAGACGTATCTTGAGCAGGTCAACAGCCCACAAACCTTGGGTCTCGTGCGGACAAGAAGCACGAAGGTCAGAATATCATGAGATGCATATTTGTACGTGATCAGAAAAAGAGCAGCAATAAGACGCCTTCATAATCAGTCGTGCACCGAGTAGGCATAGACGAGGTTCCATCTCGCGCATTCTCGCGTATCTTTTGAATGTAATCAGGCAAGCGGTATAGGAGCTTGCGGCGCAGATTGCAATAAGGGAATTGAAACCATAAATCCTACGCGCTTGAGATAAGGCGAAAATAGTGACGCAAAGTCAAACAACGTACTGCTAAATCACGACAGAGGATTGATCTCAAGGATTTTGCAGTCGAGCACTTTGTCCGAGTTGTTCCCAGCACACATTCTCTAGATATTGAGAGTTATTATAAAGGCTCGTGTTTCCTAGTAGGCAACCTGTCAATCTGGCTTTCTTGCAGCAGATTATCAGGCATCTTTTACTGGAACTTTGAGTTCTTCAACGGTTCGTTGAATCTATCGTTGGGCAACTTCCCTGCGGACACTCCGTCCCTTCAAGAAACGACCCTGAGACTTTCTCAACACAATTTATATAGTACAATCCAGCAACAGGCCTTTACCAACTTCGACGAAGACAGGCCTAGCTAGATAGTCATAGACAGATACGGACATAAATTGTTCCGTCACGAGACCATACTTTATTTTCCTCGAGCCGTCCTACTTTAAAATCTTTTCACAGAGGCTAGAAAAGATTACTAGAAGCCAAAATGCATTGTCTTCGACACTGCTCAATGTCTTCAAAGATTCCCACCACCAAACGACCCACAACAATTCGCGACCAGAAAAGATCACACGGGAGACAAATCGGTAAAGTTCTCAATGAGCTCTTCATGCGTCAGCGTGTCGTCATCTTCCTGAGGCACCCACAGAATGTCGAGCACCTGCCAGGCAGAATCAACAGGGCTAAATTGTTGCCGTTGCTATCTTGAAGTCTGTTTGTCTTTGGCTGTAAGTAAGGAACACTAATCGGGACCTTCGGTCATCTCTTTCTGTTTGAAGGAAACGCCCAGTTGCCCACCTTTTGACATTGTTATTATCAAGTCACAAAATCGAGTTCCCGGGACTCGAGGAGTGCTGTTCAGCTTCGAATTTTTTAATCGAAAGAGCCCGGGTCCAAATCGGAATCGTTGCTGTAACCGAAGCGAAGATGAAACGATTCGTGGTCTCACAGCTTCCATCAGCAAACGGGCTGCCGACGCCCTGCTCCTTCAGCCTTCAGGCACGCAAATGCTGAGTGGTAAATGAATGAATAAAACGAATTCTTGAACCTTCCTGTGTGACCATTAACCCTCTCATGCGGCGCGGAAGCACGCCGAAGAAATCTCTAACCGCCCGCAAAGCGGATCGTCCCAAACGCAGGGAGTAAAAGTGACTATCTCGACGGCAAAGAGCGCGCGCGCGCTCACCTCGAGATCCTTTGCCTGCACCTCGCTCAGCGCCTGCAACGCAATTTTGAGGCTTTGGGGTGTGGAGACGTGGCTTGCGCCATCGGGCGTTTGGAGACGGCCCTTGATGGCAGCCAAGACGGTGACCTGGACCAGATGAATCTTTGGATTATAACGCTTGCACGTGTCTGTGTTTCAGCGAGGGTTGATGCAATAGACATAAACGAAAGCCGTCTTAGCCGGCCCATCCTTGAGAAGAGTCTGCAAGCGCAAATTCGTTCTTTAAAAATTTCTGGAACAAAACGTCTGCATTAAAGGCCGTCGACGTTGGCGTGACTACCGCACTGTTTGGCACAAGCAAAGGGGTGTTGGAATCAAGTTGCAATCAAAGAGCGACCCATCCTTGAAAAACACTCCGCTTGAGACTCGTTATTAAGCTTATGGTGCCAATCTATGAACCGAGCGGATATGATTGCGGCTGGGCCCTCACGACGACGAACTCGTTGGGCGGCTGGTCATCGTTTGGAGGTCGGATGGACGGCGTCTTCGGCGTCAGTTTGCCACCCGCATTGATCAGCGTCTCCTGCTTCGCCTTGGACCGCTCCTCCTGCAGGCGTCACTCACAGGTCAATCAACTCATCAAAGTTCGATCAGTCCCCTTGCTACAGCACCGAACCCGCAAACGGACACGTGCTAGCAATTTCCGAGTTGGGGCGGTAGCAAGGGTCTGCCGAGAAGCCGGCAGGGAAAGAATGTCCGCTTTCAAACGAGCGAGGGATGTAGGCCTTCGACTTACCAACACCGTTCGCTGATACTTTTTCTCAGCGGAATCATAACCCAGAGCGTTCATCTGCACAAGAAGGGAGCGTCGTTAATCATACATCACAAGGATCGGTTAAAGCGGACCCTGTCACGTGCTGCACTTTTGTAAGAGAAATGCAAGTTCTGTGACATGGAACTTTTTCAAGCTGATAGAATCGTAAGGCACCATCTATGGTGCCTTACGAGGATAGTCCGATGGAGACATGTACGTGGCAAGGTCCTTTCCAAAGCCCTCCTGATCTACGCAGAAAGTAACTTGAGAAAACTGCTTCGAACTAGGAGTTCTGAGATCCGACCTGAGCGGTCCCGTACGCCCAGTCGGTGGAGTGGCGCAGGATTACCAGCAAAATCTCTGCGAGAAGAATGGCTCACAGGTCAGCATCCTGGCTTCGCAGAGCCCCCCCCAAAAAAGACGTCAGGAACCTCGACTAGCTAGTTGAGGCACTCAGCTGTTTCATTCAGACGTAGAGCGTACAGCGGAGCCTGAGAGCCCGCACACAAATTGATTGAACTAAGACGAAAGGAATAGAAAGGAAATCCGACGTGGGCACCGAAAATCATGCACAAGCCAGACTCCGATCCATTCGAGTCAAGTCGTGCAAGCGGTGTCTGATGCTTCGTGGCAGACCAAGCAACGCGGCTCGAGCAACTTGATGCTCCAACATAGAAGACACTGGATTCCCTCGATACATGATAGGCTGCTGGAATTCCTTCTGATTGTATGCTGCAGTCACAAAACTTTAGTTGAGACCTTGCTTCCTTGATCTGGGGTGCGCCGCAGTTAAGTCAAGCTTACCTGTCAAGAGGTTATGCAGCCCCTCCTTAGAACTTGTATCCGCTTCCTCGCATAGCTTATCCATTTGCACCTGTACGGACTTGGCCTGGCCCACCAGAGCAACCTGTACGCAAATCGACCCCCAGTGAGGAGGTCACGTCGCCATTGTGAGCGAATGTTTGAAAACCGCGAGAACACACGGGTGATGATTGAATGGTCTCTTCCCTCACCAAATCCACCAGCGAAAACGATCCTCAAACGTGATTGCAAAGCCCTCATCCCATACAAACTTTCAGTTCGAGAATCATTGGAGGGCGCAAGCTTGTTTCAGAATATTGACGAGCTTTGCAGCGACGCTTCCCTCCGCGATCTGCTTGCTTGAAGTGTGTTGCAAAGGTAGAGGGTGCGACGTAGAAGGAAGACCTTTTAACCCACCTGAATCTTGACCACTGTAAGAAGCCTGTTTCCATCGAAGTCAAACTCGTACACGTGCGCTGCTTCTGTGGCTCGACTCTTGCTGACGTCAGCACGCGTCTTCTCCACGCCCCAGCTAACATTAGCAACCGCATACCCGATCCCCCCTCTCAAGCTACCCAGAGTATTATCGTCGCTCCATCCCGCCCTTTTAGAAGCTGCTCCCCTCTTTCTTAGTTCCCTCCCCCTCATCCAGCTGGTCTTCAAACGCTTCCAAGGAACAAAGAACGAAAACAACACTAAACAAATAATTAATTGATAGAATTCGGCAAGTATTTTGGCCTCCTCTGCCGAAAGAACGCGGCCGCATGCTTTTGCATAGGTAGCAGCGTTTCCTGGACTGTTACTGCCACATGCTTTGGCACTATCAGTGGCCTCTTCCCGAATGCTGCCGCCCCATGCATCGGAGTAGTCGGCAGCGTCTCCCGAAAACCCGCCGCCCCATACTT
>DF236955.1:365683-463434 GCA_000708835.1 Klebsormidium nitens | reverse complement strand
GTATCGCACCTAAGCCTATTCGATAATAGTCTAATCTGGAACGTCCGCTGATTCCGTTCTTGCTCCACACTCAGGCCTCCGTGCCAGAGCCATTTCCTCAGCCATCTATGTACATTCTTTAGGCACAGCATTGCTTCCTCTGGCGCGCCACCAGCACGCTAGGTGCTACAGCACGCTCATTGCATCGTCATTACTAAGTATCCAGGTGGCGGGGCATCATCCGATGTCAAGGATGGGGGCCACGTGCCTGTCAGCGGGCAGTGGCAAGCTTGCGGGCCTCGGCCTCTTTCGTGTTGCCAGCTTATCACAGAAGCCCTGCACGCTGGTGCCTGGGAGCACACTATGGCGGCAGTTGCAGAGTTTGCAAGGCACCTGCGGCACAGAAGCGCCAATGAGGAATGCGGTGAAAGGGCATGAGGCCTGTGGATCGCTTGTGAGCAGCAGGGGTTTCGGAGCATTCAGAATGGTGCCCAGCTTACCCAGCAGAGCGGCATCGACAGCAGCATCTGCTGCAAGTTCAGAGACCGCAGAAGGTGAGCGTCCGGAGCTGGGCTTAACCAAGGAGGCCTCTCAGACCCCCATGTGCAAGACGTTTCTTTTTATCCTTCGCTCTGGCCGCCACCTCAGCTGTTAGCACCACTTCTTGGCAAGGTTTCCTTCTGTCATCAAGTCTCATAGTGTCTTCTCTTTTTGATTGCTGCCTCTATTGTTTCTGACCGAGATCTATCAGACACAGCGGCCCACACGTCTTTGTGCACCCCTCAGATCGAGGTTCAAGCAAGTGTCACTCTGCTTTGCAGCACCAACCGCTACCCCCACCCGTCCCCCCTCCACCCCAACGGTACTAGCAGACCCTGCTGTCAGTGGCGACAACATTCGAAAAAGGTTTCTGGAGTTCTATGCCGCCCGGGGGCATAAGGTCCTGCCCAGCTCGAGTCTGGTTCCGGAGGACCCCACCGTGTTGCTCACCATCGCGGGGATGCTGCAGTTCAAGCCTATCTTCCTGGGCCAGGTGAGGCTCTTGTCAAGACGAAGCCCGTGATACGTTGGTGGTTTTCCAGACGACTAAGAGATTGCCTGTGAGTTTCTGTTGACGATCCGGAAGAGGAGTGTACTTGTTCATTCTGAGGAAGACAAAGCTCGAATACGCTTCCCAAAGTCAAGATATATACCTTCTCTTTTCTTTGCTTGGTGGTTCCTTTTAAATCCTTGAGGTCTCCGATGTCTTTCATGTCGTACACTTCAAAGCTGGGTTGCTAAGCATGTCAATAAACAAGCGAATTGGTGTAGCTGAAGAGGACCTTTCAGCGGGCCCCAACATTAGATACTTCTGGCTCAGGAGGCCTCCGTTTGAGTTTTTACTGGTGGTTGTCTGTATAGTTTGAGGTTCGAGGCGTCGACCGTCTGTCAATGCCTTTGCAGATTCCAAGGTCGGTACCCCGCGCCACAACTGCTCAGAAATGCATTCGGACAAACGACGTTGAAAACGTGGGGCGCACGGCGCGCCACCACACCTTCTTTGAGATGCTGGGCAACTTCAGCTTTGGGGACTACTTCAAGCGGGAGGCTATCCAGTGGGCCTGGGAGCTGGCCATCAAAGAGTGAGCACATCGACGGAAGGGATCTGTTCGTTGGATACATGCTTGCTGTATTTATGTGGAGATCTTGCTTCTCAACAAACTTTTCGAGGACACGCAAAGGAGGCGTGTCCTTGCTTTCTTGTCGAACACCCGAGAAAAGCGCTCAAAAGGCTGTGTGAATCGTTCCATGTATCCAGCCAAGCAACCCGTGTCGATCAACTGAAGCCGCAGGCCACCTCCGAAGCTTCCATCTCACGTCGTCTCTCTCAACCGAACCCGAGCCTCTGCCCCTCTATTCTCTGTCTCTTGTTCCTGACCCTCACCGGTTCTCCGTCCCTCAGGTACAAGCTGCCGGTGGAGCGCGTTTGGATCAGCGTGTTTGAGGACGACGACGAGTCGCTCGCCATCTGGCGGGACAAGGTCGGCGTGGCCCCCGAGCGCATCAAGCGCATGGGCGCCGCAGACAACTTTTGGTCCAGCGGGCCCACCGGCCCCTGCGGGCCCTGCTCCGAGATGTACTTCGACTTCCACCCGGAAAGGGGGCACGAAGGCGCGGTGAGAGTCCGTGACCCTTCGCCTCTTCTTCACCGAGCTCGTCAGTCACTAGTCCGCTCGGAAAAGAGAACAGGAGTTGCTTCGGGGAATTGGCAGCTGCCACTTCCGGAGACTCCACTTGGGGGACTCCAGCTTGAACGTCCGATGTCAGGAACGGCAAGTGTGACTGCGAAAGCACATGTTGGGGGATTGACCCTTCTATGACCACCCGCTTGTCTTTGGTCTTATCTTTCAGGAAAGCATTGAATTGATGACCCTGCTTTGTCTTGCATGCAGAGCCTGGAAGACGACAGCCGCTTCATCGAGTTTTATAACCTGGTGTTTATGCAATACAACCGTACCGCGTCGGGCGATCTGGAGCCGCTCAAGAACAAGAACATCGACACCGGCTTGGGGCTGGAGCGGATGGCGCAGATCCTTCAAAAGGTAACGACCTTGCCAGCTAAAGATCGTTGAACAAGCTCCCGACAAGCTGCCAGCCTTTTCGACCTTCTTCAACTTGTCCAGCGACATAGAGAATGTTGTTCCGCTTCCTATCTGCCGTTGATTTCGTAGAGCGCAAGCAGACCAGAGACCCACCGCCTTGATTGCTGTTGCGTCTTGAATCGTCAAGCGTGCCAACAATCTTCGGATTTGGACTATGTCACTCCCAGTAACTTAAAGAGCCTTGATAAGTTGTCAACGTATGTCTTGATTCCTGCTTCTTCACAGGTACCGAACAACTACGAGACCGACTTGATCTACCCAATCATCCAGAAGGCGGCGCAGCTGGCCGGCCTGGATTACGCCACTGCGGACGAGCGCTCCAAGGTGATGCTCAAGGTGATCGGGGACCACACCCGGGCGGTCGTATACTTGATTTCGGACGGTGTGTACGCGTCCAACATCGGACGCGGCTACCAGGTCCGGCGGCTGCTGCGGCGCGTCGTGCGCATGGGCCGGATGCTCGGGATCGGGCGCGAGGGTCTGGACACGCACGAGGGCGCGTTCACACCGGCGATCGCGGAGGTGGTGGTCGGGATGTCGGGCGCGGTCGACGCTGACGTCAGCCGGAACGCGGGCCGGATCTACGACGAGCTGCGGCGCGAGGAGCTGCGGTTCGTGCAGACGTTGGAGCTGGGGGAGAAGCTTCTGGAGCGGCTCCTCGCGACCGCGACCGCTGCCAAAGACGGGGACAGCGGGGCGGTGCTGTCGGGCAAGGACGTATTCACACTGTACGACACGTACGGCTTCCCAGTGGAGATCACGGAGGAGGTCGCGGCGGAACGGGGCGTGGGCGTAGACTTAGAAGGGTTCGAGAAAGAGATGGAGACGCAGCGGAAGATGTCGCAGGCCGCGAACGTGGCGGTGAAGCTCGTTGCCGGGGGGGTTAGCGCAGAGTTAGCGGAGAAAGTGGCGGCGACCGAGTTTCTGGGTTATACGCACCTGGACGGGATGGGCCGCGTGGCAGCGCTGGTGGTCGGGGGATCCCTCGTGACCGAGGCGACGGAGGGGCAGGAGTGCGAGGTGGTGCTGGATAAGACGCCCTTCTACGCAGAGTCCGGCGGGCAGGTGAGCCGGGCCGATGACTTTGAGAGCAGTCTACTTTTGGTTGGATTTTGTCGTGTGCGGCCAGTGTTCGGAGGAGGGAGGGCCTGCACGGCAGAAGGAGAAGTTGGATAATTCTCGCGACAAGCTGGCTCGGCAGTCAGAAAGCTTTCACCACATCCCTGCAATTGCCTCTGGAATGTCTTCGATACGTACAGTTCTGCTGCTTTGCATCGAAGCATGTAGGGCATGGGAGCTGGGCACCGGCGAACTATTGAGCAGACGTGAATTTGGTTCATCCTGTTCTTGACGCGACTGCTGTGCTGTACAGCATAAAGACAGTTCCTGAGAAAAGGTGTTCCGCTGCACTGCTTTCAGATGTCGTTCTCGAGCAGCGAAAAGCACCCGACTTTGCTTTGCCTTTTCCATCTCGTCCTCCTCAGGAACGATACCCAGCTGCTAACCTGGATCAATTCAAACTCGCTCGAGCAGCTGCTAGAACTCAATCAGCCCTGAACGCAATGCTCTCCCTGTCTCCTCTTCAGATCGGCGATACCGGTCTCGTGGAAGTGACCAGCTCCTCTTCCTCCGGGCTGCTCCGCGTGCTGGACACCCAAAAGGCCGCTGGCGGGGGCGCGCTGTTCATGCACCGTGCGATCGTCGAGGCGGGAACGGTGACCATCGGCGCCAGCGCGTCCGCTAAGGTCGACGTGGCCAAGCGGCGGCGCTCCCAGTGTCACCACACGGCGACGCATTTACTGCAGGCCGCGCTGAAGAAGGTGGTGGGGCAAGACGTGTCGCAGGTAAGTTGCATCCTTGCACTGGAGTCAAACTTACGTCTGAGTTGCATCGTGTCCCCGACCAAACGCAAATCTTGAAAGAAAACCTAGCGTTAACATCCTCCGCACCTGTACCCGCCTTACTCTTCCAAATAATCCCACCTGTCCCTCAGGCAGTGACCTAATTCAACGTAGCGTAATGTTATAAGAATGGAAACGTTTGTGCCGCAGGCCGGCTCGCTGGTGGCGTTTGATCGGCTGCGGTTCGACATCAACTGCCCGCGGCCAGTGACGGAGGAGGAGCTGACGCGCGTGGAGGAGCTCGTGAACGGGTGGATCTCGCAGGCGGTGCCGCTCGAGGTGGGGGGCCAAAATGCTTAGTCACTTTATGCGTTGGAGAGGGGTCAGGAGGTGGAAATATCCGAATCAGTGCTTTGCTCTTGTCTGTTCTGCCCTTAAGGACAGTTCGAACGGGTGACTGCCGCCCAAAGATTCATGTGCTGTCATGTCGCGGTACAATTGCGGGACGATTCTCCCGTGAGCCGCTAGTTCTGAGTCCAAGATATTTCTGGCCTCCATTGCTTTGGTCGTTCTCAAGTCTAATACTTCAACTTACGTGAAACGCCTGGCCAAATTACATGTATCCACCATATCAGGAACCTTGTCATCAACCCACTGTCTAACCGAAAATCCCCTGGTTCCGCCGAATCCCTCACTCGGTTCTCCGTGCTGAGGATCGTCCCCCTTGTGTGTCCCCAGGTGACGGTGATGCCCATTGCGGAGGCCAAGGCCGCGGGCGCCATCGCCATGTTCGGTGAGAAGTACGGCGACGAGGTGCGCGTTGTGAACGTGCCCGAGATCTCCCTCGAGCTGTGCGGCGGAACCCACGTCACCAACACCGCCGAGATCCAAGGTGAGGCCGCCGGTCTTCCGTTTTCGGGTTCTGCTTTCGTGGTGATCGACTTGTTGGCTTTTACAGATCAATAGTATCTTCATGAAGGTGCATCGAACACCTGTGATTGTTCTCGCGATTGCATCTCCTGTTGCATCTCCTGCAAATCTTGGGGCGCTTTGCGTGCTGTTGGATATTTTGGCTGGCCGGAATGAAGTTCGATCGGCATCCTCAAGTCACAAAAGAGTTGTTTGCACTTTCTTTACTCACGAGTCTGATTGCAAGCCCGCTCCTCAAAGACCAGGGCTGACTTGATTGGCTTGCCGGGTCAGCTCGCCATATCTAGGAGAACTCACAGCATCAATTGGCGACTGCCTCCTTACGATGCCGTTGCTTGTGGATCGACTTCACGTCATCTCGTTTCCATAGTTCTCCTTTCTGTCCTCAGGTTTCAAGGTCGTGAGCGAGGCCGGCATCGCGTCAGGCGTGCGGCGGATCGAGGCTGTAGCGGGCCCCGCCATGATCGAATACCTGACCGCCAGGGACGGCATCGTCAAACAGCTCAGCACGCAGTTCAGAGTGAGTTGCCCCATTCAGCGGCTCTCGTCTCGGTAAATGTCGGACAGGATGACCTTGATTTTGCGTTCAGTGAGATTCCCACGTAGATACTGGGGCTTTGCACCGAGTTCGCTGCTCTAGGAGGTTGCAGAGCGGGTGTGCGTATGAGATTTCGGCAAAGCTACTTCGACGGCATCTTCTTTCTCATCTGTCCAATTGAGTATTTCAGAATGCAGCCGTTCTTTGTTGAGCAGCCTTGCCGGAGGCTTCGGACTAATTTGGTCCTCTCCGCATCTCTGTGAGCACGTACTTGCGGGGGCCTCATTTTCGGATGAGCTAGTCAATCCATCTCCGTCCCCTCCGTTCCAAGTCCGCTCAAATCAGGCCCTCTTCGCTGCCGACGGCGTCTGTTTCGAGAGCTACTCCGCTCCACCGACTGGTTCAGCCGAGCTCCCTGGTTACCCTTCAGTCCGCTCCTCGAACCGACATTCTTTCCCTACGTCCTGTTTCCTTTGTAACCACTCAAAGGAGCAGTCCACCGATCGTTGGGAAACGTTTGCAACGTCCCAAAGTTTCTTAGCACGACCATCGACCAGCTTAAAATGAATCATTCTATTTTTCGGCCTCTTCCGTCCTCTCACCGGTCTGCCCGTGCTTGCGTGTCCAGATCAAGGGCGAGGAGGTCCCCGCGCGCATTGCGGTTCTGCAGGAGGACCTAAAGGGCGCGCGCGCGGAGGTGTCGGACCTGAAGGCGGAGCTCGCGCTGGCCAAGGCGCAGCTGCTGGCGGGGCGCGCGGTCAAGCTGGCGGGGGGCGCGAGCATCCTGGTGGAGCAGGTGCCGGGGGTGGACGCAGATTCGCTCAAGGTGAGGAAGAGGCTTTGGGGGGACAGCTTGTTTGCTTGTGAGCAGAAGTCTGGTTGTTTATCGGGAGGCATGAAACGAGAAGCTTGAAATCTCGTTCGAAGCTGGGGATGTGGAGAAGTTTTATCCACATGGGGGAATCGAAAACAGTAGGTTTCGTGGAACGGTTTAAGACTAGAGGTGTTTCCGGATGGGGGCCTGAAGGCCGCTCCTTGCTTATTGGAGGGGCCGCTATCTCCAAATCCTCGTACGGGTTTGATGGACCTGGCTCACCTCTGCGTAGGCAAACGGAAGGGTTGTGGCAAGTGGTCTACCGCCGCCTTCCCTCAACTCCGAGTGCGTTGGTTAGATGCCACACCGCTGCACAAACCCTTTTCGTGTGCAACGTATTACTGCCACCTGGCAGCATCCGTTGGCAACTTGAGGGGCTAACCCCTGGTTTTGATGTCTCCTCTCAGGTTGCAGCGGAGCAACTACTAGAGGGTCTCGGTGATCCAGGCGCAGTGATTCTCGGATCCTCTGTGGAGGCCGGAAAAGTTAGTCTAGTGGCGGCTTTCAGTCCCGCCGTGGTAAAGGCCGGCGTTCAAGCGGGCAAGTTTGTGGGCGCTGTTGCTAAGATATGCGGGGGAGGGGGCGGGGGTCGGCCAAACTTCGCACAAGCAGGAGGGAAGCTGCCGGAGAAGCTAGAAGAGGCTCTAGCGAAAGCGAGGGCGGATCTGGAGTCCGCATTGGGAAAAGCCTCCTAACATTGTACAGTCATCAATATTCACGCCTGCTCGAAACATGCACCATTTTGGCAGGCTTGGCACGTGCTATTTGGTCGGACTCTGTCGAAAGGCAGCACATGGTGGTATGCCTGTAAGACGTGCGGATTTTGGCTTGGTGCCAAGCTCGTTGCTATCATACTGCTTGAGGATGAATCTACCGTGACGAGGCACAATGATTGCTCTTTGCACGTTTGAAGAGGTGCGCGAGAGACGCTCTTGGGGAAAGCGGAAGTAAAGAAGAATGGGCTACGGCAAGTAAGTATTGTATTGTGAGAAGGATATACGATCGGCACATGAATCGTTCCTTGTCAATCAGTCGCTAATCACCATGGCAGCCAAGGCGCGTCAAGGTTCAACTTTCCGAGTCAAGCCTAAGTCACGGTCGATCACCTGCCCAAAAGCGGCTGCGCCGCTAGATAGCGGACTTCCGCGCCAGGTACGTACGGATCGACTCATCCGGATCGAGCTTTTCGTCCAATTACAGCAGAGATTCCGTTTGCCCCGAGGAGATTCCCCAGATACGACCGAAAAGTTAATGTGATGGAAGACATTTGCTAGAAGCTCAGTGGTTTCTTCTGAAATGGACCTCTCCTACTCGTCGACCCGAGATTCTTGGGGCCGCAGGTAACAACTGACGAGCTCGACACAGGCCGAAGCCGCAAGCCTGAGACGATCCAGGCCGGCCTGGATTGATACTATCCCCGAGTCGGGGATGCATGTGCTGCGCTGACTGATCATGAGGAATGCAGTCTTGAAGAAAGCAGACGTACGTCGGTCCTCGGACTGCCGCGAGCAGTCAAAGCGAGCCTAGGTGGGTGTGTGCCCAGGGCCGGGTGTATGGGAGTAGTAATGTCTTCCGAAAGGTGCATTTCAACCTTGCAATCGGGCAGACTTCGGCCAACCAGTGATTGATCCGCCGCAGCTGCCAGCGAGAAGCCATGGCTGCCTCAATCAGGGCTGTTCTCTGTCTGGCCTTCTGCTGCTTGGCACTGGCAGGCAGCGTGAACGCAGTTCACCAGGTAATCGAAACTGAGCGCTCCTCTTTGTGGGCTGTTCGCAGCACATCAATCAAAGCTGTTAGAATCTGTAAGTCGGAGCTCCGTGCTGTCTTCTCTTGATCATCGTCACTGTCGCAATGGGACTCTGCTGTGCTCTTAGGCGATCAGAAGCATGAGGAAACCAATTCACAAGTTAAATCCGTGGAGTGTTCGTTGGTTCGTTATACTTTTTCATGTCAGCCTGAAACTGGATATATCAGTGCACCCCGGCTGGAGATATCTTGTTGCCTGCAGTATCTTTACAGGATTGCAATATCATGTACCTCCAAATCATCCGCTTCACAGAATCTGGAGTTCGACCTGACCTTTTACAGCATTTGTCATCAAGAGGGGCAACGGGCTCAAGAGGACTGGTGGCACGATGGACTCTTATTGCATTCCACGTAATGATATTTCTGCCATGATTGTCTGACAGTGGCTCCGGTTGCTTTGATTGCAGCGCAAGCTTCTTCAGACCTGCCCCTCCGCCACACCTAACCCCTGCTACAGTGCGGGTGCGTCCATCAAACCTATCTTGGCGACATTGTTCGACTCTGGTTTT
Organism: Klebsormidium nitens; assembly: GCA_000708835.1. NCBI lineage: Eukaryota > Viridiplantae > Streptophyta > Klebsormidiophyceae > Klebsormidiales > Klebsormidiaceae > Klebsormidium > Klebsormidium nitens. Next base: position 454,315 of record DF236955.1, on the reverse strand, counting down.
AGAGTGGGCGTCGATTGCAGAAGCCTGTTAAAGAGGTATGCCCACATGCTAGCTGTGCCATCAACCAGCTGAACTTTGAGAGAAGCTGCCAATAGAAAGGGGGCCTGGGATACATCTATGCAGTGGCTTTCACTCTGGTACTGAAGTTTCCCACCGGTCTCCATGTGCTTGCATACATCTCTGCAGATGGAAGCGCCTTCACTTGTTGCCCTGGAAGCTGCGGTAGCCCCCCCGGCGCAAAGGCCTACTGCGCAGGCGCCTCCGGCAGCTCCCCCCTTACTAGCGAACCCCAGGGGCTGGACTCCGGTTTCCTCAATGAAATTGACCACGTCCTGATCATCAGGTTAGCTTCAGCGCTGAAAGTTGCTTACAAGTCCTGATGTGACAGGTGAGTTTTTTGTCGCATGGTCTGGCTGATTTTGAGACCTCTGTTGAAGCAAGATGAGAAGCCAATGTATGCTGCACGGCATGATTGGAGGAGCAGGCAAGCTTCGTTTGGTGAAGAGGCTGGCATTCTGACAGTCCTGCGGTAGTAGTAAGAAAGGAGCGCCTTCAGGAGCTTGCCTGAGGAGCGATTGATTGGGGAGTATAGATCAGTCTCCTTTGAATCATAGCAAAGCTCTCGAGCGAGGGCAAATCGACTGGGACTTGTGTCAGACGCTCAGTCCCCTGCCTGTGTGAGCGCAGTGTCGACGGTCTCCACGAGCAGGGCGTGGAGTACTTCAGTACATCCTGTCCAAGAACCCCAACTCTACCGGCTTTGGCTGGCTCGCAACACACGGTGAGAGGTGACTGCGACTTGGTTCCTGACGCCGTTTCCTAGACATTCTCAAGCCATAGAAGATTTGAGCCTTAGCCTTTTAAGAACAAGGACTCATGACACTGCCAGCGAAGTCAACCTCCTATTGCGGATATGGCGAGCAAGAGGGACAGCAAAGCAGGCTGCACACCTCTGAGCCACATTGAGAGCCACTTTTGTGCAAGCAGGATTCTGCAGTTTCTGGTTCAGTTGAAGGTATGACGTCTCTGATTGATCAGTTTTGAGGGCGTGCTGGGCTCTGTCAAATTCCACCCCCCATTCGCCCTCTGCTCCTTCCAGGCACCCACTACACCAACGCCTTCACGACCATCCCCTCCGACTCCTTCCCCGGGACTCTGGCGCTCCTCACTGGAGGAGGCGCCTATACATCCGGCTTCTGTGAGTTCGCGTTACATTGCCCGCACCTTTCCGACAACTTGCAAAGCCTCTCCTCCTATCCCGTGCGTACATTGATTTTTCTGGGTCGGCCACTTGTACTGGGCAAATTCACACCTTGCAGAAATGGCAGCCTGAGCCCTTGTTTTGCAACTCTCAGCCGTCTAGGCATAGAGTCGATTCAACAAAATCAGCAGTCAAATTATTGGCGCTAGTAAACATCAATTGAGTGCGCAGCTTTGGGGTGGAAGTCCCAGGAAGTTTCAAAGAGAATCCGTCGTTGCCATCAGCAGCTGACCGCCCTGTGTATTTGCTTTGTGGCAGACTATGACGACAGCTACAACCGGGCGCTGTCTCCTCCCATCTCCTTTGGTGGCGACACGAACTGCTCTACCGTCGTGAGTTCCTAGCCAGACATATCTGGGCTTCTCGCGTTTCTCGCAGGGACTTGACAGATCTTCGGGGCTTGCTTGTGTGTATGGCGGTGGTAGTCCTCGAGATACAGAGAAGCTTGGAACCTGAAAGGAGTTCTCAATGAAGACTTCAGCTGATGCTGACTGAATCTTTGCAAAGCGAATGCCGTTTGACCTAAATGTTTATCGTACCAAAAGACGCCGATTTCCTGACAACTCTATCACAAGTATTTGAGGTCCTTCACAGCGCCCCTTTGCAACGGATTCGGGACCACAAAGCCCACCCACTATAAACGACCCCCCCTGTTCTAGTAAAGGGGTTCTAGGCAGGGGACGTACTAGAACACGCACCCGTTCTAGTCGCTTTCTACGTAGAACTCGCCAGTCATGTTCGAGTACGTTCTATGTAGATCTGTACTAAAACGACCGGTTTCTAGGCAGGATACGGCTAGAACAGGTTAGAACACAAGCCGTTCTAGGAACATGCTGCATAGAACGCGAGCGGTTCTAGTAAGAATACATGATGAAACACCGGGAACGTTCTAGGTAGACAACGGAGTAGAACAGAACCACAGAAGGGCGGCCGCGTAGCGGCATGCGAGTACAGGACGGCCATCTCAATTGATATGCAAAACTCCAGGCTTTTGGCAAAGCCCATGTAATGAAATGTGTCCGCCGGATTACGCATACGGTCCGTAAACTACGCTTGCGATTTGTAATAGATCGGATGTCTCAACAAATGTACGACAACTAGAGACGGCTGTCTTTCCAGAAGGTCTGGATTGGAATGACGATTGCTGACGGAGCAAAGCCGGACTTCTGTACTATACGAAACCTTCCACTCTTCGGTTAACCGCGGCGCGCCTTCTTCCTGGTGGGAATCTTCTCGACACAGTCTTCCGGCCAATCAATCAGTTGGCAGACTGGCAGGTCGCCTACCTTGAGCTTCTTAGACTTTGCCACAAACGACGTGAATCCCTTTGGTACAGTCAACTCCCGAGCATCTTGGACAACGGACTCAACTACGACTCCGAGCTTGCCCTCACCCAGTGCTTTGCCGCGGATGGTGTCCGTTGGGTTCCCCAGCATCACGAGCGCCGTCCCAATTACCTGAACAAAAGCACGTCGCCTGACTTGAGACTCAGATTTCAGTGAGTTCCGATCAACCACGAGCAAACCTTTGAACCTTCTAATGACTCAAGTTCCTGACTCAAAAGAATGTCAAACAGCGCCGGGAGTCAGGATAAGAAAACCCTGCAAAAATTTGGAAGAGGATACCGACGTCCACGGCGGGCGCTGGAGGGTTGCCAGAATCCAAGGAATGACGTTCCGGTTCCACTGACTCGGGTTCTTTGAAACCGGTTTTGTGCGCACCTCACTTTGGACTTGGGAAGAACGTGTAAGAGTGCAAGGGCCCGGATTTACGGAGATCGATCGCCCTGGCCAGTAAGAGCACCGAAATTTACTCATACGTCCTGCTCCCTCCTTCGCAACTGCGGATCACCGCGTACAAGACCGGAAACGCGCACCAGAACGAGCGCCGACTTCTGGTGCGCGTTTCCGAGCAAACTTGAGCAAACGCACGAAGTTTTGAGCAGCATCTTTCTCACCTTGCCTTTGACGAGGAGCTCAACCCGAGCGCCGGCTTTGAAACCAATGTCCCCGTCGTCCCCGTCTTCCTGCAAAATCAAAAAGGTGATTCAGGTCCATGCACAGCAAATGCCAAATGTGGACTACAAGTGGTAAAGCCAGAAGTCTAGACAACAACTCACTAGAATCTGATGAGGTCGCCAAAAAACATTAAGCCCTGAGTCTTTGAAAAGCCCTGCAATCTCCAACGGCAGCCGCAAGGCGCTTCAGACTCTTGGCCGCTATCCAGTCGACAGAGATCAAAGCATATGAGATACTGTAATTCTGACATACTGCCGAACTTACCTCGTCATCATCTGCACACCGCTTCTTCAGTCCTGACAGAAGTGGAGCAATATGTAAGTTTTCTTTTCAGTATGTTCCGCCCGAATCAGGAACACGAAAGATACATGGAAAATTACTTCAACTACGTACAGTAATGATCTTCTCGTTCGGAAATTTGTGAGGTGGCTTGTGAAGCAGTATAACAATCGACGAGCCGGCAAATGAAGAGCAGCATTCAGAGATTCAGCGTAGCACACCACGGGCAATTCACAATGAAATCACCCCAGTCATAACCAAAGAAAAGCGTCGACTGCCGTACCTGCGCCACTCCGGTCCTTCCCCTTCTCAAAACCTTCGAAGCGCGTTGTCTGACCCCTATTGCTCCGCTCCTACGCAGAACAGTAGACCATCCATCAGAAAATAGGTTCAACAATCAACTACAGATGCACATGGGGCGCCTTCGTACCACTTGTCGAAGTTGCTCACGTCCGCTCTGGCTGCTTCTAAACCAATAACTTGGACAAAGCCGAGCCCGTCAAGCCACCCAAGCCTTCCCACAGCCCTTCCAATCTTTGCAAACAAGCAAAGCAGCCCCCCCTAATCTGCTTACAGAGGTATCATCTACTCGAGTGCTTTGCATAGCTCGCAGACTGGTTGGACCATTTCGATCAGATACAACAACTTATAAATACCACTCAACTGGATATCGAGCCCAAAGAGGAGGCCGCACTCACCGATCTTTTGCCGGCTGCCAACGTCGCATCTTCTTTGGGCTCGTTATCCTTGCCGGTCCCCGCGTTCTTGCCGGTGATGACGTCACTCCCTTTGCTGGAGACCTTCATCGACAGGAACGATTTAGCGTCAGATCGGGGTTTCAGGTATTTCAACAAAATCTCCGCCACGTGTCAGGCTGTCCTGGCTTTAAACGCGGACTAAGATTCCGCGCAAGGCTTGCTGTAAAAGTGGGTGGCTCACGTCAATCAAAACGGAGCCGCTGTCCGCTAGTAAGCGTTCTATTAGCGGGACGAAACACGAACATGTACACCGATTAGATGGCAGATACTAAGTTCTCTACTGTACTGTCCGGATGGATCAGAGAGGGTGACGGTTCCGTCGGGACTAAACCTAGAATAGGGTCAAAGCAGGGATCCACTTTGACGAGAATCAGGTTTAGGCGGCAAACTCTCACATACAAATAAGTACACTCCGACACCCCTTACTCCATGTTCACATAGTGAGCGGACCTGTGCAAGTACCTTGACCCCGGCAAGTCGACATAGGATACACGTTGAACAACGGAAAAGAGCTCGCTGTGAGCCACTTGCCTTAATTTCTGTTTTCCCTATGCCCGGGGTCGCTGACTTTGCGGACTTTGCATCTCCCGTTGGTCCGGCCGCATCTGGTTGATTCACCTGCCACAGTAGCATCAAATGTCAAGTCTTTGGGCTGAATTGAGGTTAGTGGACATAGATTCTTCTGCACAGCGTGAGAAAGCATTCAGTTTGTGACAACCCTGATTGATTCCGGGCAGCGCCAAAAGCTCTTATATCAAACTAATGCGGGCATAATACTTACACGGCTTGAGGTTGCGAAAAAAGAAGGCAAAACAAGAGGTCGGATGCGCGGCCCCCCCGGAGCGATGCGCAATTTGCAGAGGCGCAATACCTTAATACTTTGGACGGCCAATGAGACTCTCTAGCCAATTATGTCAGTCTTCTCGTATCTTCCATCACCAGAAGATTGTACATAGCAATGGTCAACGACACGCGAAGCTGGACAACAAATTGGATGTTGGTCGATCACAGGAAAGACTCGACAGGACCGCCTCCTTGACAACTCACTTTCTGTTGCTCTTGTATCTTCGAGTTGGTGTCGGCTTTGGTGACCCGCTTGGGAAGGCGCCCTCCTTGTAGATCCGAAAGCGGCGCAACGTCAACGCCTTTCGAATTTGGCACCTGTAGGAACATCGGCTTTCGATTTGATACACCGGTTTGGATAAAATGGTCTAGCGGGCGACTCTCAACAAGCGCGTTCCGCTAGCAACTTTCGGCAGCTCAACCGGTGCCAGCGTCTTCCTTATCCACGTCCATCGTGGCCATTGAAGGGTGGATCAAGTTATCGAACGGGTTGTGTGATTGTCCAGAACTTCGGGATGATGCCGACCAACTAGGCAGACTGGCGCACGTCAAAAGCAGTTACTTTGCCGAGTATTCGCCAAGATCGGGGACCAGGTTCAACCTTCAGGCTTCGAGAAAGATCTGACTTTCGAACCCGCACAGCAGTCAGGTTGATTTGAAATCTCCCAATAGAAGCTTTGGAAGTGAGATTGGAACTATCAAAAGCAATTAGAATCTTACGTTCAGATGGTCCTGAATCTTGGGTGGCGTTGCGTCGGTGATGCTTGGCGTCGGCTTCAGCGCGTGCTCGTACTGCGGCACCGCCTGCGGTTGTTTGTCACCCTCTGACTTCTTGATCTGCAAGAATTAAATCAAGTAATGTCAAAAGAAGAACTTAATGCAGCTACAGCTCACATCGCTCCTACAATGTCGACACTGCCTTTCAGTTCGCAGCCACGTTCGCAATCACCTTTCTAACGCAATAAAGCAGCGTGCACTTGCATCGTCGATATCCATAATTGCTCGCACATCAAAGATTCCCACCGAACTCCAAAAGTGGGTGCAATCCACATTGAAGTTTGCGAATTCAGTGTAACAACAAATCGAAACTTTTTCTGACATCTTCATGCGTATCCGGAATATCATCCTTGGATTGAAGTGAGCAAAGGGGTAACAAACGACGTCGCTGGAGAACTTACATTCCCATCATGTTCGCTCCGGCGCTTCTTGTCGTTGTCGGTATCTACTACCGCTGCCGCGCTCGAGTCGTGCCCTTTCTGCGCCGCCGACCCCGAGACGTTGTCAGTATTCGGGTCCAGCATCTGCAGTCCAAGTTTTCGTTTTTGATATTGTGATCCCAACTCGCAACAATGATTCCGGTATAATCAGATTCCCACATACTTTGATATCTTTTGACATCAACTGCTGCACACTCGCTCAAATGCTGAAGAATCTTCAAGACAGAGCGGTCGAACGTGGCGCCTGAGAACAAGCAATCAAAGCACGATGAGAGGATGAAACGTGACACGACCATGTCATGGAAGCGACCGGTAAGACCTGAGCGAGGTCAACCGGTCTCGTCATTCGACTATACAAGCCCATCAAAAAGGAACCAACTACGCCAGGCTGCGGGCGAAGCGGCGACCGATATTGAGAGGCCGCGTCGACATGCGCTGGTTCAATCCCATGTTCAGGACACACGTTGAAGATCTTTGAGCGAAAAGGATTCCCTGTTGTGTGCGACTTGCCTTGATTTCCGCCGCTCTTGGCCCGGGAGTGGCGGCCTTCGGGGACTTTGCCGGTGCTTTGGCCGCCTCTACTTGATCAACCTGCCAAAATCATGCAATCGTCAGCCCCGGAGTCTGACTACATCATCTTTCCCCACAATCTACGACCAGACTCCTTAGTAGGGACTGCGAAATCATCCAACCGTCCATATGGATCCGCCCGATTCCGCCATACGAGGATCTGGATGAGAGCGGAAAAGTAAAAGGTGGAGAAGAACGATGCTGGGGCCGAATGATGCAAAAACTTCGAAAGACCAGCACCACGGCTCACCTTCTGCTGTTGCTCATTTGTGCTGTCGGTCTCGACGACCGGCTTCGGGTGGGCGGCTCTCTCCTCGCGGTTCTGGAAGTGGCGCAGCGCTAGCGTCAGTCCCCGGCACCTGTGGAATGTGTCATTTCATCTCAGTTTTGTGTTGCATGGAACGGTGAGTCCCGCTTGCTAAATAAAATTTATCTCCAGAGTCGAGAACTTCCAATCAGAGAAACAGAAACGTGTCGCTCGATTTTCCATCGCTCAAGTTCGTTCGAAGGCCTTTGCCAGCACAAGATTGGAAGTGCATTGTGCGGTTGCTTCGTCGTCTTGCTCAGCCGCACGCAGGACAAGCTTTCTTGTCCACTCGGCTGCGAACTTGGGCTGAAGATTGAGACTGTAAGGTTTAGCTGTAATGTTTGAAGAGCACAAAACGCCAGTTGCTCTCAGTATCATGCCGGAAATCTATCAACACTTCCATCATGGAGCAAGATGGATAGATGAAACCGGCCGTGCAACTCAATCTGGTCATAACTTACAATCTGTTCGTTCTGGTGCTGTTTCGTGTTGTCGGTGCACGACGCCGATGCGAACCGCTGCTCTTTTCCGGCCGCCACATTCGGCACGTGGCCGCCGTTTGGCTCGAGCATCTGCAAAGTTTAGATTCTCAACATCCGTATCTGGATGAACGTCTGTACGAACGATTCTCGGGGTTTTGTACTCAGCATGTACATCTTGGACTATCATTCAAAACAGGGGGGACCATGGCTTGGAAAAGGCGCCTAATCACCTTTCCGTGACTTGATTGCATGGAACCCTGTTGGACTGAGTAGAATGGACACGCCGGGCACGCCAGACAGATTTTGCACAGCCGGCACTGCCGTTGGCAATGCATGGACCAAAGCGGCAGTGCTCATTGAACAGTATAATGCCCCAATTGATCAGGTAGTCAAAGGACACCGTTCGGGGATCTTTTGCCACAGAAGAGCATGCTTGCTAGCCAATGACTCACCTCTTGAGCACATGACCATTCAAATCAACAGTGAAATTAAAGCAGAAAGAGAGAGGGCCTTCAACTTGCATTTCTTTTGGGGTCTGAAGGGGCTGCTGATACTGCTGCTGCTTCCGCCGAGTCTGTCAATGCCGGTCCAGCGAACTCAGCTGGTGCTGCTCCCACCGTGTTTGCTGATGCTGCTCCTGCCAATGCTTGTGCGGACAGTAAAGCATTGCAAATCTGCAGATCAGATAATGCTTGGTTTAGTCTGGGCTCTTTGGGTGTGACCTCAACGAGCGACTCCTCGTCAGATTAATCAGTGTCAATAGGGACCAGGTTCCAAAAGATATCGACCTCAACAGGTCGAAAGTGACTCGCCTTTCAATCCAAGGAACCAAAATCGAAGTGATTCTGTATGGCGCAGGAGAAAATTCCTATAAAAGCACTCCAAAGATGGTACAAGTAACATTAGACAATGGACAAAACCCGAGCTCGGCTGGGATATTACTAATACGAGGAGCCTGATCGATAAGAGCCGACACCCATTTCTGATATGCCAGGCAAGCAACTACAAAGTACGACCGATTCTGATCCAAAATTGTAGCACAAAGGCAGGTCGAAACATAGAAGGAAAAGAAACCTTTGGAAGCCCGACGTATCCTGCATAACCGTGCTTAACGCATCCTGCCGTACCGGACTATCTGCAGAGCTGACGGCATGTGCTTCTGATTTCCGGCTGCTCTTTCGAGGTTTCTTCCGCCGCGAACCTTGTCTCTTTGTAGCGTTGACCGCTTCCTGGAGCAGACGACCAGCACGTGTACTTGAATACAACCACACATGACCCCGGCTTTTCGAGAGTTGCAAAAACGAAACCGAGCATAAAGCTGCCAAACTTGCATCCCTCTCGAAACAAGCCTTCAGAACCCTAATCGAGAACTTCTTTCAAAAGTCAGAAAGTTGGTCAGTATATATGCCAGAGAATAACCAGAGACACTTTGTGAAGCTTGAGGATGATGCTAGCTCAAATCTCGTTACAAGAGGATCGGTTCTAGATAAAGAAGGAAGCAGACATAAAAACCTACTTCTTCGGCTTCCGAAGCGTCTGATGGAGAATACTCTGGGTCCTCTTTGAGCTCCTTCTCGATTGCCATTTGCAATTTCGCCTGTCTTTCCCTTTCCTGGAACTCCCGTTCCCACTGCAACCAGGCCACCAATTACAATAACCCCTTGAACTGCTTGAAATGGCGCTGCTGAACTGTTTGCCAACTCCATGACCAATAAGCCAATAGTCTGATAAAAACTCTCCCGCATGTGAGGGGGGCATTCATACTCCGGCAATCTGACGTGGCGCACCCTCGACAAACTAACTGTAAACATGGAAACTCACCTGGCTGGGGCTTATTGACTCCATTTCGCTTTCGCTCTCCTCTGTAGAATCCACCTTCTCCTTGTTGGCATTTGAATCGCTTCCCTTCTTATCTTCTTCCTTTCCGGTGGATGCTTCTTGCTCCTTTCCGCTCCTACTTTGTGAATCCTGAAGATGAAAAGTAGAAAGCAACTGCACACCACACTCTAAGCTCTTTTCAAGCACTCACTCTAAGCACCACAAGCACAATCCACTCTAAGAACTCTGGGTGCCTGCTTAGATTCACTCATTTCTGGTGTCGCGTACATGCTGCCAGTAAACCGGTGACGTTAAGGCAAATGCTAGACAAACACTTTTTGTGAATCACACACGCTCTGGACTTTCATCATGCATGGCAGTCTGCAGAATGACTGTGAACAGGCACGCAACAACTTATGACAAGACAGCACATGTAAGCGGAGGAGAACTTGGAGCCAGAAGATCGTTATAGGCAAATGCTTGGCAATTGGCAGTCCTTCTCGGACTCGAACTTAACAATCTCACAGGTCATTCTTTTTATTACTCAAGCCGCTCTTCTAGACTCGCACTGAACTCAAATGAATAAATGCAAGATACACTGTGGTTGTTAGATGATTACAAGGAAACTCAGAAGTTTTGTGTTGACAATAGAAGATACCTGGTCATGCTTCTTCTTGATGGTCGCACACTGTTTCCTGGTCGTACGCTTCTTCTTTTCCTTGGAGTCAGCTGTAGAGGCCCCCTGTAGAGGAACGGCTCATGTAAGTTGCAATCCCAAAATGCCGTAATCCAACTCTAGAAGATCATTCGCGTCTTGTATGACTTGGATTTTGTGAAACAAGAGAACCTGAGCTGTACCAAGCGAATAACTAACGCAAAGGCTTGCGCATTACCTTCTTAGCGCGAGTCTCTTGCATTCGTTTGGCAGCTTTCTCGTTATACGCAGCTTTTGCCTCCTCATCTTCGTTCCGCTTGGCAGCATCACGTTGGTTCTGGCATCTGGTTTTGATCTTCTTGTACAGCTCATCCTCGGAAAACATGCCAGGATATGCCCTCTCAAACTCATCCACAAGCTTGTACACCAGTTTCTTTGGGATTTTCCCGAACGTTCTCGACTCTGGTTGAAGTACTTCACCAACTTTCACTCGCAGATTTTCCTGCAGATCAAATGCCTCCTAGCGTAAGCAGACGGTAAGGGCGCATGCATGCATGCTAAAAACATGACACGCAGAATCCATGTTCAACAGGATTGGCATCCAGCTCGAAAGCCGTGAGCATCAGCATTGCACGTATGCTCAGCTCTTCAAGCTCTCCAAGATACAGAAAATAGATGAGAAAGAGATGCCGCTTGAGCTGGACAACCAAGCAGACAAGGGGATGCAGACTGGTGCATTGAAAACCTTAACAACCTGAGAAACCACAAAAGTCAAGCATTGCAAGGAAAGAGACTCACCACTGCATCTGCCACATCTGCTTTAGAATACTTCCTTTTAGGAGATGCTTTTTGGCCAGCTTTTTCCAAGCAGCCTTGTTTTTGCTCAGTTGCTCTCGCTCTTAAGGGGCTTGATCCTGAATTGGCTGCTCTTTGCTCTTGAGCAACAGGCTGGACTTGGGTGGTCTGCAGCAGCTTGAGAAGCAGATCTCTGGCTCCAGGCTTTGCAATCAGCTCACCAAATGCCGCTGCAACATCTTGCTCTTCCAGCGCTGCTGGTTTCACGTTCTCTTTTCCATCCAACGCCTCACCAGGTGCTCGTCTGTTTGCCACCATGGTGGAACCCTAGCCCCAGTCGATACCTTTTGCTACTCAACAAGAATTCAAACTTGAGAAGACACGTTTTAGCAGCTTGCATGCAGCTCACCGCTGCCCGCTACCACTCAGTTGCTGCTTGGATACAAGCATACATCGTTACTCTAGCTAAGAAACAACAAAGCCTGACCAAGGATTGTGTTGGCACCCTCCTACACCGTCCATATTCTGCTCCCCCGTTCATGCTTCCTCGCATGAAGTTTTTGGGAGCCTCTTTCCCATGAGAGGACGCTCTCCTTTGCTGGTGCGCAGTGCTCAGCGCATGGTCAGCTGATCAACACTGAGGGCTCCACCAGCTTAGCCTTCACTCCTGTCCCAGGGTCCGGGGCCTCGTTTTCCAAACGTCAGCCTTCCGCGAAGAGTGGAAATTGTCATTCAGGATCCGCGCAAGGCCCTAGCTCCTAAGGCTATAGGAAGTCCCGTAAATTAGGGTTTGGAGCATATTCAACATCTTGCACTGTTGCAGCTGGGGAAACGAGCTTACAAAGGCGCCATCAAAGAGGGATCAAAGCCAGCATGCCAGAGGCATCACAATGACGCTGCTGCTGGAAACCATCAGCATGTAGCACTGGGGAGATGCATTTCTAGTCTTCCCAACTTCCAACGGTCCGCCAGCTTGTTCTGATGCACCAAGCCAGCAGGACGTGCCGCGGACTCAAATGCTCAAATCTTACAGGCACTGGCTGCAATAGTGCTGTGTTTCTGCTTTTAGGATCGGAAGCTGCAGTTGGAACAAGGCTCCGGATAAGAGAAGGTGTAGGTGCCAAAGATGCTTCAACAAGCAAAGCAAAAAGTTGCTTTCAAAAACCCAGCGCAATATGCATATTGCTCTGCATGGCAAGGTGGATGCAGAGCAGGTTGATGCTGCACTTCAGCAGCTGAGATTGAAACGACAACAAGGAGCTGGGGAGCTAGAAAAAGAAGCAGCAGCAGATGCAGCAGACAATCATACAAATGGCAACCACGTGGAGGAACATGGCAGACAGGGTACCGAGTTTTCAGAGAGGCGTTCCGACGGTGGCGATGCAAATGCAGCTCAAGAAGGGCAAGAAGAAGGGCAGCAGAGCTTTGAAGTAGAAGCAAAAGAGGAAAGCATCTCCGGCTCAGTGTTGCAACATCCTGCGCAGAGAGAACCCACTTCAAATGTTGCTGCTAGTGAGTATTCTTCAAGGTGTCCGGACATGGACATGACTTTGCAGAGGGCCACTTTGGTGCAGGCCCCTTTTCTTCCAATGATGCTTCTGAAGATGAGGACGAGGATGCAGGCTATGAATCAGATGAAAGCTCGGAAATTTGGAGCGACGAAGGTAAGAGTAATCACTAGCTGTTGACTTAAATTACTTGCTATAGTGTTCTGCATCATCGTGCTCAGCAAGATGGTGCGCTTGTCTCACAAGTGTGTAGCTTAAAGAATAGTCAAGTCCAAGGATCAGAGGCTATATTGACAACAGAACATCTGATGATCTGACTTTGATCATGATAATGTTGTGAGTGTGATCCATTGAATCTATACTAATGTTTCCTTTCAAGTCCGATTTATAGACTCTAAGCTGCCAAACGTTCAGTGTTGCAACTTCCTTATCTTACAGTTTTTTTTGTGGTTCCAAGCGCTTCTATGGTTTTAGGTTTGGACCTAGAAGCTGTGATCATCATGGTTGCATAGCTCGATGAACAGAAATAGAAGTAGAGCCCTGTTCAAATTTCTTTCCAACTTCCCAAGTGTCCCAAGTCATGGCGGTCGATCTTTTAAACATATATGACCATGGATATAAAAGCTGGTCGGGCGGATCATGAGTGATGATCTAGATCTAGAAGCTTCCTAGCTCTAAATACTGCCAACGTTGATGCAAATCGCCAGCTAGGCTCATGAATTTTCAAGCTTCATTGATCATACCAGGATTCAGATAGAAGTGCGTCGTACCCACATCCCAACGTGGGCGCAAACGTGATTATACTATAATTTAGAGTGCATGAACACAAATGCTCGATCGAAAAGTTGTCACAGATCGGAGCCTGGTGATGCGATCTGTTCTCAGTCGAGAATATATATATGCATGATGACGACACTTAGCTACATGAATAGACAACGTAAGCAATATGTTAAGCCACTTACGACTCATGATTGAATGACATTAACAAGACCTGCGCTATGAGACGAACCCACAGCTATCTCGGTAAGCTAGTGTTGCAAATTCGTGCTTGACTAGAATGCACAATTGACCAGTTCATCAAGCTGCTACTACGTACGGCAGTGCAGTAAATCTTCTCGTACCCGTTTTCCCAAATTCCTTTATAATGATCTCATTCTAACATCGCTCCTCATGAACAAAACCTTTCGAGAATTAGTACCCCTTTATACATACATAAGCGGCATCTAAGACCTAAGTGCTCCGAGGTCTATTTTGTCCATTTTGGGCGACGACGACCCGGACAGCGGCTGCCGTAGAAGCTCCTCCACCCTGGCCGGGTCCGCAGTGGGCGCTTGGCACGTGAAGTTCTGGCACACGTACGCCTGCGGCTGCCCGTCCTTTTTCTTGGCCATCTTGAGAACCATCTCGTTGTGCTTCGACCAAAAGGCGCGGTCTTCCTCGTTGTCCTCGTCAATCAGCAGGACCTGTTAGGGAGAAGAGGCACATTATAACTAGCCCTAGGTTGTCGCAACTGATCTAATCCACAATCCTTCCGACCTTGCCTTGTCCAATGTACATCAAAGAGTAAAACCAACGCAATCGAGTTGATAGGTAGAATGCGACTGAAATTGAAGTGACTTTCAAAAACAAGGTTTTGTAATAAAGGACCTCCGTTCGTCCTCGCTCTCACCGGACTGACAACTTTCGCTACTCCATGACAGATCTGCACCGATGCTTCCCAGAGGCACGACACTCATTAATCACTATGTGTGGTACTAAACTCCTCCAACTCTCCGAACATCAGCGCTGTCTAGCTGACCCGCAAACGAATACGGACGTCCGGCGCTTACCGCTCTGTCCGGCTCGTACACGCTGTGCGCAGCCTGCAGCAGCGAGAGCGCACGCTCGTCGCTGCGTGCGCCCGCAATCACCACCTGGCGCTCCGAGGGGGATGCGTACAGGTCCAGCGCGCAGCACATCTGGGGCAGCGCAATCGGCAGGGTCTTCAGGCGGTCCTCAAAGACGGCCTGCACAAAGAAAGGCAAGGGGTTTGTAATACAGGGGTGCTTTCCAGGCAGCGAAGTAAATTCGAGGTGGTGAAAACGGAGAAGCGGCGGCTACTTTGCAGCCAGCGCGGAAGAAGGAGGTAGGGAAAGATCTAGGGGTCAGCGCGGAGAAGAAAGTGAGTGAGAATTGAGAAGTCACCACAGGAAGGTTGCGGGCTTAAGAGGTTCGTTTAAACCAGGCTGAACGTTGCCGAGCGAGCAGAACAGGGCACGTGGACAGCGAGATGGTCATCGTAGGAACCAAAAGAAGCCCCAAATGAATTAGCGATCCATCATAGACCACCAGCCCCACAAATTTGCACCAGAATATTCGACCTCCATGACCGTCCAATTCGGGTCTGCTTTTTGAGCTTCAGCCTGATCAACTTCGGCGATTTCTGCTGCACGAGAACTAGGGGCTGAAATAGTGGGAGATCAGAGCCAAGAAGAGCAGGCCGAGAAGAGGGATTGGCTTCTCATAAGAGGGCCTGAGCAGCAATAGCGTATCGGGCTTACTGGAGGTAGATAGAAAAGACAAACAGGGTTATATTATTAGGGTTGGACAGAAGAGAAGTGAGGAAGTGGCAAACAAAGAAGTCTTTATTAATGCAGTGAAATCTCACCATGGTATGCAGCGCCCGTTTCCGGTACTCCTGCCCCGCGTCCCCCGCGATAATCTTGGACAGCCGCAGCAGGTTGCCGGCCGCGACGGAGTTCCCGCTCGGCTCCGCGCCGTCGTAGTCCTCCTTCATGCGCAGCAGAATGGACGGGTCGCCCGCCGCGTTGCTGTAATATGCGCCGCCCTCCTTATCGAAGAAAAGATCGTCCTGGAAGGAAACAGGCGAAGAAGGTTGACGAAAGAAACTGGTGCCACGAGTAGATAGGCAACAGCATTCGGCAGCGAACGAGGGACGCAAAGTAGCCACAGTCGTAAACATTGGTTGCTCGCATAGCCGCCCTCGTCTTGTCCGGATCCAGGCGTCCTTCGATGTTGCCCGCCAGTGCACTTCTTCCCCGAGGACCGGGCACTTACTGCTCTCGCATCACCTTGCAAAAGTCACTCCTTCAGAAGTTCTGCTTAAAGCGAAAAGGCTGCGTAGACACAAAGCCCAGCTTGTGTCTACCCATAATTAAAAGCTGACGAGGTATTGCCGCAATAATTTTGCATTGCGTTTCAACCGTAATAGCTCAAGGACTCAAAAGCCGACTGTGAATAGGCACTTTGCCGCTGCAGCCCACCTGCGTTTTCTGTAGCTCCAGCGCCCAGTCGAGCCACTTCACACCGGCCCCCGCCTCGTGCAGGTCCAGCAGCGCGTTGATCAGGAACGCGTAGTCGTCCACGAAGCCCGCGGCTGCGGACGGGCCCTCTCGGAAGCTGCGCCGCAGCGTCCGGCAGTCCGGATCGTACAGCTTTTCCCGGATGAACGTCGCTGCGTTGACCGCGGACTGCAGATACTCTGACGGCTGCGCGGACAGGAAAGCGGGGAGAGTAGATTATGAGTATTCACATGAATCAACGGGACGTGCAAAACCAATCTATCTTCTTGACCGACTGCTTCAGTGTTTCTGGCGGAGGTGTGGAAGGGCTTCGGGGGGATGTCCCGATGTAAGACGTGCGGGGCGAGAGCAGCGACATCGATGAGACTGGAGAAGGGAGCACCGATGCAAAACGCCCGCCCCTAAACGAGGGCTGCGCCTTTCAACTTGGTTCACTTAATCGACTTGCAACAAACCCACAACTTGCCCAGTAAGCACCCGCTCAGCACATTAGAGGCTTCCACGTAATCAATTCAGTTCCGACGGCGACGCAAAGGAGCAGGTTGGTAGATCGTTAAAAGTTTCCCGACCGCTTCAACACAACGAAAGATCTATGCCTTGTGAAGGGTGCAGCCGCACCTGGGTGCCCTCCACCGGAAAGTGGAACTCCATCTCGGCGGGGCCCTTCTTGAGGATCGTGGACGCCCGGGCAAATGCGGACATGGCCAGGCCGTTCCATGCTACGATGATCTGCACAGCGCAGCGGCACAGTTTATAAAACCGGCGCTGCTCGTCGCAAAGTCCTTCTCTAGTGGAGGTCACGAGCAAGACCGCTACATTGAGGACTTCAAGCATCAAAATCGGCATAAGATCGGTGCCAATTCTTTGAGGCAACTTGACCAAACGCCCCGAAAGCTCGAGAGTTTACGAACGGGGTAGGCGTTTTGTCTTCCGCTGGGCTGTGAGGCAATCTCAAAGGCCACCATTATTAAGAATATTCTCACGTACTTTTTTAAAAGCCGCACTGTCCTGTCTTTTTGCACGCACTTGCTTTCCCAGCCCTACATCGCTCTCGCTTTTTACCACTGACCATCAAATCCAGATGCACCACAATACGTCCCCCGCCGCACGCCAAACCTTGCCACGTCAGCACCACGCACCTTGTCGTCAAGGTGCGGGTGCGGCCGCTGCTCCCGGCGGCCGTGCAGCAGTCTCCGGCTCTCCGCCAGCTGGCGCTCCAGCGCGGGCACGTCCATGTCGAACTTCTTCGCGGTTTCCTCCAGACTAGTTCGCTCGATGAGCACGTTCTTGCCGCCGAACTCGTGGTGCGGGTCGCTCATTCGCGACAAGTCACAGTTGCCCTGCTTCTTCACGTAGTAGTGCGCCTTGAAGGGGGGCGCGCGCTCGGGGCCTAGCACCTCCTCGATCTGTGGGACAAGGTGTAGGGTTGGCTTTTAAGATCACAGAATTCCGCGGTTCAGAACTTGGAAAGTGCTTAACCTCGATCGTATCCTAAACTGGTGGTTGTTGCAAAGCAGGAGCTGATGAAGTGGGGTGCTGGCAGCTTAAGTTGACTCCTTGCGGCTGAGTGTTTTGGCACAGCGGACAACAACATGGTTCAGTAAAAGCTCGAGCCGACGAGCGTTCTTTGATCGTTCAAAGAAACTGTTCTCAAGTAGCGCGCAATCGCGCTAAAGGAACCTCCACCGAGGGAGAAGCCTTTGCTTCTTTCCTTTCTACAAAGCAGCCCTGTAAGCCCCGCTTTGTCCGGACTTCTCTTCGTTCCAGATGAACAAACATACAAATGCTCTTCAGCACTCAACGAGCAACTTCCGTCCCGATTGCCATGTATCATCTACCAAAGCAACGAAACGAAGTCTCGGCTCTCAAGCTTACCTCTGCTTCCGTCCAGATGTAGAACAGGCCCTCCTTCTTCTTGCCCCCCGGCACGTCCGCACTGTCTGCATCCTCAGCGGAGAAGATGCCCCCCCCGGGGTGCGTCATATCCCGCCGCAGGTAGTCGAGAATGTCGCGCGCCAGCTGTGCGTAGTAGTTGTCGCGTGTAACTAGGAACGCGTCGAGATACGCGTTGGCCAGCTGGCCCTGGTCGTACAGCATCTTTTCGAAATGGGGCACTGCAGAGCCAGAAAAGAACAGCAATCAAGATTGTGCAGTGAGTTCCTTAGAGCGGGTACGAAGTGCAACCGGACCGTTGTACAGCTTTTTCTGACCGTGGTGCATTGCGTAAAGAATTGAGACGGCTGTCTTAGCTCTCCGAAAATGCATTTCTCGCTTGCACGAACAAGTGGAAGTGTAGGACTAGGCGTACAACATCTTTTCAAACTATAATCCTCTCCAGTGGTCCGTGTGGCAAATCGACCGGATATGGCTTATCGTAAATCACGCAGGGACTAGAAAACGACGCGGTTGCAAAAGGCGGCGTTCATTTGCGGACGATGGGTTGGAAACATAAACAAGACAACTGCTGCATACCATACTTTCCTGCACTGTCGATCACCCGTTTTGCGTCTGAAGAAGACCTCCTTCAGTGAAAGACAATGCTCACAAAAGGATCCTTTTCCACCCCACGGATAATGACCCCCCAAAATCAAAACTTTCCACATATGCGGAACCGGGCCTCTCTCGCCCTCACCGTGCCAGTACTCGTCGACGGAGTAGCGGTGGAACCCCCCTCCCACATGGTCGTGGATGCCCCCCCGCGCCATGGCCGTCAGCGAGTGCAGCACCATCTCGCGAACTGCGTCGCTCGTCTTGTCGCCCTTCTCCGTCAGCCGTAGCAGGCGCCGGAAGAGCAGGTTGATCTCCACGGGGCGGGGAAACTTGGGCGCGCTCCCGAAGCCGCCGCGCTTCTTGTCATAACGCGCGGCCAGCTGCAATCGGACCGAGAGGAGGGTAATCTTTAAAACTGCAAGACTTTGGGCATGGAGAACGTGGGGGCTTTGAGCTCACGGACGGGTTGGAAAGAAGGGTTTGGAGTTGAAGAAAGCAACATAAGTTTGAAGACCAAAGAAGGGTGTGGTCGATCGAGGCAATCGTCTGGTGACGAAGGTAGCGGGCAACCTGTGGCTTCGTAGAAATAATGAACAAGATTTCTGCCGTCCAAAAGCTGCCCAAGGCCAGGTTCGCACACTCAACGTCCGGCTGACTCTAGCCTTTAAAAAAAAAATCCACCAAGTTGCACGGAAGTTGACGCCATGTTAAGTTCGGCAGTTTGAACACCCGAGCGTGATGTAGATTGGGGCCTTAATCCTATCGGGAATATCACAATCCATGATTTGCCAATGGGGCAATTCCACGAAGCCGAATCGCAGGTCGTCTTTTTACAATGTTGACGTGACCCTATCAAAGAGCAGACGGATAGGAACCTTGACATACTCAAATGCTCTCTTGAAGCCCGGCTGCTGTCAACTCTCGCAGATCGGAGGTGTAACCGCAGAGAAACGAAGATTGTGGCACAGCAAATAAGGATGAGCGAGCCCATCATTGTTGTGGGCCTGAAACATCCCGTTCAGGAGATCACAAACACTGTCAGTTACTCGTCATTGCTGTGGGCATACGATCCCATTCAGAAGGCACAAACACTTTCGGTCGTTCAACCAGCCAATCACATCCTCTCAAGAACAAAGGGTCTTCTGCGCATCGACACCCACATCTTCTGCACCCTTGGCGACAATCTGCTGCGCCGTGGCAACCTGGAACTCCTGCGAGCTGGCCACGTTCTCAGTCGCCTCGGCAAGCTGCGCCATCGCGCTCGCACCGCTCTCCACCAGGTCGCTCTGCCGGGTGTCCCACACCTCCTTGATGCGTCTGCAAAAGGGCGCCGTGGGTTAGTGAGATCCCTTGAGAATTAACGCAATGTAGAGACGATCATGTAGGTTCGCATGAGGTGGGGTGAAGAGGCTTCTCTTGCCTTTCAGACCAAGGTCTTCCAATCATTGTGGCAGCGGTATACATACCTGCCAAAAGGGATGTATGGGCTTTGCAGATTGGAGATGCCGCAGCAATCTGTGCGTGAATATCAGTCTTCTTTGAACAGTAAACACGAAACCGCAACTCCAATGAGTTGCCACAGGGACAATTTTGTTCAAACCCAAAAGTGACAAAAACGTGTGGGTTGACTTTGCGCGGAGAGCCTTCTCTTCTCAACTCAGCAGTACCCACACAATGGGCCCCTCCTCACCTCAGCATGGACTTAAAGCCTGGCCGCCCAAACGAGTCGCTAGGAGGAAAGTATGTACCGCCAAAGAACGGCACCAGATCGGGGGTCAGAAACACACTCATGGGCCACCCCCCTCCAGTGCCCGTGGCTTGCACGTATGTCATGTACACTTTGTCGACGTCAGGACGCTCCTCGCGGTCGACCTTGATGTTGACAAAGTCGGCGTTCATGATTGCCGCCACTTCCTCGCTCTCAAACGACTCATGCTCCATCACATGACACCTGTCATTGAAACATCAGGGGGCGCTTTTCAGTGTTCTGATTGGAAGGGGCCTAGACCATCTGAGAGGTTCTGGTGTTGATGCCCGTTTGTCGGTGCCTGTCAAGTTCTCAGCTTGAATCAAAACCTTCTTCAGAAAAGGATAATTCAGAAGCGCATGCGCCCCCTCCATTGACATGCAAGCAACCATGTTCTGTATCCATCTGGTAAGTGCATGTGGAGAAAGTTTCACATGCACCTAAGAACTACAAGCCTTCAAACATCTTCAAAAGGGTGCCTTATCACTAACCCTTGCCTTTATGTAGATTTGAATCTCAAAGGACAGATACTACCGATCAAATGTAGCTGCACCACCACCCCATCGCCCCCCTCCAAGCCTCTCCGACCACAGTAATACTGATAAGGATCATGCAAGTCACAAAGAAGTTTGATACAATGTTGAAATATACTTGCGGAACGGCCATGACACAATAGCATGCAATCATCTGACGTTTTTCCAAAAATTCTACGCATGGTGTTAGCATGATGAAAATCTATTGGCATGACAAACATTCATCAGATGTGGGCCCAGTGCTCACCAGTGGCATGTGCTGTAGCCCACAGACAGAAAGATGGGCTTCTTCTCCGCCTTTGCCTTGGCGAATGCCTCCTCGCCCCATGGGTACCAGTCCACTGCACATGGATGTTCTCTAATTAATAGATCCCAATTCTTCAAGCAAGCATTTGTGCCCGCACCTTGATGCGAGCAGACAACCTTCAGGGAACTGCACCATCACAATGGCTCTTTTGTAGCATTTCTTCGTCAAAAGATGGGTAAGAGAATTCGTTTCAGAGGCAGAGGTGCGCTGATCGAATGGTGGTGGGCTAACCCACCTGGGTTATGCGCATGCTGGAGCAGGTATGGGCTCTCTTCCTTTGCAAGCCGGTTTGTGTGCTTGTGCTGCGAGCTTTCTGCATTCGCAGCCCCTGCCAATCCTGCACTGGTTGTCGCCATACTCCGAAGTCCAACAATTTGCCGGTCTCTTCCTAAGCAGTGAATTGTTTTCTGACTGCGCAGACCCAAGTTACTGCCACAGAAATCAAGCCTTCCAGACAGGGAAGGCGGCTGGAAATAAGGACGTTTACAGATTGAGCTGGGCCTCGAAACTTGTTCTGAAAGGGGGGCCTGGATTGCTTGGGAGTTCAGGGGGATGGATGCAAGGTGACGCCGGGCAGCGAGGGGAGGCACCGATCGCAGAGCTTTGGGGAGGCGATTCCGATTCACCAGCTTCGACAAGAGGGAAGACAAGCAGGGCGTCTCGTGAAGGGCGCAAGCAGAGAGCATCTTGATTGTTGACGCGTTCCAACAACTTGCTCGCATTGGACATGCACCATGTTCATTGTTCATCAATTGAGTCTGCACATGGCTGTGCAACTTGAGGTCTAGGAAATTTAGGTTAGTCCTAAGTTTACGCGCGAGTGGTGGTTTCGACGCGCGCGCGCTTACTATTGACCTGTAGCGACACGTGTTTGAATACTAGATTCCGCTCGTTCATGTGATGCAAGATTCCGAAGATCGCAAACGGATTCCGCCCAGTCAGCAGATGGCTCCTCTGACATCAGCAGGTCTCAAGCACGTCTCAATTATCCGCTCAACAGATGCCAGCACAGGTGGCACATAACTCTGAGTCTGAGCAGACGTCTTCTTGTCTCATTCAAAATGTCTTAGTCAATGCTTCTGCCTGGATTTCTGAGCGCCTAGACGTACGTACCACCAGTCCCAAGACGATACGTGACGCTACGCAGCTGGAAAGGGCGGCGTCCTCAGGCTGCCCACATTTCGCAGCTTGCATTAATGAAGTGCTGAGCCGCATACAGATGCTTCGAAGGTGGTCAGAAAGGTGGGGTAATCAAATGCACCTGAGCTAGGGAATCTGCTGTAGGGCGTCGTGCATCGGCTACACGGCTTCTGCTTCTAACAGAGGTGCCACGTTGGTATCGACATCTTGAGGCCTTCACATCTCTTAGGGTCAGGTTGGCTTCATCCTCGATGCATTGTGTCCTCCCATCCCGCAATGCAGGCCTAGCTCTGAAAAAGCGTGCACGAAAGTAGCAGCGCTTGGACGCTGACACCACCTGCTGTTGAGCCTACCCTGCAGTCAGTCAGAGCAAAAAGCGCACAGCTTGAAGCGGACAACTGCCCACCACCGCGAGACTGAGCAACAGGTCACATAGGGTCAGTATGTGGACACAACAGTGACGCAGCCAAGAAACTCTTGCAAGAGTAGCGGCCAAGGTTGAAGTTTAGCCAGCATGTTCCCTCCAAACAGTCCCCAGGGCCAGGTTGGGAGGACTCCCCAAGGCGGGCGCAGCCCCTTTGAGTCCCCCCGGTTGGCTGCCCTGGGCATGCCCGGCAATCATGTGCCCCAGTCGCCCGCCAAGATTTCACTCAGCCCTCGGTCGCCCATGGCGCCGCTGTCGCTGTCGGGAGCGTCGAAGAAATTCATCAACGACGTCAGCGGTGAGCCCACCGCCTGCTCCTAGTTGGCTACTTTGGCCCCTGCCTTTGGATTGTGCCGGTTAATTCTAAGTTGTTCGTCGCGCGTGGAATGTGCACACGTTTGTGTCGTTGATCAAGAACGTACATGCCAAATCAATCCAAGATGCATGGTTGTGCTTGGCGCTGTGCTCCACAACAGTTGGAGATATGCCATGGATGTGGCCTCACCCATGCACCCAAATGTAGCGAAGTACTTCCAACGGTTTGGAAGCCATGAAAGCTGAGTGCTCATAAGTAGCCTTGTGGGCACTCTTTTTGGCCCACTTGTCCGCCAGCGCAGTTGCCTTGGGCGCTGTCACATCAGTGTCTGGTGGTTCTTGGTAGATGAAGATGTATGACGACCTTACGGTGGCTTTGTATTCGCAGACTGTGTCACAGAGATGATTGACGGCATGGTGGAGACGTTTCAGGGCTTGCAACGCCTTGACGGCTTTCCAGAGGTGAGTGTAGACATTGGGAATCTCTTTTTCCCGTGTGATCACTTAGCTGTTTGCTTGATGTCGGGCGGGAAGGCCAAGAGAGGGTACAGAGAGGTGCGGAATGGTAATACTTGGATGATAGCTGGAGCTTTCGATCGAATGACCAACTTGAGTCCAGATTGAAGCAGGCCAAAAATATTTAGTGGTCGTAGGACTCTTTCTGGAACGAGAGGCTCTGTCTAGCATTGTGACGAATTGCAACGTTGCCTGTGTCAATCCTGCATATGTTTAAAAACGTGCCCCCACACAGCGATGCTGATGTATACGCCTCATCACCTATCTGATTTAGAGGCCAGCATTAGTAATCAATGTGACAGGCACTGAATTTCTGAGAGCCACTGCACTCGCAGGTCAAAGTTGTGCTTCGTACTGATGTGTCCAGGGGCACGTACAACAGAGTGGCCGTCATATCAGGTCAGAACAGGTTCTCAAAGAGATCATCTCAGGATAGATAAGCGAGGGTCTCTCTACTGGGATGTTCCAAGCAATTCGTTTCGGACACAAGCCAACCGACCACGGTGGGTTTAAGGGGCATTGATCTTAGCGGGTGAACTTTGCCCAGTGTCATGGTTCTGGCGCGGCTACAGCTGGTGGAAAGTCTACCATCTGTACACTTTTGAGATCAGATTGACCAGTTCCCTTATGAGTTGGTAGCTTCGGTGCTTGTTCGTTGACGGTTATAGATTCCAATTTTGATATAGATTTCATTTTGTAACAGGCAAATTTGGTGGCAGTCTATAGGACACTTGCGCGAGCTGGAGCTTGCTTTTTGACGGTTTCAGGGCATGACAGAAGCAATTTCCTTGAAGAATCTTCTATCACAGAGCTGGACGCGATTGGACAAACAGGCAGTGGCAGCTCCGCCGAAAATGACGTACAAGAGCCCTTACAAGGCTTTCGCCCAAATTCACGGCTGGGAAAGAGCACGAAGGATGGACTAGCTGTTGCTAGCCTTGTTAGTTTTCAGTCCCTTTGTTGATCCGTATTTTGATTGGAATTGCTTGTGGCTGTAGGGGGAGGCAGTGGTCACGAGCCGGCGCACGCAGGTTACGTGGGGCAAGGGATGCTCACGGCAGCAGTATGCGGCGACATCTTTGCATCGCCCACTGTGGCCGCAGTGCTGGCGGTGAGTGCTCCTAAGCCGAAGCCCCAGATTGCCACATCGAATATACACAGGAGACATAGTGTAACCTACTACAGTAAAGATGCCACTTTGGAATCCTCAAACAGTAATATACGTTACGAGCCGTAATTGACTGATCAAGGGTCACGTGAGTAAGTTCACGATGATTGACCCGCTCCCCACCTTCCGATCAGAACACCGCTAAAGTGATTCGATGTGGGTCCTGTCGAACTTTGCAGTCCGCCGATTTGGTCAGCAGATGTGAAAACCTGTTCTGTTCCGACTTCGACAAAACGCGGAGCAACTGGAACCGTCAAGATAGCGGCATCCTTGTCTCCTTTTGCAGGCCATTCGTGCTGTGACGGGAGCACCAGGGTGCCTCTTGATTGTCAAGGTGAGACCCGATCGGGAATCGAGCTTGTCGACTTGCGAAGCCATTTGGCACAATGCGGCAGGTGTACAAGCAGCATCTCATCTGGAAGAATCACCGAAGTTACCTGATCCCGCCTCGTTGCAATCGTCAGCTCAGGATATTAGAAGCTCACACGACCACTCTGTCAGAAAGGCCTTATGGATGTCATGAGCGTTTTCGGCTGTGAGACGTATGGCAGCTCTTCGACTGACATGGCCAATGGTATTGGCAGGTTGTTCTGTCGAAAGGAACGTGTCAGTCCTTGTTAAAAGCTACATGTGTCAGATCAAGCACCCAACTCTCTGATCAAGCATTCGCTGCACGACTGCTCAACCGTCCAATGTCCCCTTCCGACGATCGAACCGTCCACAGCGAGGAAGGTGAAACTTTCAGTCCTCTCACAGAGAAAGGTGCTAGGAACTATGGTTACTAATCCCGAGTTCGACGTAGACAGTTGTCCTCCAACTGAAGAATTTGCAACTGTCCGATTTTCCTGCACGGCCGTTCATGTCCCTTAGCGTCTGCTCGCAGAACTACACGGGCGATCGGCTCAACTTCGGGCTGGCAGCGGAGCAGGCCAAGGCGGAGGGCTACAAAGTCGAGGTGACTGACCCCGCGCAAATCTGCAAAATCACAATGCTTTACTATGGCAACGTGTAGTGTCCAGACAGGGACTTCGTCGCTCTGAAGGAGATGCCTGCCGGCTCTTCACCGCCCTGTTTCTGTGAGCTGTTCAACGAGTCAGTGATGTGGTTGAGGGAGTGGAAGCACGGTCGGGGATGTGCCTATCTCCGCAAACTCATTTGTCTCTGCTGTTTCGCAGATGGTGATTGTGGGCGACGACTGCGCGCTGCCCCCGCCCCGCGGCTTGGCCGGCCGGAGAGGTCTCGCCGGCACGCTCTTCGTGCACAAGGTAATAGCAGCCCGGTTCGGCTTCAGAAGCGTTGCAGTCTTTTTGATACTTCTGCGGTGTCCCAGGACAGAGGCTGCTTCGGGCAGCACTCCTTGACAGCTGTCCACGTCTTTCAATGAAGGCCTGCGGCTTGGAGCACACAACAAATCCGCCCGTGACAAAGCCAGGTTGACTTGATGTAGGAGCAACTGATAACCGTGCAAAGTCTCTTTGAACTCGTTATAAATCCGTGGATGCCGTTGTTCTTATCCCAGTTGACCAGGAGCTTTCAGCCCGTCGGCAAAGGCCAAAACGCCAGGCTTCCGGAAGACTTCGTATGTGACGTCCAGGTTTTCCTCTTCCCCTCGCCAGGTGGCCAGAAGTTGTCAGCCTATCGGCAAAGGCTTAAACGCCAGGCTTCGCGAGAGTCTGACGTCCAGGTTTTGCTTTTCCCCTCGCTAGGTCGCCGGAGCAGCTGCCGCGGAGGGCAAGAGCCTGGGGGACGTTTTGGCGGAAGCGCAGAGCGTGGCGGGGGCTGTCGGCACCATGGGGGTGGCGCTCATGGTCTGCACGCTGCCTGGAGCGACTCCCTCGGACCGGCTGGGGGCGGGCAAGATGGAATTGGGCCTAGGCATCGTGAGCCGCCGCTCTAGTTCAAGATTGAGACACGTGGCTTGCTGGCAATGCCAAAGGCAGCTGTTTGCGGTTACCGAATTAGTCTGATCTCTGAAGTCTCTTCTTCCTTTTTAGCCCACTCTTCCTAACGGTAGGATAGTACGAGTGCACGGCAGATCAGCGTATGCCAGGTGAGACGACGCATTGCAGATCAACTTCGCGCAACGCGTTTGACCTTTACGTTGATTGTTTGGGACTAACCCTGGGCGGGCATCCTAGTAGTCCGCCAGTTGAGGAGCATGCTTGTCCTTTCTTCTTCGGCCGCTTAACCTGGGACCAGGCGCTATATTCTACAACGCTCGAGAACGTACACTTCGGACGATATGAGACGAGGACGGAAGTTCTTAGGATCTGCAAACGTGAAAGTTTGACCGGATGTAACGGACCCCCGTTTGGGTGGCTGCAGCACGGGGAGCCCGGCGCCGCTGTCGCTGACGTGCAGCCCGTGGATGCGATCGTCAGCCACGTCCTGCAAAAGATCCTTGACCCGGTGAGGCGCCATGTCGTTTCTCGTCGATGTGCATTCTCATCTTGACCATGCTGTGAGCGCTGCTCCACACTTGCGTTTGACCTATAAGCCTAAATGACTGATTTACTGTGTTTTCTCGAACGGTGGAACGAACGATTGTGAACCCGTCAGGCTGGCCTTTCTAGCCTTAAGAAGGGCAGACTGAAGTCTTAGGTTCTCTTCAATGGGAAAGCCCCTTTACAATTATTTCTCCGAGCGTACGTTTCAAAAAATTTGCTGAACGCCGTTAGGGCCGACTGCTCATTGCACGATTGGACGCAGTGGAAACCAGAGGCCATCAAAGGTTCAAGGCAGTATATGCAGTGAATTCGATATTCCTGACACATTCTTTTCGCCAGTTATGGGTCGATCTTTGCAGGGGCTCTTTCCTGGCACATCTCTTCAGCCGACCGGAATAATGGACAGGGAATCCGCAAGTATTGACGCGAGTGTCCAGCCTGTCACACTGTAAAGGCAACGGACCTGCTCTAGCGGAAAGTTCTCTCGTCACTCATTCCCGTTGCTCATCCGCTGCAGGAGACGCAGTATCTCAAGATCGACCGAGGGGAACGTGTTGTGCTTATGGTCAACGGGTGAGGAGTGGCTGCTCTTGTCGATTTGACGAGGGTTTCGAGCCCCACTGCTTGCCAGGCTGGACGGCTCGCCCTATCTGACAGCAAACTTTTCATTCAATGCCCATTTTCACATCGTGGGCTTCCTCATAATTTTATTACAATCGAGAGTGGATATAGAGTCCTTCTATTATCCACCGTGGTTCGGGGCCAGTTTAGAGGTTTCTGCAGTGGCTTTCTACATTCCTTTAGCAAAGCAGGTCGGCCGTTTTCCACATTTGTTACTCGTTCAATCGTTGGAAGGAGACGTCTGCTATACATGTTGTTGCTGAGACAGCGGTGGCAAACCCTATCATCGTAGTTACTTTGGTGCCTGAGTTCTGAACACTGCATTGGGGTCGCCAGAACGAAGTGACTGATTAAAGCCGAGACGGAGACGCAACCCGTCGAGCGCTCGTGATTGGTAACGTCCCCCACCCCCGTGTCGCAGGCTGGGCGCCACGCCTCAGATGGAGCTGCTGATTGCGGCGGGCAAGGCGGTGGCGACGCTACAGGTGGAGTACGGGCTCGCAGTGGAGCGCGTTTACACCGGCTCCTTCATGACCTCCCTGGACATGGCGGGTGAGATGGGAATGCGCCCTGGTCGCTGCAGTAAACTCATGCGGACTTCTGACACAAGCTGCTCCTTTCACACAAGCCCTGAAGCAACCGTATGAGCATTCGTTCGGACGAAGCTGGCCGCTTAAGCCGAATGGGACTGTCCGGATCTTGAAACGTGAGGCAGTCTGTTGCTTGCAAGTCTGCTGATATGAAGGACTCGTCTTAGACGGAACCGGGGTTATATACTCTGGTCCAATGCAACCCCGTAGTTCTCTCGTCCTCTCACAGCCTAAAGTCTCGCACAGCGACTACACGATGGACTCAGCTTCGCCATTGCTTAAACCCTCCATTTCGTTCTGTTGCAGGCATGTCGCTGTCGGTCCTGCGCGTTACCGACCGCATCCTGCAGCGCCTGGACGCTCCCACCCGCGCCCCGGCCTGGCCCTCATGCGCAGGGGGGCCGCGCCCCATGATCAGCGTGCCCGTCCCCATGCCCTCCAACCCCACCAACGAAACCGTGAGCCACAACTCCCAATCTATGAGACGTAGTCATCAAACGAACCCTTTTCGTCTGAACGGATGAGCAGCATCCTATGCCATTATGAAAGACTGGCAAGGCGGCGGGCCTGGCCCCATCAAACCATCTCTTCAATCTAGTTGCTCTTTTTCACATACAGCACCCAAGAGTGCATGTTGATACAAGTCATCACCTTTTTTCCCACAGTAACATTCAGCCTGTCGAGCGGGGGGATACCGCCTTTCCTCTCCGTCAGCAAGCCCTTTGTGCCCTGCTGACTGAGCCAGTCAGGAAAATGAGCTTCTGTCATGTCTTATAGGGGCGCCTGGTTGAACTCGAAATGCTCTCTCCAGCGATGTCTTTTCTCATATTGTGCAGGCTCCCTCGCGCCCCGCGGAGCTGAGCGAGTCGGGGCGCCTGCTAGAAGCGGCGATCCGGGCGGGCGCGGAGGCGCTGGTGGACATGGAGCAGCAGCTCAACGAGTGGGACGCGCGCACGGGGGACGGCGACTGCGGCACCTCGGTAAGGGCGGGAAGGGTCAAAGATTCTTTTTCTTGGTAAGACAAGATTGTTTTCCTAGTCACGAATAAGCGCGTTGTTGAACATCTCGTGCCTGGTAACCGCGCCCGCTTCCAAGTACCTGCGCGTCCATGCAACCTTTACTGGGCTTACTGCTCACTGACTCAACAGACTCGAGATCGAGGATTGAATGAGAAGGCTTAGGACTCGTAAACTGAGGCTTTGGGCTGAGGTCCTGTTGCTGAGGTGCGAGGATTAAAATGTGGTCTGTTCGTCTGACGTCTGAGAGGTTCGACGCTATCCCGGCTTATTGAATATCTCAGGGCATAGCTGAACATCTGACCCCTCTAGGGCCTCACGTGCTTGAATGTGGCCGGCTATTGCTTCAACACATATTCTCGGATTTCCATCACGTACTGGGGCCGTGTTGTCACGGTCGGTTGTTTCCGAGCTGGCTCAATCTTCCGAGTATGTTGAAGTGGCTGGTCGCATAGCGGAGGTTGACCGCCGGATGTCCCAAGTGCAGATGCGGAAGGGGGCGGCAGCAGTACTGGACGACATTTGGCACAGGTATGCGCTCCCGTAATCAACCGGCCTTTCGTTCCTGCGACTTTTAAATCATCATAGGCACAGTCACTCTTAATTCTTCTGACAGTTTCCTTGTTGAAAACGACTGCTTGGCTGCTATTATCGTTTACTCTGGAAAGGAATTTGTGAGCCGCACCCGCGTACATACATGCGATCGACATGGCAGCGATTGAGCATCTAAGTGCATCTGGCAGAGCACCGACTTCTTGAATAAAAGGATATAGAACGGGCCAGCCCAGAATCGGTCTGTCCAGTTTGAGCTCTACAGAAAAGCTACGAACTGCTTCGGTTGACCCTTACACGAGAGATTGGGCTGCCACGCTGTCTTCCGAGAAGTCACAAGCGAAGACTACAGCTCTCTCGAGCTTGATGCTCGAAATAGCTCGGGCAAGCGTTTGGTGTTCCAAGTGCGACGGAAAACCGATTGTCTTGTGCTGCAGGTATCCACTGAACGATGCGGCTGAGACGGTGAAGGAGGTTGGCGCGTCAGTGCGGCATGCAATGGGGGGCACTATTGGAGTCTTGTAAGCCCGGCCCCCTAGATCCACAAAGATTTTGCCCGTGCTTTCAACTGCAAGTGTCCGGACTATCTCCCTTCGCCACCCTTCCAACCCATTGACGGTCCGCAACTTGGTAGTGTCGGCGTCTCTGTGATTAGAATTTGAAAACCAACAGCTTCGCAGCGTTGTCTCGCGCACTTCCTATGCTTCTTCTTACCGAAGCTGACCCCGAAAGCTCCCCCGCAGGTACGACGTCTTCTGCCGCGCCGCCTACGCCTCTCTCCGCGGCACAAGCTCGCCGTCGCCGCTAGACTGTGAGCCCGGACTCATTGACTTCCTGCACTTTCTTTGAAGCTTCCCTGTTGAAAGAGCTGCCCATCTGACTTTTCTACCGCAAGCTACCCAAAGAAGCCGTCCCTGCAAGAACAGGTCTAACGCAGACTCTGGGAGTGGTGCAATCCGTGAGGATTGGCCTGCTGCTTCAGCCAAGTCTCGATTTTCGGTCGACTCAAGCCATGTTGAAACACAAATTAAACGAGAAAACGCACTGATATAAAATCCTAAAGCTAAAACTCACGCGTTCCTCGCTGTACCCAACCAAAACACCCGAAATAACCCCATCCGTCCCCAAGAGACTGACCCATCTCAACCTGGCTGTATCTCAAGCCAAAACTTGATCTGCTTCCTCTGCTTCAGGGGCTGCTGCGTTCGAGGCCGCCGTGAGCTCCGTCTCCAAGTACGGCGGCGCGGCGGCCGGCTACCGGACGATGCTCGACGCCCTGCTGCCCGCATCCAAAACCCTCACCAAGGTAAGCGTGCCACGTGGAAGGAGGGAACGTCGCCGCGGAGCGGAAGTCTGCGTGACAAACTGTTGCCGCGTTATCCACATCATGTTGCGAGTTTTGTAAAGAAGTTCAGTCAATGTTGTTCGCATCTGTTTCGCGAGTGAAAGAGCCATTGGAACGCTGGTTTTGGACATAGAACCGGCAAAGCGTTGCTGAGGACTCTTGAAGCGCTCCCTTTCTCACTTGGAATTCGGTCGCGTTCATTGCCTCCCTCTCGCTCGAGCGTAAAACGGATTGCTTGTTTGGGCGTCAGACGAACCGTATTTTTGCTCTGCTCGCAGCGGTTGCAGTCACGGGAGAGTCCTGGGGACGCCTTCGTGGCCGCCGCCCACGCCGCGGCTGCTGGCGCCGAGGAGACCCTTAAAATGGTTGCGCTGGTGAGCTCCACTGTTCTAAACTAAAAACCCCAAAAACCCCTAAAATTTGGAAACACTAAAACCCCTTTTGAAAAGAAAGGGGTCAGCAATGCGCACGCTCCTGCGCTTCTCGTCATTGGGCCAACACAGAGACGGGGGCCCCAAGTGATCGCCGTGACATCTTTAAGAGGGGCAACAAACAACACGGGGTGACTTTATTTGACCGCATGCAATATAAGAGCATAGACCCTAGGTCAACGACTTTCTGCTCCGGAGTGCTTCTCGGTTCCTCGGCTGCTTTGCATCTGTCAGCAGATCGGCTGAAATCCTTCTGTATCATCCGTGCCGCCCTTCATGGTGCTCAAATGTGAGCACCGTCAGAATCTTACGCATATTTCCACGGTACCCAGTCAGGTGTTTCACTTTTGTTCTTCTCCATCCAGGCCGGCCGCTCGAGCTACGTGCCCCCCGAAGTGCTGAGCCAGGTTCCCGACCCGGGGGCCAAGGCGGCCGCCGCCTGGCTGAACGCGGCCGCGGCAGCAGTCGCGTTGTACACCCCCCAATGAGCCACATTCGGAACGCGGCAAAAGCAACCCCCCTGGAGAGAGGCTGTCGTTTAGAGCGGGCACTTTGGGCACTTGTTTTGAGTTTTTAGGCTTCGGATCCTTGATGCCAGCGCTGCGCTCATAGGCAGATTGGAATCGGTCAACCTTCCGGAGCGGAGGGCGTAGGCGGGTTGACCGCGATTTGATGCTTGTACTTTAGCGACGGGTTCGAGAGTTCACCTGCAGTCAAATGTGTACCATTGTCCATGCGGCATTAGGTAGCGCTTCTTTTTGGTCGAAGAGGAACTGCATTGCGGGAACAGGCTTAGGTGCAAGATCAGTGTAACATGAAGACCCGAGAACTAGAGCGCTCATTGGCTTGGCACGGATAACGTGCAAGTCGATAGACGAGATTGTGAAGCTTGTCATGACGGCAGAACTCGATTTTAGCTGTGATCCTTCAACTGGAGTGAGAGTATACGAGCTCGGGAAGATCTTCATGAATTTAAGTCTACGATGCCATGTTGCTCTGCAAATGATTTGAAACGTACGTACGTTATATGTGGTACGATCAAGATGCATACTCGTCGCAGCATTTCTCCGGCCCTCGGTGTTGCATACTTCGTGCGCAGTAGTTATGTCCGAGCTCATTCGGAAATGTTAAGCTTTCTGCACCAGCCGACGCAATCGAGCCATAGGGCGGTCTTGCCAAGAAGTTGGCCGCCGTGCCCGGACAACTTGAATCGAGGCGGTTCGCGAGCCGGTAGTGAACGAGGGGAGTGGACTTAAGTGCATATGGCAGCTTGCATACAATTCTACACAAACATGCGGCAGCGGGCGGAAACGATTATCGATCATGTAGCGAGATCTATCTATAGACCGGCGAGCCGGGGCTAACGTCTTTGCAGATGGATCGCGACCATGATAACCTTTTCTTTGCAGTAATGATCAAAAACAAGTGTGCGATCAAATATGTCATGAAAGCATATGTTAGCGTTAGAGAGTGCCAAGATTCGTGTGATGCAAACTGAGATCCCAACGACAGAAGGCTCGATTCCCAGATTTGTCATTATAAGCTGCCCTTCCGAGTCGAATGTACACATCATCTATGCTTGCACACTGCTTGCTCTCAAGCACCCACAGCTGCTACAATGATCTCCTCACCAGCGGGCGTCCATCTTTCAAGATGTCGCAGCTTGGCAAGTCCGCTCCGCATGACCGAACCTGCTAGTGGGGCTCTCAACCAACTGCTATCGCCTGACCATCCTGCGCTCAAGAGTCCCCCATCAAGCGCAATCAACGCATCACAATGATTCAAAACTCCCTCCCCCCCTCGACAAGCCAAAGACCTCCAAGCCTTCCCGTTGAACTGCCTGAGCTCGAACTCTGCGGGTCCGTGCTCGGAAGCTACATACAACTGTTTCCCCGCAACAGCTGATCCAACCAACCTTCCCCCAAACGGCCAGAAATTCTCTAGTATCGACCACCCGCTGGCGATCGCATCCGGATCATAAATTAGGGCCGCCGGCTCGATGTTGCTTCGAGAATCCGTCCCGAAAACCAAAAACTTGCCTTCTTCCGTGATGTAACCCTGGCTTCTTCCGCGAACTTGAGGCATGGTTGGCAAGGGCGACCACTTATCCTTCTCGAGATCATACACCTCCGCAGAGATCGACGTGCCTCCTGCGGTGTGGCTTTGGCCCCCCGCGATGTACAGCTGACCCTTGATCACCCCCCATGCAAATCTCTTTTCATACCAGTTCCGGGTGGCAACCTGCTGCCATCGACCGGTGGCCGTGTCACACCGCCAAACATCTCGTCCAATGCGGAACAGGAATAGGTTGCGGCCAATGGAGATCATCGTCTCGAAGGCTTTTGCATACGGAAACGGCAGCTGCACAAAGGTTCGAGTATGTGAATACGGTGTGACACCGTACTCTGTCGCGGACGGGCACAGAACCTTTGAGAAAACATCACCTCATTGTTTGTAGTGTGGGAATATCAAATGCTGGTGAAAGTTGTCAAGTGGAATGGAAAGCCTGCGATCAGACTGTAAAGCAGACTCACTATAGTCCCAAATATTTCCACCTACAAGACTGGAAAATAGCACCATGCTTTCGATCAGTGCTTCTCTGCTTGGCATCAAGCATCCGAAGATTCTTGCCCAGCTCCTTTCAGCTCACCTTGCAGGTCAACTCGTCCCCCACATACTCCATGACAATCTGGCCCGCTGCATCAAACTCCACCCTCGCCAGACGGTATGAAAACTTTGCATAGCGCCTTCCATTCCAGAGCCATGGGAGGTGCGAGTAGTTCCCCAAATTTTCCTGACCATCCTGTGTTTCAGAGTACATGCTCTTGCATACGAGAAGGAAGAGTTGATCGCCCTTCAGCCCAGCATCTCGCCGCATCTTTGCCAACTCCCCTGTTTCATCGATAAGCCACTGCCCCCATGAGCGACACACGGAGCGGACAGTTGTGTACAGATGCAGAGGTATCCTAGCCAGACACAGCTTCGCCACATCGTCAGGGAGACCAGGAATAAGGGAGTCCATGAGCTCAGAATGCTGAAACCCTAGAATGGTCCAAACCCTAAAAATACAGAATAAAAATGCTCTATAAGTACGTTACTCTAGGAGTTCTTCTTACGGAGTCTGGTCCTATGAGTCAAGCACGGTTGCTCTCAGACCTGGAATACTACCTCTCATCAGAACCCCAGGGGCCCGCTATATTGAAGCATGAGCTTCTTCAATGAACTAATACTGATCTAACGCTTGCAAGTTTTGAAGATACATCTGCCAACGAACCAAGCGAGGACGCTGCTGGTGCTGCTAATGAGTATGCATGAGCCACATGCCGCCAGCTTAGGGACGTCAGGACAGCTAAGAGGGCGCAACCAACATTCAGTAAAAGCGACAGAATTGCGTACTAGTGGAAGTGACTTTCCAAGTGTCACTTGCGGCTCTACACAAAGTCCCTGAAGCAAAGGGCAAGAATATTGATTGATCCTGTGAGACATGGTGATACATGCGACTCAAAGGAGAGACTGCATGGACCCTGCAAACAGCGGCATCATGCTGTCGATCTACGTACAACTTCAAGCGCAAGCCGCCTCTACTACCTAAGCTCTTCCACTTTCCAAGCCCTGCCGCTGCGTCTAGAATTTATGAATTCCCTACAGATTGGATCTGGGTCGCAACCTGGTTTGCTTTGTTTAACCCAGTCAGTCGTGGCGGCAATTCACGGTCCGACAAAACAGCCGGTGTTCATGTATGCCGTCTCATGCTGCATGCTGTTCACTTTCAATCAAAACCGTAGCTCAAAAACATGCCGGTTCCATGATCGTTTCCCTGAGGTGTCGCCAAACAGCCCGGTTTGGCAAACCCGCACCTACATTATCACTGGTCAACAAGCCAGCCTTTATCACTGGTCAACAAGCCAGCCTAACTAAGTTTCAATGCAGCAAAGCTTGCTGGACACAAGTTCATTTCTCATGCCATGATCCGCCTTAGGCTAGGTGAACAGCAGACGAGCTAAGGATCCTAGTTCGCGCCCAATTCTGGCTGCTTGAGGTCTGCTCTTTTCCACAGCGGCTGGCTAACTGCAGCCAGCTTCTTTGCTGGTTGAGGAGGACCTCAGGATCTTTCAACTTATCTAGAATTAGTGTGACGCTGAGGGAAAAGCATGCAAGCGCCAATCTCTGCATTGAGAGCTTTACGTAGGAAGTACCAAAATGCTGTAAGGGCAGTTGATGACAGCTTTCAAGCCACAAAGGTGAGATTTTCTGAGTCTCTTCTACTGTCATTGAGCAGTAAGGAGAATCAGTCCCAAAGTTGCTTGCTTACAGTGACAGACACCAAAAGACGAAGTCACTCTGGTGGCACCGTTTCGTTGACACTTTCAAAGCTCCTGAGACATATCACTCTTCCAGTCCTTACATGCTCCAAGAATTGAGTGTTAATCAGCTTGCCACTTTGTCGATGCAGAATCTGTTTGAGAAACACAATGTGGTCTTCACTGTTGCCGGTGGTCTGCTGTCCGCAGGGGCAGCCTGGGCTGGTGAGGCTGCTCCTGAAGCTCAACAAAAACAGCCTGATCGGTGGATAGCGCCGTCTGTCTGAACAGTGATTACTGCTTGTAGTGGTAGCCTTCTCAAACAGACATGACAGCCTTCTTTCTGATTGGCACCTGCTGGAGCGCATGAATAGAATAAGTGGCACAGAGGCTTCAGCTGTTCATTGTTCAAGCTGACAGTCGACGATCTGCTTGCAGGCTACACTGCCAGACAGGTACATCAAAAGAAGTTGGAAGAGAAGCTGCAGAAGATTGAGGAGCATGTAAGAGTTTTCAGTGGTCCACAATTCTGATCTTCTCACCGCACCTGAGTCGCTTTCTGTTGCCAATCAAAGGTGGTCTTCTTTGTAGCAGGAGAAGATGTGCGCCTCTTGCCGCCCTATGTTTGTCTTGTCAGCAGAAACCATGCACCTCTATTGCTGCACATGCTTGCAGTCTTCGCCCCCTATTCAGCCTTCTTTGAGTTAGGTACCTCCAATTCAAGATTGACAGATGTGTCTCATCTGCTCTGATGCTTTTCTGGGTTCGTGCAATTGCAGATGACCAACGTCTACTCCTTGGAAGAGCAGCAGGTTAAAGCGCTTACAACAGCAGCCACCAGAACAGGAGTGTCCTACAAGACTTTCTTGGCAACATCGTCCACTGCTCTGATAGTCGGGTAAGGGGCCTCCGAAAATCTTCCTCGTTTTATAAATTTCGCTACTTTTGATCGGTTTCTTTTGTCCGATGCTGGACCACACAAGCTTCAAGAACACAAACCTCTCTTTTTGGGTGAACGCTCTCGTGAGAAAGCTTTGAAACAGACCACAACAGAAAGCTTGCGAAGCTGATCAAACGAACAGCTTCCTTCACTGACTTCTGGCTGACCTTCATCACAGCGCACAGCCCAGACTGCGTCTCAATTGAGAAGTGGTGTTAAAGCCCCGTTCAAGCTTAGCAGCATCTTAAGTAGCGGTCTGTCCTATGGGTATCAACAGAAGCTTCTCTTTACCCCCCAGACGTGAGAGTGGCCTCTCGACCACTTATTTTTGTCTCAGCTCTCAGTTGTGTCAGATGGTACTGAACACAATATTGCAGTTCCCGGCAGAAGTCTCTTAGCTTTCAAGCTTTTCAAACCTCTTATTTACAAAAGCGTGAGGGGCATTGGCTTCAAATCCAATTCCACCAAAGAGGTGCCTTCCTCTCGCAGGTATGCACTTGGTTTTCGAGGTGGTCGGCGCTTCGTGATCCGACGCATCCCACCCGACTTGCTCCGAGCAGCCAAGAAGCAGAAGAGTGGCAAGCAGACTGGGCTGGCGCGCCTCCTTCCAGGCAGGCTGGGGACAACTAACGAAAGTTCAGGAGCAACCCCGTCACACAGTGACGCACCCGCTTCTGCCTGGCGCCCGAGCACGGAGCCCCTTTCTGAACGTCCGCAAGCCAATGAGAGCAAAACCCCTGCCACCGCTGTGTTTAACGATTCTGGAGAAGCGATCGAACCATCAAAACCCGGACGAGAAACGGTGGGAGAAAGTGACGACCCGCCTGCAGAAGCTCCGAGGTCGAGCGGTAGACGAGAAGAGGGGCCCGAGGCAGACAGGCGGCCTGGCGAGGAAAGTTCGAACGCTTTTCAAAGACATGCAGCGAGAAATCCGGACTTAGTGGATGCCGCACTCGGTCTAACAACGTTCGAGAGGCAGGTCGAGAGAGTGATGCGACCGGAGAGGGAAGCAAAGGCTCAGTCGCGGGAGGACTTGGATAAAGTCTTACAAGCCACGATACCCAACTTGCACGGAGAGTCGGAAGCAGAACGAAAAGATAGTGCAGGGAGCGAAGTTTCGAGATCGGATAGTGCTCATGTGGAGTCGACGTCGTCTTCGGGGTCTCGAGAGGGAGCAGAGCAAACGGAGCCAAGTGATAGTCCTGACGAGCAAAAGCGGCCTTGAGGAGGGGTGTACGAGAATCTCGATCAGGGAACGAGCGATATCCCAGCTTGCGCAGGCGGCTAGATGGCCTAGCACCCCTTGCCATTGATTGCGACCAACGAGCAATTCGCAAACGGGGGACCATATCATGCGCGCTACTAAGAAGCTATGAACACGTGTATGGGTGTCGATTGCAAACGCCTGAGCTTGCAATCTGGAATGCCTTTGCAATCACTGAACGAACGCTTGCCCTGTGGCATGTGAAAAGCTGGTCACTCCCACACGTGTTTGATGTTCGCTTGTACAAAAATCTGCAACGCCGCCTGCGTCCTCGTTGCATACAGCAGTCATAGTATGCAGCCGCGCTTGAGCTGGGCTTGATGATGCATACATTTGTCATGCGGCACACTGAAGGAGTATATCCCATGTTTGCTGATTCACATACATTCGCAGGCGCAAATTAAAAACGGTCAGCTATAGCTGGCTGCAAGGTGACCTGCACGTGCGCGAGAGCGTCATGCACATGCAGCTCATGCACGACAGACCATCCAATACAGCTCAAGTTGTTCTCTTAATCGAGGGATGGATCCGGCATGACGTGATCATGAGCGGGCGCGCGGGCGCGGCCTATTTATAGTGCAAAAGAAATACCGTCAGCATACGCTGTGTGAGTATAGGTATACAGATCTATAACCCCAGCCTGTCATTCAAGCTGAGTCGCGGCAAGTATATAAAAAGTCTGAAATTGGAGGATCGACATAACGCATGCTTGCACTCAGGCGGTAGTGTTGCCAGCTACAACGGTCTTGTAGTTTGAAATTATAGCGGTTTTTAGGAAATCGAGGAAGCTAGTATCTATATAAGATTGACTCGACGGACGGTGACAGTACACAATACAAATGAAGGATGAGTCCAAGCTGCACGCGTCAAAATCTAGACACAATATCGGCGACGAGCTGCAATGCAGGTTAACCATCCTGTGCGTAGCCTGCTGCGTCCAGGTCCATATGTCAATAAGCAGCTCAAACTCAGATTGTGTTCAACAGGAACTTCGAATGTAGTCTCAGTCCGACATCGTGGTCCATCTCGAAGGGATTTATGCTGACTGCGCACCGGCCGAACGGACATTACCGAGTCCATAACTTCATGAATCGATAAAGAGGGCACCTCCGAATGCTCTACGATTGGTGGCGATACTTCGACTGGACAATCGGACGCTAATCGTGCTCAAGCTCTTCTGGGTGAATCGCCCTGTCCAAAGGTATCATGGATCTCTTTTCTTTATCTCGTCGCATAGCCTTCCGCATATCTGCAAAACCAGCAACAAAGGTATCATCGTATTAGAGAGCCAAAAACCAACAGAAAGGATGTAACGTTCATACTTTGACACTCTCCACAGAGTTGTGAACATCCGAATACTGAGATTGCTTGATCACATCAGACGAAGAGCCCGTCACAGGAGTAGATGGCCCAGATGACATAAGAAAGGCCCACACGACTAGCAACGAAGCTGTTCAAGAATTATGCAGCACGACTTACCCCAAGCATCCTCCTCCCCAGAGTAGTACTTTATGACTCTCCGATAACAGACGTACCCCAGCTTTTTATACATGTCGATTGCCACCGTGTTTGATTCTCGCACGAAAAGGTCAACAAAGTAGCCGTTGTGCCTGCAGGAGAACAAACCTTTGACTGATCGTTTGACACCCGTTCTCTGTCCACAAAGGAGCTGACGGGTTTTTGGCAGTCTCAAAACTCACTGGCACATGATATAAGCACATAAAGAAGCACCATTGATTTCAAAACTACTTTCGAGACCCTTCGGGAGCGGCCCTGCAGTGGGGTGCGAAGTACGAGGAAATTCGTTTTAAACATCTCCCAAAGTATGCACTGGTTATGTTTCAGAAAGCCATTTGGGCAGATCGAGACAGTGGCATGCAAGGAACACCAGAGGCGGCCTTAATAGTGAAAATTCTTACACCACGTTTTCCCTTGCTCCGTCCAGATACTTGTGGGCATTTGCCAATCGTCCTCTGAACAGACCCGAAGGTTCAACTTTCAGAGATAGAGGATGCGACGATTGACAAAACTATCCAAGCAGCCCAATACACGATGATATCAAGGATGAGATTGGCTTTCCTTTCAGTTCGATATTGCGCAAGGACAATTCACTGCCCTACTCACATCTTCTCTGTGATCTCCTCCAGCAGGAACATGAGCTTCTTCGCCAGCTGTTGCCGCCGGTAATTGGGTGCCACCGTCACCGCAGTCACGTGTCCGTGCCACAGGTCACCCTCTCCCTCGACCTTGCCCATGACTACAGCCACCAAGACAACAGAAAAAAGTCTGATCCATGCCACTGAGATTCTGACATACTCTACTTGGACAGGTTGATCACACTGATGTCCAGTAGAAGCCTCTCGTCACAAAAGCAACCAGGCAGTGGATCTTGACATTTAAAAAGAACCTTGATCAGTCTCGTACTTCATTGTTCGAGGAGCAACACCTGGACATATAGATATACAAGGAAGTCGAGGTTGTTTCAAAAAGCAGTCAATCGAGTCAAAGAGACACAAAGAATGCCCTTACTGTAGCCCATCATTTGGGCACCCGGCCCTTCTGCCACCAAGAAGTACTCTGGCCACCGCGCAAGATAAGAGAGGTAAAACTGCAAGTTGTACTGCACAAACCAGCGAACAAGGGGAGGGGCTGCTTAGACCCGCACACCACCACCAGTAGTCTTCAAATATCAAGGTTGAGGGGTAATAGATCGAGATAAGATGCACCAGACGTCTTATGGGGACAGCACAGACGCAGAAGTCAGGGCAGCTCGTAAATGGCACAAACATTTTGCCTGTAGCAACAAGACTCTCGTATCTATGACACCAGGTGGCTAATTCCGCATAGTTCTAGCCAGACTGGACCTTGAAGCAGAATCCATCTTTCTCAAGCGTTAAAGCAGCTGACTCACGGTCTCGGTTAGCTTGTCCAAGTTGACATTGTTGAATTTGAAAAGGTCATCACATGTAAACTTTCTGATTGTCGTCATTTTCAAGCGGCCCACTTTGCTGCCCGGTAGCTCTTCTCGAACCTCTCCACTTAAGCGCGCAGATTGCAGCTAAGAAGAAACTGTTCTCAGTTGATGGCACTATCCACAAAGATGTATTCAATTGGCGCTTGGGCTGACGTCAGTCCGCTTGCTGCTAACTTGGGCCAGCTCGGGCCGGCCCCTCAAATGCTGCTGACAATGCTATGGAAAGGAGCAATAAACCTGCAACAGAGTTGCCCTTTGGGCGCCCCTTCACTTGCTTATTGAAGTTCTGCGCCCAGCTGCCTGCTGAGCATGGTGGCGCAATGCTGAGGTGCACCCTAAACACCTAAAACCCTAAAAGTGAAATTCGAGAAACGTGAGAAAAAGTTTCACTGCCAGCAATTTAAGTTCTTGAAATTGAGTTGACAAAAGCCAAGGAGTTTCGGAGTTGATTTCTTGTGGCATGTCCGTCATGGCGGCCTGGTTGCTCGCCCGCTCCTTGCGTCGCTGCGAGAGTGTACTTGGGCCATGCAGGAGCCGCCTTGAACAGCCACACCTTCTGGAAGGGCTGTGTGCATCCACTGGGCGGAAGGCAGCGGCGGTGAATGACAGACCGCCCGTCGGTCTGCAATCTGATCATGAGTTGGGGAAATCTGGGGTCTTCGAGGCGAGCACGCCCGCAGGAGCTTGGCTACCACCTCATCTGCTGCACAAGGTATTTGAACTCGCAAAATGCAGTGGTGTGAGCGCGTATGAGAAGTGTTCAACGGTCGCCGGTCTACCAGCGTTAGGCGCCGCAAATGGAACCATTCTGACTTATTCTCAATTTGAGGGCCGCCGTTGCTATGGAACGCTGGTAGAGGCAGGCAGAGAGGGAGCTGAGCAACCGCTGCCCGCGCTTAGCGTCAAGAGGCTTGAAGCAAGTGGTGTGGAACTGGTAGGCAGCTTAGCACAGGAGAGCACGCCAATCGACATCAAGCCAAAGCAGATTTTTGCAGTGGTCCAGGTGAGGAGGGATATTGGTGGTAAAGGTTGCATCAGATTAGGAGCGGTTATCTAGTTGCTCCTGCTCGAGGTTATTTGGCATGACCCTGTGATGAGAAGTGTGGGTTTCTTCTAGATTGCGCTACTCGTTTAATCGCTTGCATTTGCTGTTCTTGCCCATCAAGCAGAAAAGGATGCTCACTTGAGAGGAATCAGATGACCACTTGATTTAGCTGGTTGATCAGGTTGCTTTCCTGGCGGGCTTTATTTGAGGGTTTTGTACTTGCGTGTTTTCTTGTTCAGGTAGGCCCTCATCAATTCAAAGTTACGCCGGACGATGTCTTGTATGTTGAGAAGCTGAATGGACCGGATGTCAAGTCGACGGTGAGACTCCTACCCCTTGTCCTATCGCCAATTGCATATGCTTATACTCAGTGCTCTCTGGTCATGCATTGGCTTGAACGCCCATGTTCCTGTTGGCACACTACCTTTGTATCTGAATTTAACTGATTGAATGTACCATTGATGTGGCATATTGCCTTCTTGACCACTCATCGATGTGCTCGTCCCCTAAGCAGCTTGGCTCTTGGATGACCGTGTGTCTCACACCAGGAATTGTGGTTTCAGATTCTGTTGAAGAAGGTTCTCCTGCTTGGTTCCAAATCGAAGACGATTGTGGGCCGGCCGTTCATCCCAGATGCCACTGTTTCTGCAACAGTCGAAGGACAGGTGAGTGACCCACAATCCGTCCCTCCTTGGGAAACATTTTTTCTGGGCTTACAATGTGAAAAGCAGTCCTTTCGATGTCTTAAAGTTAATCGTGTACTCAAGTTCATTTCGATTCGCTTCAGTATGGACTTGCTTGTTGGTTTTTGAGCAGTTCCGATCATGATTAAGTGCGAAGCACCGGACTTCGTTACTTGCTTCTCCAGATTTGCATCTGTCCTGAGCTGTTTCTCATTGCCATCCATTCCGCAGGTCAAAGATGGCAAAGTGCTCATCTTGAAAAAAAGACGAAGGAAGAACTCAAGACGACTCAAGGGGCATAGGCAGGTACGGGTCTGTCGTCAACAAGTTCTTGCTGCCCGGACTGCTGAAAAGATCAACCCTGTGATGCAGAAAGCTGTTAAGATACACCGGATTGATGCCCACTTGTTTTCCACAAATGCTTTTCTGATTCCGCTTATTGATCTGTCTTCTGCTATGACGGTTGCTCAAGACAACCGTTCGTTTTTGACGGATAATTAACGTATCATTTCTAATTGGCCCACACAGGAGCTTACGCGGTTG
This sequence comes from Klebsormidium nitens, assembly GCA_000708835.1. NCBI lineage: Eukaryota > Viridiplantae > Streptophyta > Klebsormidiophyceae > Klebsormidiales > Klebsormidiaceae > Klebsormidium > Klebsormidium nitens. The sequence continues at coordinate 411,110 of DF236955.1, read as the reverse complement.
CGAATCTTGGATATTACGGGGATCGAAGAAGATCAGGAAGAGGGGAGACCTATGCGCGTTCATAACCAGGCGGGAGTAGTGGCCAGACTCAAAACGCCCGAGCCTGGCAAAGTTTCCGCATATGCTTTCCAACCCAAGCCGCTGCCGCAGTCCCGGGATCTGAAAAAACAACGGAGGTCGCCTGCTGTTCCGGGGTACGGCAGACGTCCGCAGCGACGCCTTACGTTTGGAGCAGAGCGGCGGCGCATTGAGTCAGTAGCCGAATGATGTTTTGCTTTGAAAAGGTTCCTTTATAGCAATCACTTTCAGATCTGATCAACTTCAGCATCGGGATAAAGTTGGCTGGGCAGACGACGCTACAAATTTATTTTTGTGTGTCGACGAGTTTGTCAAGTGCGGAAGTCGTCTGCCCTGCGAATCTGTCCCGATAGGTGGCTCGCTTGCAGGAAGGCGCAGAGGCAGCATCAATGTGCGTCTATGGTTGCTATGGCTGCAGACTGTCAGGTGCACTAGCTGGGCCCTCTCGGGTGTGTTGATGTGAGACGGTCTGATGCATTAACGGTATATAGTAGTAGGCGTTCCATCATTATATCTGTTTCGGAACAGACCACATGGCAAGGCCGTCAATGTGCACACAGGTACGCACCGTCAATGATAAAACCAGGGCACTTGCATGTCAATGTCAGATGCGCAAACACATCCAACCTGGCGCGGATGCCGTGTGCATGGTTGTGAATGTTTTGTACATTCAAACTACATGGTTTTTGCATTGTACGTCTTGTTGAATGAGATTCTGGTCTCAGTGAACTGCGGTCGAGTTCAATCCTCGGTTGGAACCCTCACATGACGGTGGACTGCATATGCTAGCGTGACATATACATTGCCAGGACCCTTAATTATCCATGCAAGGGCCGCTGCGGGTGATGTCAGCTAGCTAGATGGCTGCACTTAGTCGAGGATAGTTGCTCTGCGCAGATGATCATTTTACCAATCTGCGCACAAGTGCAAGTGCATGCAGTATACTATAAACACATCATGATGATTACATCTGAGACAAGGGCAAGTGGCTGCATGATCGCGCAGAATATTTTGCGCGCTATTGCCATGATTGAGCTAGATGGCAGATTTCTGAATTGTAAGTTTAACATACACTCGACCCAACCTGCTTATAGCCAGGACACTCACTTGTGCGGAGGGCCAATTTTGATGCAGCATTGCCGCATTCAAGTCAACAAGTCTTCAGGCCAGGCTTGCGTTTTAACAAATTTATCCTCACTTGGTATTCAGATTGCTGCTTTTCTTCGCTTCTTCTTTTTCTTCTTTACTTTCAGTTCCCGATCATCCTTCTTGTTCTGACTACTATTGAGAATGACGTTGTTGGACAGTTTCTTGTCCTTGATGCTTTTGGCCTTTGTCTTTGGGTTCCTTGATTTTTCGTCGTCCTCTGACCCATTTGAATCCTGCATTTACAGAGAATGCAATATACTCCAAATGAATCACATCCTTCCAGTTGAAAGATGCATCGCCTTGGTCCGCTGTCATAGATACGAAAGCAGGGCAAGGATCTAGAGAAGGCAGAGAATCCTGGGCCGTATCACACTAGTCGACGGTGATGAGGCTGGGCCGATTACAGCCGATTACACGAGACCAAAAAACAAAAGGAGAAAGGTGTGGACTGTTTACCTCATCGTTTCGTTGATCAGGTCCAGCGACCCCGGGCGCTGTACAAGCAGAGACACACTTTAAGGAGACTGTGAAAGGATTCGTCGTTTAACAAGGGTTCGACAAACAAGTGATTGCCCAAATCAAGCGGTTTGTTCCCCCTAAGAGTACCATAATCATCATTCAAGCGATGCACGAAGATTTCTTGCAGTACGGTGATAAGCAGAATCTTTGGGTGCGCTATATAGTATTGGAATACCCACACAAAAGCACTGAAAGAACCATACCCTGAGTCGTTTTCCCTGTTTTCGCAGCCTTGACAGCCTTCTCCACAAGCTCGGGGTCAAGGGCAGCAAAACCCTCTGGATCCTGCAACTTCCTCTTCAGGAAGCGGGCAAGCGCCGCAGCTTTGTTGGTTACGACAGGGCCTCCTGGATGGGCAAGTCTGCAGTGAAGCAAGATGGGAGAAGCGCTCAGCTTCATTGCAGTTTGGAGTACAAGCTCCCAACAGCTGAACACATCAAAGGCCCCCACACCCACTTTCAAATTCCCTACCACCAATGGCAGGCCCTTCTAAAGAAGTTTAGCAGCGAGTCACTCTGACCTCGAGCGGGCGCTCTTTCTACACAAGCGTAGAGAGTGAGACATCCCTGACATTGCCCCCTCTGCTCGTATTGTCTTCTGATGAACTTCATGGCTTGATCACATCTTAAAGGAAGTACTTGTGAAGTGCCAGAACTAGACGGCCAGTGCATTGATGGGCCATGATTGTACAGAGTCTCTTAATCTGTGAAGGCGCTGCCAACATCGCTGGAAGGCAAGTAGCCGGCAAACAATGAAGTTCTTCTCAGTGGAACGCAAAGCTGGAGCCCACCTCTTTGCTTTGGGCGCTTCTCTAGTAAGGGGCTGCAGACCAGAGGCCCCTCCGAACCGACTTGCCCGCAAAGCTCGTCTTTCATCATCACTCAGCTCTTCGACAGCGGTCAGAGACACGGCGTTCATTCTCATACTCAACGCTTCTACAGCGTCCTGGCTCAAGAGCGCCGTCTGAGTAGCACACTTTGTCTGCGTAGGTGTGACTCTGGTCTTCACATAGCTGCTGACTTAGCATCGCAAATGGTAGGAGGCCAGCCCGTCTACAACGACGCAGCGTTGTGGAACCAGTCCTGAAAGGCGCCTTCCTGGCTCTCCAGAGTCCACTACCTATTACAATGTCAAGTTTAAATTTTGTTACATCATGCATTCAATTTCAAAATTGGACTTTTAAAGTTTCTGCCTCATTCGTTCGCTTGCCGCTGATGCAGTTCATCCCGGACCCTAGTGACTGGTGTAAATGCGCATTGCCTCTGCTTCTGAGCCTTGTGACTGTACGCACGTTGACCTACTCGTTAACCCGCATGAACGCCTCAGGCCCCCGGGGGGGTTCGCTCCATTGTTAGGAGCTTTAACCTAAGAGATAGCACCTGTTCACATCACACCGGCAAGCTGATCCATCTTGGAAGAGACGCCATGTCACTGTGCACACATGACAGTGCAGTGCTCTTCCTGGCTCTTCCTGATCAGAATTTCAGTCTGACACTGACAGTGACAGAGAAGGCCCTACAAGAAGCCGTTCCTGGCAGCAAAGTGCAGACCTGGGGACTGGTGTGTGTTACTGGTAGGTACTTCAATTGCGCTTTCTGCAGTTTAGAAATCGAGAGCAACTGGTAATTTCGCTGTTCCTTCCCGCAATGCTGAAAGAAGGCGAGCTGCGGGGTTGTGATAGATCTTCCGTTTTGTCGAAGTCAGCGCAGGTGGCTAAAGCTTCTTTAGTTTTCAAGGCCAGTTGTTCTAAGTAATACTTGCAGTCCTTGTGAAGGCGCATTGGTTTTGGTGCTGTCACATTTGATCTTCAAAACCAAGGCATGGCCCAGATTGCAATCAGGGCAAGTGCTACTTCCTCCCCTTCAATTGTCGAACAGAACGGGATCCACAGAGGTCACCTGGAGAAAACAGACCTCTCGTGCCACGCCTTGAACGATGAAGCCAGCAGTCAGGGAGGTCAGAAAGGCCATCATGGGGGTCCCTTTCTCAGACCCAGGGCTGGTAAAACGCAGCTTAATATAGGAGTTGATCAATTGGCAGAAAATCGGGCGTTCCTGCGCAATGGACATCCTGTGACGTATGTTCTTACAGACAGCTGGCAACATGATGTGAAGGTGCACGCAGAAAGGACCTCAGCTGAAGCAAGGGCCACAACAGCCTCTGAAAACCTGACGGCAGCATCACAGTCAAACGAGGGCCAGTTTACCAGGCCAAAAACATCAAGGGACAGCCCCTTATCAAACAAACAATCTATGAAAGGCGCAGTTGCCGTTGAGGCAGCCACCCACTTCAAGCAGTTTGAAACAGTCCTGCAAGTTCTTGAGTCTCACGAGAAGGCTGTCAAGGCAGAGGTTAGGCACTCGGATGCTGCACAAGTGTTTCACAATGGCACGTGGCCCGCACTGCTGGGACTGGCACAAGGGTCAGCTGGTCATGCAACAAAAGGCAGCAAGTCTTTTGAGGTAATCACCCTATGTACGGCAGCTTTCCAGCTTGTTTTGGTTTCCTCATTGCAATCTGGTACAGACGGCCTGTTATCGTATCCGAGAGCAGACTGATAGCATGTGTTTAATTCTGGTTCTAGTTTAGTCGTCGCACGCTCCACTCTATTAGGATCTCCAATTCAAAGCCTTCTCTCTGCAAGAAAGTCCCACGCAAAGGCTTCTCTCTGCAGCTTCCTGGCAGACCTGGACTTTATAGATTGGTTCCTTGGTGCTGCATCGACCTTTTTTACGGTACCTGCAGGTGCATCTGCAGGAGATCCAAGCTGAGAGTTCTGCAAATAATGCTTCCTGGGCACTTGAGAAGGCGGAGATGGAGGTGACCATCTTTTCATGGTGTTCCCTTCTTTCTCATTTTGCTGGCGCCCCATACAACTGCTGAAACTGAGTCCCGATCTAGGTAAAGTAGGCAGCCTTGATAGTTCTCATTTTATGGGGAGAAATTTCTTTCCCTCTGAGGGGGAAGACATCGTGAAAGCTCTTCCATCGTGAAAAGTGTCTCAGCAACAAGCTTCGTCACCCCTGTAGGTTGCTGAGGTACGTGGCTGGTTGTACCAGATGACTCAGTCCGGCAGTTTTGCACAGAACCTCCGTGAACAGGCAGTCAGTCGTTCTCACTTGCCTCATGTCTGCGAGCAGGCCAAACTGGAAAAGATGAGCCGCGAGGTGGCCAATCTAGAGGCCCTGCTGCGAGATCTCCAGCAAGAAGCGCTCACGACCACCCAGACAGCCGGGCCGTGGCAAGGGGAGGAGGCAGAAGGGGAGGAAAGGGCTTGGTGGCAGCCAGCCCGGGTAGGCAAATGCTTCATATCCTGAGTTTTGCACCTTCGTGTTCGCTTGTTTGGATCCCCTCAGCAAACACCTGAATGAGAGGATGAAGGTGCCCCTGTTGGTTGACATGGCGATTGTGCAAAGGAAGGGTGCCTGCTTTTCTATGCCCCGTTCTCTCGAACTCTTGTGCAAGTTCTATGTTGAGGTCTCCAAGCTTCAATATGATCTACTTCCAAGTCTTTAATCAAGTGAACTTGGCTTTGACAAATACGGGGCGAACTGTCCATTAATTGGTTCTCATTAACGCCGACAAGTTCCGTTACTGCCACAAAGGAACCACAAAAAAACATTCATCCTGTCTTTCCCTTCAACTTAGAGCGTCCCATCTTGCCTCCTTCGAAGCCCCTCCTGAAGGAGCCTTCATACTTTTCATTCCTCTCATACTTCCCGCCGTCCTCACAGATGCTGGCCGGGTCTGCCTGGTCCTCCGCCTCAACGTCCATCCAACAGCTCAACCACACAGAACCTCAAGTACCAAACAATCCCCATACCGCCCGTTTCCTGCCTGTCCCTCAAGCCACCCCCGCAGCCTTTCCGCTCCTGGCCCCCCAACCACACTCCCCCTCATCCGATGCTCAGCTGCGGACAACTGAGCAGCCCCCACTGCTCGCAGCCGAGGAGAGCCTCACGCGGAGGCTCTCCGAGCTGCGTAGCCAGGTGGCAAATGCCCAAGGAGCGCCGCGAAACCCCTTCAAAACCCTCGGACTGCACGCCCTAGAAACGCTCCGGAAGGTGCAGCGAGGCGGGGGTGAGGTATTGGGCAGCTTGTCCGAGACAGCCCGGAGCTTGCAGGGGAGGGCGCTTCCAATGATGCAGAAAGGCCCCCGCGAGGCGCAGTTGGTAGTCGGAGCGGTCGTGTTTGCGGTGGCCGTAGCCGCTGCGGGGGGCTTGGTGCGCCGGGCATATCGGCACCAGCAGGAGGTGCGGATTGTGGCCATGCGGCTGGCGGCAGAAGAGCAGTTGTGAGTCCTTTCTCACCTTCAACGGCCTCTCCTGCAATCACTTGTGCTTTTTTAATTGTCTCGACCGAGGAATGAAGGCTCGTTATGATTACAGCATCTTCGTTTCTGAACGGTAACACAGAAACGGACGAGCAGGTGTGAAAACGGGCAGTTTTAGCATCTATGAGTAACCTCACAGATCATGTTCGGCTTTGTTCTCCTGATCACGTGTCTACTTTGCAGCTCGTTATTGATCGCCTTGTGTCTACGCAGACGGGAAATGCAGGGCACGGTCGTAGACCTGAACGTCGACAACTTTGTTCCCGTGTTGACAACCAGGTAAGTCAATCCGCTCCGCGTCTGAGGTTCTCGCCTTGGTGGCTCGTCGCAGAAAGTCCTCCTCGAAATCAGACTCCTACTTTGTACGTGACGTTCTCTCGCTTTCGCGTTCATCAAAGAACGGGTGCGGATCTCAGCCCCGGCCGACTCTATTCTGGGGAGGAATCTTTCATAGTTATCTGTTCGAGGTTTCGGGATCAAACCGGGGTATCTAGTATTCCGCCCCTCGAGCAAAGTTTGTGCTCGACAAATGTTTTCTCCGTGCAGGCCCACAATCGTCAAGTTCTACACGGATTGGTGCCCGTACTGCAAACGCATGGCCCCAACCTGGGAGGAGCTCGCGAAGCGCATATCTGAGAAGGGCTTGAATGTACAGGTATGCCGCTTCGATACCTGAGTCCACTTCCATTTTAGCAATCCAGGTTAAAAGCCGTGTGCAAGGGGCCTAGTCGCCAGATTTTCAAAGAATTCATAACACAACAGGACGGAGGATATATGCAGGGTTGGTGTCGAAAGTATCTTAAGGCATGTGCAATTGAGGAGTGAGTGCAGATGCGACGGTCCGTGATCTTTATCGGCTTTCTATGTTGACAAGCTATTCGTTTCTGCTGGTGGACAGGTGGCACGGCTCAACGCCGATGTATACTCGGAACCGGTGATGGATCTGAACCTGAAAGGCTTCCCGTCGCTCGTCCTCTTCCAAGGGACGAAGCCCATACTCAATTACACAGGGCCAAGGGACATCGATGCTTTGCTTGGTGTTGTCGAGGCGAGTTACGGTCACACCCCATAGTCATCTAGAATAGCGGCCTCATCCTCGACTATGATACGCGTGTGAGCTGCACAGCGTAGTCTCCTACAGGGATCGACTTTAGTCCGCCCATAGAGTCGCGCTTAATTGCAAGTTGTGCCCAGGGGTTTGTGTTGTCTTTCGGCAGGTGTCGGTAGGGGTGACGCTTCTCCAAACGTGAATGCCCAAATGGCCGTCATTTGATATACATACGAAAAGCCCTATAAAAAGATGAACTGGAGCTTGTCTTCACGCGTTCGTAGAGCTAGTTCTTCAGATTCTGAGAGTACAATTCAGGTTGCTTAACAAAAGATACATCCAATTGCGGAGTGTTCCGACTGCCAAGTGACCACGATCACATGCGTGAGTGAGTCAGGCTGGCATGCTTGTGAGCAGCTTAAGACGAATTCAACAGCTCTGCTGCCATGCTGTTGTCGCACTGGGCACAATCTGATTTGCACGGTGCACTCAACCATCTTGAACATACGTGGACAATCTGGGCATCAGTCGAGAGGATCGTGCACGAGAGCGCTGAAGGGGTGCATGTGCAACATATTATACATGCAGCTGCACGGCGTACTAGAACACCAGAGCTAGCTGCACCTGAAGATTGATCGAGTGCACATGTACACTGAGTAATTGTTTCAGGACATTGAATCGGCACATGTTGAACATTGAGTACTAATCACTATAGTGCATGCAGTCACGTTGATATGTAATAGATCCGATTTACATTGCATGCACGGTCACATCCGACCCTTGTAGATTGCATCCATCCTCGGCTGTGTTCAACCAGTTCGTAGGAACTTCAATCAGCCTTGTCTGAAAGCGGGCTTGTATACTATGCTGAGCTTCAAATGCGCATCCACTGCTAGACTCTCAGATCCAGACATGCGCAGGTGTGCCACGATTGGCCTAGTACAAACTGAAGCATGAGGCCCTTTCAGCTTACATTTGCATCGAATCCACCCGTCAGTACACGCCTACGAAACATTATCAAGCCCAGGCGGAACAGTTTGTTAACCTCGATCAGGCGCATGCCAAACCGCTCGTCCCTAAACAGCTCCCAGTGGTCGACCAGAAACCCCAAAGCGTCTCGCGCCGCTTTCCTGAACCCCTCAACCCGTCTCGCGCACCCCGTGACGTCACACCGCCCCGCCAAGTCCGAAAGCGTGCGCGCGGCCTGCTGGTGCACACGCGCATTACGCGACGCGAGCAGCCGCGCGAGGCGCAAGATCACCTGCCCCCCGAACGGGCTCTTTCGGAGGCGGCCCTTCTTCCCCAGCCTATCCGCGACGGCCATGATCTCCCGGTGCGTTTCCCGCAGCTCCTCATCTTTCATAACCGTTATGTCCGCCGCCTCGGCCAATTTAATCTTCGCTCTAGTTTTCCCCTGCGCATGTCCGCTGAACATGTCTCCCGGGCACTCCCATAGATCGTGATCCTCTTGCACCGCTCTCCGCTTGACTTTCTTCCGTTTCACGATGCTGTACGTCCCCATCTCGAGGAGCTTATCTAGCTTCGCTAACAGTTGCCGCTGCTTCTCGGCGGCCTTCAGCTTCCCTGACAGCCCGCCCAGCCGGCCGCGCTTCCGCAGGGCCCGCTGCTCCTTGACGTAGGCCTCCGTCAGCGTGACGTCACTCTGCAGCGCCGCGGCCAGCTCTGCACCCGTCATTGCCACGGCCGGCCCCAATAGATCTGCACGGGTGGAATAGAGATAAGGCCGCATTGACATTAAACTGAGCAGAACAGAACATAAGAGGAAAGTAAACTTCAAAAGACCAATGAGTCAAGTGACGTCAACCAGATACCTGACGAACATAGCAGAGGAACGTTGAGCGGTGGGGCGGTAGGCCTGCTGGTAGGGCGATGACGGAGTGCGACCCGGCTTGGATTTGCCTTTGGCCGACCCCATAGAACTGAACTTGATATAAACGACTCAGCGGATGCACCAGCTACGCTTCGCAGCACAACTTGTTTGCCACGAGTGAAGGTTTGAGCCTCCTGAGAAGGAGCACGGTAATCGAACATCACGGTAAAAGGGCAAGGCGAGGGCTAAGGATCAAATCGCCGGATTGCGCAGCATATGAATCAACGTTCGGTGACAACAAGCAGAATCGGTACGCAATTTGAAAAATAAAAATGCGATTACAATCTGTTGGAACAGCACAAGCAGAGAAGCTTCGGGAGTTGAAACCAAGAATCGCAACAGGAGAGTGATTCCAGAAAAAGCTCTGGAGTAGGGATGGTAAAAGTAGGGGCGCACAAAGCCTGCCAAGACGTCGTAGTACTTCTTTCGGGCAGGCTGGCCGACTTCTCAACGAAGTCAACAAGATGAGATCGCGTTTCCCACTACTTCTACTGTCTCACGCCTACAAAATTTTCCAATCAACGGCTTACCTTCATCGTCTTTACTCCGCTCCATCCAGGCCGGCCTCGATCGCTCGGCTTTTACGCTCGGTCGCTTTTTCTGTTTCCTCGGGGTCACAGGCGGTGGGGTCAAAGGCGCGGGCGCTTCCCTTAGAGGAGCAGGAAAAGACCGAGGCGGGCTTCCAAAATGGGCCTCGGATTCGGCTTCTGACTCTGACTCTCCTGCTGAATCATCGCTTCCGTCGCTTTCTTCTTCGAGTGCCTTTGGCACACCCCATTTCGGGGGAATACTAACAGTTTCACGAGGGGAGGACGGATTGTTAGAGCAGGATCCACCTCGCGGGGGGGTGCCTGGCGAGCTCAAGCCAGGCGGGTATTCCGGCGCACTGCTTTGGGGGGGGGTATCCGGGGAGCTTTGGTGTGGAGGGGTGCCAGGCGGAACAGGTAGATCCGGACCTAGCGGCCTTGTTTGCGCGCCGGGGACAGGTTGCACAAAATTTGCAGAGCCGTCTTCGACTGAATCGCAGGCGCTTCTGCATTTCGTTCTCCGGGTCGCTACTGGAGACGCCGCCCCGAAGCCAAGTTCGCCGCCCCGAGCAGAGACCTTCCTCTGAACTCTTCCCGCTGGCTGATACTCGCTCGGGGGACCCGGAATCTCGGTTTCTGGGACCGATGCGGGAATGTTTAGAGGTCCAAGACGTTTGCGTGGCTCCAACGAACCCGCAGCAGAAGCGTGGAGGCGATCAGAGCCCGCCACGCCGCTGTCCACTTTGGGAATACTCCAGCCACCTTGCGCTCCGCTCAACGGTCCCGGTCTGTTGACCCCCAGAAACTGTGGCCTCGGCCCGACTGCCGGGAACAGTGCAGAAACGGCTGCCGCCTTTTCCGGAGCCGTGTCTAACCGCACCTCCAAAACCGTCTTTTCTGAGCCTTCGACAGGCCCAGACGCGTTGGCACCCAAGAGGCCCTCTTCTCCCGCCCCTGTCCCCGCCGATCTTGCCAGATTGTCCGCTCCCCCTACCCCAGATACGCTGGTAATTTGGACAGGGTTCCGGGCATCGTGGCAGCCGCCCTGGGACCAGAACGAGCGCACGTAGCGGAACCAGAGGCTCTTGAGGGTGCGGCCGCCCCGGCAGGTGAACTCCGCGTTGAACAGGATGTCCTCCTTGCTGTGCAGGAACGGGCGGTAGCGCATGCCCGCGGTGACGTGGCAATCAATCAACCGCACCTGAGGATAGTAAGTATTTCTGATCAAGTCTTTTGCGACCAATGGATTCTGACGCTTTGCTCGTCAACAACAATGCCATGAACCTGACAAATTTAGCAGGGACCGCCCGGAAAGCGAGGCACGAAGACGAGCATAAACCAATCGAGCAAAATCGCCTACCTTGATTGACAAAAATAGAAGCAACTGATCCTGAAGACCTGACTTCCAACATGAGATTCGATTTTTACCACTATCGACCAAGAAAGCCGTGATAGACAATGCCAATGCTTCTCGAAGAGCTTATCAGCATCGAGACTAATAAGTCAAGTTGCAACTAGTTTTTCACCTTCGCTTTGACGGTTTGCAAGCTAGCGAAGAGGACAGTTTTGCTGGCTCATCACAGCATAATCTGCTTCGTATGGCCAGACGCTATCCGCTGAGAGCAATGTTTAGAATCCACACAGTAGGGGCACGACCGAGGTACTACATCTCGAAACGCACCCACAAAACTATTCCTGGTAACGACTATTCCATTGCACCTCACCTTGTAGATGGACGCTGAGTTCGCTTTCAGAAACAGGTCCCCGTCCTCTGGAATGTCGTCCAGTCCTTTCCAGCACTCGAAGCCGAACACCCCGACCCGTTCCCCCGCACACTCCAGCATCTGCCGCTGCCCATATAACAGCGCCTCCCACATTGCCACGTGGCGCCTCTCCGGGCCGGCCACGAAGCCCATCACGTTGTCGTCGATCTCCCAGTAGTGCGAGAGGCCCGCCGCTGCGGCAAAGCGCTTCATCGTGTTGCGGACTCCGCCGATGCTGCTACAACCTTGCCCGCTGCAGGAAAGTGGTGTTTGAGGTAGTTAGTTGGAAAGAGTTGCTTTCGAAGGAAGTGAGAGTTGGGGCCAAAGGAAACGCGTCGTTGGTTTTGCGGAGCTGTAGAAATGCAGCTGCTCCAATCAGCGGCTGCTTGATTGGATCTCAGACGAGAGGCGCGCCAATGCTGCAAAGTGCTCGTACGAAAGAGAACCCAGCAATCGTTTGACGTCGAACAGCGTCTAATCGCGAGTCGGTGGAACTGATTATCATCCAATGGTGGATACCTAGTAACGCTTCATCGTTGGACTGAAGCGCAAAGTCTGCTAATCTGAAGTCACTCATTCTGTCTTGAAAGCGAAGCATAAAGTTGACACGATGAAGGACTTTTGCATGTAGGTCCGGGAAAGCAACGGGTTGGAACTCGCAAAACCAATCAGAGCCGATCTCAGTGTAAGGGACTGGACCCGACAGCCGACATATTCAGCAAGTCGTTCCACCCCACACTTCACTCTGCTGAGTTTCATCCGTTCATGCTTCTATCGACATCCAACAATCACAAACTAGATTGGTCAGCCCACCTTGGCAGAATGGCAAACAGCAGCTCCGGCCACCGCGCACGGTACGCTTCTAATTCGTCGCCCCTCACGAACACCACCACCGGCGTCTCCCCTACCCTCCTTGGTCCCAAAGCGCACTCCGCCTCAAAGTTGAGGTACGCAAGGTCAGCCCGCCCCCTGCTGGGCACGAAAACGGGCGCCACGCGTGCTGACGTCATCTTCCGAACCCTCGCCTCCCGCCACGTCCGCATCTTCTCTGCTGGGCCCAGCACGGTAACGCCAGCAATGACGTCACGAGCCCCGTCAGCAAAGATGCTACCGAGTTGCAGACTACCTGCCCCCCCGCTGCGACTTCGCTCCGCCCGCATCTCCTCAAAGCCTTTTGGGCACTCTTTCTCCGCCGCTTCTTCGAGTCGCTCCCAGCGAGGAGGGGCCAGGAGGTCCCCCTCGCGCATCTGCCGCAGCGCTAGCTTGAGCTCCACTTTGAACTCGGGGCGGCAGTCCGGCGCTTTCAGCAACTCCAGCAAAGCGCGCTCGACGTCGCGGTACCTTCCCGTGACCAGCTGCATCTCAAACAGCTTTGTCCGAGCGGACTTGCGCACCAGCTCTCGGACAGCCTCCGCATCTTCGAGCGGCTCTAATGGGAAGGCAGCCCTGCGATCCTTTTCTCTTGCTTTCCTCGCTTCAGCTGTGTGACTATCCGGAGTTTGAGGCTGCCCGATCTCATCGGGCTCGGACCCTTCCCGCGCCGACACAATGTCGGATCTGCTCGTTCCTAAGGCTTCGCTGCTGAGAACTGATCTCTCCCCGTTCGTCCCGCCTTCCGCCCTGTGGCCTTTCTCGGTTGCTGGCCTCCGTTTTGCCTCGGCTTGTCCCTTGATCGCCTCTGAAGGTTCCACTGGGCTTCCATCCCCCCTGACCGAGCTCTCCCCAACCCCCCCGCTGCCTCGCTCTGCCGCTGTGCCAGGCAACCTTCCTCTGCATTCCACCACCTCATCTTTCTCCCCCTCCGACTTCAATTTCGCCCCAACAACACCGCTTCCAAACTGTTCCGTTGTCCCCTCCAAACCCGCAGGCTTCTGCCCCTGCGGTGCAACCGACCCTGAGTGACGCGGCACCTTCGCCACCGGCCCTGGCAGATCTTTCAGAGATATCCGAAGCCTCAGCCCTGGCCCTTTCACCAGCATCGCAGGCTTTGCCCGCTCTCTCTCGCCCCCAACCGCAGTCAATCCAATTCCCCGATCGCCAGCTTGCTTTCCGCTGCCCACCTCCGCCTGAATGGCCTGGCCATTGTTTACGCGCTCCCTGTTAGCCTGGCTAGGCCCACCGGTGCCCCCACCATGAGTATCTTTGACCCCAGCGTTGTCACCCTGTACTCCGCTTTTTTGCACCTCTGATCCATCATTTCCACCATCGTCCTCTTCACTCTCGGAGTCCTTTCCCTCCTGCTTCTGCTTCTCTGAAGCCTGCTTCAAGCTGCCAATCGCTGAACGCTCTTTCTCTTCGTCCACAGGCCCACCCCCTGCGTTGCCCTCCAGACCACAGCGCTCCTGAGGCTCCCTTCCAACTTCCGGCGCACTGCCCACCACTTTCTTCTCGTGTTTCAAGCCCTCAGCTTTCGCACTGGAGGCTTTCAATCCATGCTGCAATTTTGTTGTGCTCTCAGTCCCTTCTTTTTTCGACGCGACTGGGCCCTTGCTCAGGCCCGCCCCTCCTCCTGTAGTGTTCGGTTGCGTCTGCCCCATCTTCCTCCCCTGACTGCTTCCTAACACTTTGTCGTTCGCCCCCTGCATAACCTTGCTTCTTCCTTCCAATGCATCCCCTTGGCCCCTCTTTCTCTTCAGGTCCCGCCTCAGCGCACTCCCCCCCTCCCAGACCCGTTTCTTCAAGCCCCCCAATTCGCCTGCCCACTTTCTCTTCAGCTTGTTCACCGCACTCCCCCCCCTTTTCTGCCCGGTCCTCTGCACCCACACCTGTGGCTTGGCACCCTCTTTCTTGGATGCCCTAGGCAACCGGACCACCGCTTCCTCAAACTTCTGGTTAAGCTGCTCGAGTGTCCCGTGAATTGAGGAGCCAGTCTCGGGGTTCCAGCGGATCTTCTCGGTCACGGCGTCGCGTATCGAGCCCAAGACTAAAGGCCCGTTGCGGTTTGGCTTGCCCTGCGAAACGAGCAGAGGGACAGTGTCACCTAGACATGTTTATTGGAAGGGGGGAAATAGTACAGACCAGGAACTGGTGATGCAAGCCAGTTGAAGAAAATAACACGTCATCAGATTGAGGAAGTAGTGGTAAAGCGGGTTTACCCACAGGTAAAGCAGTTTTACCCACACCACAGATAGTCATGCTGAGCATGTGCGTGCTGTACTCTGTAAGCTTGCTTCAATTGGCGGGATACTTTTGGTACCATGCACCTTTCCAAGCTCTTAACTCAACCTGCAAACCCCCGCAACTTTCCCATACATGAGGAGTAATGGGGACAACCTACTAAGCAACAATTGCCCAATGCAGAGCAAATGATTCAACTGAATTTATCAGTGCCAACGACTGCCCTGGGAAGAGGTGCACAAAAGTACACCTGCCATCGTATTCTGGTGAAAGTCAATGCAAATCGTGATCAAGCCCTGTGAGCTGCAATTGCCAACAATTGTGCCGCCTTAGACAACTTTACCTCAATTATTGTTGCCAGTCTTGCGATGCCACAGACGGGAGAAAAGCTTTTCAACCCCTGGCATAGCATTTCCCAAGGAAAGCCAAAAAGAAGAGTAAGATAACCGCTTACATTCAGAGTGTGAAAGAAGAAGATGGGGCTTCCAAAGGCATCGTTCGCGCCCGTCTTCGGCACTCCAACAAACCCACGCGCCTTCCAATCTGCCGCCAGCTTCAGGCTGCTGGGACACGTCATCACCAGTTTCCGGCTCCCTTCACTTTCCCCCTCCGGCCCCTCATAGAAAAGCTTGAAAGGCTCGCTCATGAGCGTTTTCACCTTCTCCTCAGGAAAGCCCTCCTTAGTCGGGTTCAACGCTAAGATTCGCTTCTTGTGCTGCAGGCCTTGCAAGTGCACCGCAAAGTGCACACCCCGGTAGGAACCGCAGTCCCCATGGACCAGCACGCCGATCGCAACCAGCGTCCAAATCTCGAGCATGAGGTCCCGCTTCTGGGGGGCCGCTTTTGGCTCTTCGCCAGCTGGCATTGCGGCACTCTGCGGCCCTTGCGCCATTTTGTCGGGATTGCCACTAGAGGCAGCCATTGTCCATTTCAGTTCCGGTGGTGGGGGTATTCAATGCCCGGCTGTGCGCCCATGGGTGCGGGAGTATGCACCTACTTCACAATGCTAGAGCCAATACATTCGGCATTCTGCGTTTAAAAAAGCTCACTAGAGTGATTGTTGTATCTTCTGAAATTACCACCATTCATCAGGTGTCAACATGAGCTGTGTTTTGTCACAAGCAGAGCATAGCGGACTCTCTACACCGTCCTGCAATGTTTCTTCTATGAACGAGTAGGTACCATTGAAGTGGGTTTCCGACCCTGCTGCTGGAATTGACAGCATTCCAAACTCCAAATGTGGAGCTAGCTAGAGCTTATCCACAATGCACACCTGCCGGCCGGCATGTGGCTATGACCATGTGGAACCATGTGATCTTATCGGACGTCGCAAAAGTGACCCATAGCCCTTGCGAACTTTCTGGAAGTCAATCCGACGACTGAGCGTGATTCTCGGCCGAAGGTCCCATCAACCGCACGCCAGCAAAGACGGTGACTGCGCTGGTCCTTGCGCAGATGCGCACTGGCAAAAGCTTCGGGGTTTGCAATTCATTCATACTTCAACAAGCTGTGACCCGATCAGTCCCCCTGCGGGGGACTGTGGCTTGCCGTCGATCAGGTGCCGTTTGCACGAGTTGACTTTGAATTTAGCGTCACGGCGGGGCAAAGGGAAAGGGCAGGAAAGCGCAGCGCGCAATCCAATTTTCATCGTCAGTTGGTCAGGCGGCAGGCCACATGCATGCATGCGACGGCACACACTGTCGGTGACATTCCCTGGCATCATTCATAAACTGGTTACGAATCCTAACCCCGCATCCGATTAACCTCGTACATATCGACGCTTAACCCGACAAGTAACCCAAACATACCAGCTGGCGTAGCAGGTCGATCCCAGCCAAGCACGTCGTTACAGACCGACGGGCCATGACTGTACCGATAATTGCGGACCTCGGCCCGCAAAGTGCGGAGCGTCAGGCGCTTCTTTCTGATATTGAAAATTAGTGTCATGCATGGCGCGCCATGCGTGAACGACAATTAGCAATGTCCGGCCAAGACAGATGGCACTAAACCCTCCGAATCGAATTTTGGCTAAGCCAACGGCCAGTCTAGGAATTACGGTCTGAAAAATGGTTCACCTGCTAGCAGATGTTTCGTTCGTGATGGAACCCTATGGGTTCCCCTTGAAAGGGCAAGCCAATTATAAGGACCGTAGCTTGCGCCATGGGGCCGAAGAGTGTCAACACACGATCCGACCGAGTTCGAACAATGGTACTGAGATACTATTTATCTAGCTATCCTACCTAAGGCAACCTTTGACACTCTATCTCAGCTAGCCCAATGGCACAGGAGATGTGCACCTACGCCTCAGCACTGGTGTGCTCTACGCTTGAACTTGAAGGCTTGGCCACTGGTGTACCCATGCTAGCTTGGACGCCGAGGGAGTGCCTGTGTTGTCTTGGAGATTAGCTAGCAGACTAGTATCTCAGGCGGTTGTTTCGAAACTCATTAAATCGTAGGATGACAAGACTGAGCGGGAACGTCTGCTTTGGATGCGACTGGCTGCAAGACGAGACTGATAATCCGAGGTAGCTCGGCCGACATAGGACTACCACTCAGGATACGGTTTTTCCTTGTGAAGCAGTGGCACCGTCATGCGGCGGGGTCGCGCCGGGCTTACTCTAAGAAGTTCACAGCTACTCAGTGCTCTACCGGTTGGACAATTAACGGCATCCCGATCGAATGCAGTACTTCCATTTCTCGACCTACCGTCAGTAGCTTGTCCTGCTATCCCGAGAACCTTTTAAGTGTGAGCTCTGAACACCGATGACAATGCTGTCATGATCGGCCTTGAAACAGAGTAGCACGCGTCAAGAGACATGAGCAGATAGAGATTAGACGTTGGCCGGACGTGCTCAGCGCAGGCAAACATTCAGCAGAAGATGCGGAGATGATGGACTTCGAGTAGGCGGTGCCAACGTAGCACAGATGGTCTCTGAAGGGGCTAGCGTACCTTGTAGTAAGACTGAGAGGATTCGAACTCCGAGTGTCAATCGGCCGATTGATATGAAAGCTTGTCCCGCGTCATGCATCATCCGACCCCGCGACGTGGACTGATTAGATACGAAAATGTGTTTCCCCAGTTAAAACACAATGATATGAAGGACGAGTTGTACGGCCATGCGGGACATTTTCATCGACTCTTGAGAATTGATGACGTCTAGTGTAGCAACATAACGAAGATCCGAATCCAGTGCCCCATGAGTTCTGATACGACCAAGACGGGAGTGGCTTAGAGACTTGCACACTGTTGGAAGAAAGTGGTTAAGATGTCGGCCACATGGTTGTCATCAAGCCAATCATCTCAATGAGAACCAGTCTTCCTTGGTTCTGAATCTAGGAATTTTTCGCCTCTATCAGACAGCGTATATATGGCATAACAGTCAAGGACTGGAAACGTCCGGGAACGAAGTTGCTCAAACGATGCACTCGACAACGCCGTTGTGAGATCTCGGACAGTTCAACGTGCAATCTTGCATTCGTGACTGCCCCAAAACCAATGTAGCCTACCCAATGCACTGAAGTCGTCCAATAAAACTTCAAGGCAATGACAAAGACCAATCCGGACTCGTCCTTCAAGCAGCTACACGTGACCGGACGTTTAGAAACACCTGATACGATGACATTGGTGAACGAATCACTCAATCAAAGAAGAACCGTTTAGATTCTCGCTGACTGCTCGTAAGCCTGCTTGTCTGACCGTGTTGCTCCTGTTTCCAGAGCTTAGCTGTCTGCTATTCAGATACTTGTAACATGACAACCATTTGACTTATAGCCTACCAAAACTGATTACCCTGTACACTCGCTCGCTTGCACTGCCGCATCGCCCTTCAATGTACAATGCGGGAACGAGCGGGTTTGAACGGCCAGATACTTGGTTATCGATGACCCTCATCTACAATCTCAGTGTTCCAAGCTCAGTCGTCCTGGTTTTGCATCAGGATGACGTAATTCAGGACGTTTGCAAAGGCCACCCTGTACGATAATATGACGCGGAGTCAACATAGTCACGAACTCTGAATGTAGAGAAGAATCGGGAGAACGGGAAACCGAAAGGAGGGAGATTAGGGATCAACAACGTGCTTTCGAAAGCGCACAACAGGCGACGCTTCGACGTGCGGGCGACCAGCCCAACGAGCATAGACGCAGCGTGTCTACTACTGGAACGGACTTGAAGCTGATCGGCCGCAACGCTTCCAACACGACCGTCTGTTCTATAGACGAGGACGTGCCTACCAAGCCTGATGGTGAAAGCCGACAATCCCTAGGGAGCCATACGAAGCTAAGGCTCTCATCATGCCTCAGTAACTCGCACAAAAGAACCGTTCTTGACAATCTTCGAAATTGCCCGGCCACCAAGCGACGATACAAGTACAGAGACGAGCGTCCTCCTTCGACGCCGGGCGCCCGGCGGCCGAGAATCCGCCGTTTAAAAGCGCTTCCTCAAACATGCAAGCAGAATCCTTTGGTGGTACGTACCAGATGACGGAGGGAAGGATGAGACTGCCGGCGGTGGGACTGACGGAGTGGTACAGCTGGTAGGTCAGGACGAGCGAGGCCAACAGAAACAGGTTGTCGATCTGCGCCTTTCCCTGCACCAACGGAAGGGAGCGAGTAAGCTAATAAGTCTATGACCGTGTCTAGAACTCCTGCTGGACCCTTTCGCGAATATTGCCCGGCTGCATTCTTGCGCCAGTCCCGGCGCGTTTCTGTAAACCGTCCGAGTTGGAGCAGTGCAACTCCGGTTTCAGAGATCTAAGCTATCAGAAAGTCAAGCTATCAGAAATTTCATCAAAAAGAAGGTTCATACAGAAACAGACTGCTATGTTCTGGGCCTGGGAAAGCCGTGCGGCCAAAACTGTGACTGTCGTTCATCGAAGCTGCAGCACACATCTCCGAAAAGAGTGCAGTGCAAAATTTGGTGGGCACAATCATCGTCGTCATCATTAGTAACGATTTGCGGTACCGCGCCCTAATAAATAGATTGCGTCAGACACTCTTTCATCCGTGGCTATCTAGACTCCTCGCTCGTAAAACAGTCCTTGAGCTTTCACCACCGTAAAAGTCGTTCAGTCTTCCAAGATCCAGTTTACCATGTCTTGATCCGACTTGCTTGGAACAAATGCTTAGCTCTACTTCGCTATTTCGACGAAACGACTCACTATTTTCTTCTCGATGAAGAAGAGCTGCGGCCACTTGAAGTTGAAGTACAGCTGGGCCGCGAAGACGGCCAGCGGGAGCGCCTGCTTCTGAACCCCTGCAAATGCGTACCCTAAATGGTGAGCGAAAGGCTGCCAGCACTCAGCGTACATTCTCACCAACTCAGACGCAAAGAGTACATGTTGCGGGTGGCAACGAAGGAAGACAAAGCGCGCGATGCTGACTTCGATACTGACTTCGACTCGATACTGACTTCGATCCTGACAATCTCCCTTGAATAAATAGGATGATCAGAGGCGGACGGAAAGGGACGCGACAGAGAGACAATACCAACCAATTGGAAGGCAAGCTGCCCCTGCAGCGCTTTAGCTTCACGTGTACGTCGAAAGTGTGACAACTTTCAAACATTCCCCCTCACCTCCTCCCTCTGTGATGACAATATAGGTGGCCGCGGCCATCAGCGCATAGAGGCCCGTCCAAGCGATCCCATAGACCGGTTCCTGCGCAACATGAAAAGCTGTCGAAAAACAAATGGAGCAAACGCAAGGAACAGGAGGGATGCAGCCGCTGAAAAAGAAACGACCGGCAAAGGAACCTGATTCTGCTCCTTCGAAATTCCTGCTCAGGAGCTTCGGCACCCACCGTCAAAATTCCGAACGAGAAGAGGACGTCAGGCCGAGAAGCAGCACGAGCCATTGGGCAGAACCGGTCCTCTGACTTCGTGGAGAAGCTTGCTAGAATTCCAGAGATGAGGCATTTTGCTTACCAAGCTGTGTAACATCAAAAGAACGATCACAGCCGAGTGCTTTGATGACAGACTCAGAAATACCGATTGTTCGCCACAAAAGCAGACCTGGGCTGGAATCAGGGTAGAGGGTAGAGCACAAGCAGGTTCGTCATGTGCTTCATGACACCAAATCTCTACTGGGTGACAGATTGCAGCTCAGAAACCAGACATCAATACACAGAACAGCTTCCTGCTTCTTCATCACTCTTCGACCCAGCCTTCGGGCCTCCGTACAATTGGAGCAAGCATGCACCGGGCAGCTCACTGGCGGCGCGAACCACGGTTTCTTGAGGCTCCTGTACCAGTCCAGGTCCCTCTTCGCCTCGTTTGTTGCTGCCGCCGCCCCCCTTTTTGCGGCGTCCTGCACGTCTCTCGCTTCCCTCATCTCTTTCAGCACATTCCTGACCGGCCGCGGCTCTGTCTCCTCCCGCTCCTTCTGGCCCTGCTCTGCCCGCGCCCTACCAAAGTGCCCAGACCCAGTTCTAAAACTAGAAGCCGCTCTTCTCTGCAGTGAAATACTAGAGCGGAGGGCATTTTGATTTAAGCTGCCAGGAAGTCCAGCGCTGTACCGCCCACGTGCCACAGAAGGCCCCGAACTGCACCCAAGCTCAGGGCATGGCGCTCCATGGGCTGACCCGAAACCTCGAAGTGAGCTGGCTGGGAGCTCAGAGCTGTAGCATGCCGGGCGCTCTGAAAAGCTGGGCTGTTGGGCGCCCACCGGGACTTGGGCCATGCCGCTGAAGGCTGGGGCGCTGGCCCGTACAGAAGCGGCCGCCATTCTGAACCTGCTTAAGGAAGCCTTTACAAGTAGAAGGAACTTCTCCTGAGGAAAGCTTGAAAGCTACTTTCAGATTGCGCAATCTCCAAGCTCGCCCTAATTGCATCCAACAATTCCTCCGCCCCAATCGAACAAACAGGATCGCCAAGTATGGAGAGAGTCTCTGTGCTTGGCTTCCAGGGAGTCGAGCTGGGATGTTTGTCCTACGAAGCAAGAGCCGGCCTTTCCTCGCTTCAGCTTCTTCGCGAACTGTCTCTGAATTCAAGTCAATCATGCATGCATGAGGGGCCCAGAGTCAGACCTGCATGAGTGCATGCAATCTGCCCCCTCCGTCTTCTTCCCTGATTGTCAGTAGTAATCCCGAGAACCTGCATGCAGAAAAATCAAACCGGACCGCGGCTCAGGAAAGGTTAGAGTGTGAAAACCAAGCATGCACCATGCATGCAAGGTGACGTCAGTACGCGCCAGCTTATCAGCAGTGTTCCGGGCAGGGCCGCCGGGGCACTTTCAAGTCGATGTGATCTGCATGTGGCGACCGCCAATCATGTGTGGCGGCAGTGGCGGGCACCAGATAAGCTGGCCATGTTTGCAATTAATCTGTTTGCTCTCATTGCCCCTGACTTTCGAACCTTGGCAGGAAGGTTGTAGATCAAGGAAATTCTCGGCTGGTGCACGTTGATTGGCATACCTCCTTTTCCTATTTCGTTGGTCACTCATGGCCTCGAAGATGATTCGAAGATCGCTCAAATTCAGCGAGGATCTCGTGACATACTTCACACAAGAACATTAATGGAAAGGAATGAATAACAGGAGACAAATCTGTATAGCACATAGCAAGCACACCGGCTACTTGAGCTCTCACATGTTCTTCCGTCGTTTTAATATGGGCCCGAGATGTTACGCCAATGCAGACGTCGAGCGCGTGCCATATTTAAGCATGCAGTCAGTACATAAAGGGATCGCTCCAAACGGCTTGAACTTTGACACATAACAGCTTTGAACCGTACTAAGCAAAGACATTACAGTTGCGCACCAGAATGCTGAAGCGGGGTCGCAAATACTGTGCAATTTTTCCCAAAGTATACATGGAAGGTTTAATCCATTTGAGTCACTGACGTTTGCCCGAAAGGATATTCCGTATGTGCGAAACTCGTGGGCCAGCTTCCATGATCTCTATATGTCCTCCACATAACGAGGGTTCCGAGGTTCAATATCGACTCTCAGAGCTATCAAACCAAGGCAAAAATAGGACGTGATCAAATATTTGGTACACACTACTCATTTATGTTACAAATCGCTAACGCTCGGAACTTCGTAACTCTCTCTAAGCGCCAACAACGCAGTCGGTTGCTTACTGCTGCTTCTTCACGCGGCTACCAATCTGTACGAGGATCCCGTCAATGTCCTTGACGTACCTGCAATGATACGAAGTTACACTTCAGCGGAAGTCGCAAAGAAGGCTGTGCTGATGATCAATCAATACCAAGATGAAGCACACGGATATGTGCATACAGAGACAGGATCCGCAGAGATCTCGGTCTCACACGAAGTATCGAAACCGTACGAGTATCGAGACTGAACAGGACGGACGAGCACAACGGGTTGACAGTGAATTAAGTTTCAATGGAACCTGCTCGATGAGCTTGTCTGCTTGTTACCCATCTGCGTCCTCTCAAACCTTAGCTCTTCTGAGAAACGGGGAGCGCGTCCAACACTGACTGAGCTCCTACGAAGTTGGCTTCGTTGAAGTTGGTTTTCAATTTTGCAAACGAGATGGCGTTGCCTTGATTCGAAGGGCAAATGGCGACAATTGAACGGACGATGTAAATCCCAGAACGAAGGGCGTGTCTCTTCAATGGGCTCACCCGGCAGTCATGCCCCACGGTTTGGGCTCGGGCTCTGCGCACGGCTTTGCGCCAGAGTCGATGGCGTGCTTGTACGCACTGTTCACGTCATCGTACGTGAAGCTGACCAACACGTTGGGGGCAGCCTCACTGTCGTCGTGTGATTTGACACCGCCGGAAAGAGCAGTCTCCCGCTGCAGGAAGATGGTTGCAGCAGTAAGATCAGCAGTACAACCAAGACGCCACACTCAACAGGTATGGCTCACAAACCCTTTCATTGTATCCACGTAATCCAGGGTCTTGCGCAGGCAGCGTAACTACCCAACGGGCTGTTACCATCAAGATCTATTTGGAAGAACTTGGCTCACAGCTACTCTGGACACAAGCGCACAAACAAGGCAAAGTGGAATTTCGTTTCAACTCTCAGCTTCGCAAGAAAAGAAAAGCCACTATGTTCAGGCTGTTTGGTTGTCCCCTTCAGAGAATGGCTTCGACCACCTAGAAAAGGTTGAGCTACTAATGGTGGGCCTAAATCAAACCCTCTCTTCCGAGATGCTTCTTTTGGACAAGTGGTTGCCCGCTAGGAATGTCTTTGTCATCCTTTCGCAACAAGGTGTTGTCTTGGATGACCAAACCACTACATAGAATTGACTGAGCTGTAGCTGCTCATCATCACTGATAAGTTCGTCTGGGTTGCCCAGCAGGTACCAAACATCCAGGCAGCTGAGTACTGGCAATACTTCAGATTGCCAGAAATATGTTGAGCAGAGTCTGACAACCAAAAACCTCAGTACTAGGTGTTGGAAGCTGAGCTTGCTCCACCACCAGACCTGTGTAGCTCAAACTCTAGGCGAAGGATTGCCTGAACAGATCTGTGTATCTTTTTAACGTAGTGAACATTCATATGAGAAAGATGCAAACATCGTGATCATGCCCACATGCCCAAGTCTCCACCCAGCCACTTTCACACAATTGAAACTTCCTTTGACGCACAGTCTGGCGACTGCTTGAGAATAGGGAGTCAAAAAAGTTGCTTGGTGCAACAAAGCATCCGCAATGCTGTCAGTCCATGGCATCAAGGAGGCCTGCTCTTATTTACCTGCGCTTTTGGGGTGAAAGCCAGTGTTGTGGAGCCAGTCTCCATCTCAGCCCAGGCAGTCCTCTTCTCCCCAGTGGCCATCCTGGTCTTCAGCCCAAAGGCCTTCTCGTAGAAGGCAATGGACTTCTCAACATCTTCCACGTAGACAATGATGTAGGCAAGAGCTGGTGAAGACGCCATTGTCCTGAAGATTGATTGTTGCAACACCGACCGGAGCTGGGGTGGTTGACTAGAGGAACAAATTGCAGGCCCAAGCAACTTCGAGAGGCGGCTTCCAAACATAAGATTGTGCAGCTAGAGCAGACGACAAACGAGACAACCGAGCTGTTCACAGCTGAGTCGAAGCAAAACGATTGGTTGCTGTGTGTTCTTCCCCGCAATGCCTATGCTAGCTGAATGGTTTCCCTCGGTGGTCTGTTTGCATGCAGAGCCGGGCCAGATCTCGATGCATGCAGATCCTCGCGGCCTCTGGCTGCAATCGCAAACAGGATACGCGTTCCTGTTGCAGGCAGCCACCATGCTTTAACCATCATCCCCCCATTATCTCGAGAAGCGCATTTCATGACCGCGCACGGCTCTCTGTGGCGTTCGGTCGGTGAATCTGCAAATGTTATCATCGACGGATAGATCTCCTCACGATAAGATCTGACGATCTAAAACAATCAATAGGAAGCAGCCACGTGCTGACCACTGAAGTCCTCGGGGGTGCGCTTGGGGGCTCCCTCTAGGCTCAAAGCTTCAAACCCGTTAGGCAAGACTGCACACTGCAAGCGGCCCATGTTCAAGTCAGAAGAACCTGGAAGCACCTTTTGAAGTTTGTCCTTTGCAAGCAGGGGCGACACAATTCAACATCTTGCAACAGATAGAAACCCTAAAAGCACTCTGACATCGGGGAGTCAAGCAAAGCGGGTGCTCCTCGCGTGATTTGAGGGGTTATTTGTCAGCTGTTAGGTGGAAGCTACAGAAGAAGAAAATACCACCATGGAGGACCCGGCCAAGGAGATACCGGGCATCATCCAGGCCATTGTGCAGAATGAGGACCTGAAGCGGCAGGAAGAGACAGTTTCTAAATACTTTTCAGAGTCCGCTATCTTGGATCATATGGTCGTCTTTTGCAAAAATCGTGAAGAGATTCTAGCAGCATACCAGGTATGTTTGCCAGGTCACGCGTGATTCCTCTTACAGTCTGCATGCATAGCATTTCTCTTCTTTTTCCATTGAACGGTAGCACAACTTTTGCTCAGCTGAAGCTCTGAAGAGCTTATGAATGCAGATACTGTCAAGATAGCTTATGCGATTGCGAGTCAACCTTTAGATCCCTTTTAGGTCAGACTCTGGAAAGGTTTCCACAGACTATCTTGTTCTTTTTCTTTGGAAGGCCTCTGCTTCCAAAGAATGTTATGCTATGTTCCGTAAGCTTCCTTGGGTGGTCCAAACAAGGTTACTGTTGCCTTGATTGTCACAGGTCGCAGCTTGTAGGCAGTTATCCCAGAAACTGTTCAACGTTCAAGCCACTTTACCTGAAACAAATTTTCTGACTTCGTTTCTGGATTTTCTGAGGTCCATAGATGACCAAGGTGTGACAGAAGCTGCCCATGAGTGCACATCTTCTCCTGGTCACCATTGACAGCTTTCTCAGTGCCGTCAGTGCTAGGTTAGATTCTCAACGGTCTCTAAAACGCTGGAGACCACCAAAGTTAACATGAAGTGCTGCGCTGGTTGCTTGTCCATCGTTCGTCGTATGCAGACTGCTATCAATCCTTTTTCCACAACTGGTTTTCTTCCTGCGAGATGAATCTCACACCAGCTTGACGCACCGACTCAGATTGAACCATGTCTTCGCCTCAGATCTGGGTAATGTCCAACCACAGCCTCCGCGCCACAATCCACCAAGTGGCGTACAAAGAGGACGAGGAGTACATAATGGTGCGCATGACACAGTACGTCCGCAAGTGGTGGAACCCCTTTGAGGAGAAAGGAATGCCCATGATGGTCTTCTTCAAGCTGGAGGATGCACCCAGCAGCACAGGGCGGGAGCACGTAAGTTCGTCTAGTCTGCGGGCTTTCCTTGCCATCCGTAGCAAGTTTGTGGTCGAAATTGCAGGCTTCTGACGAAGACTCCTTATGTGGACGCCTGCCAGCTGGCAGTGCACACAAGTGGGCTCGTTGAAAGCTGTCAGTCTCGTTCTGAGCCTCTGATTTCGTGAAGGTAGTAGGTCTCCTGAGTTGGAGGAAGCTGAACTTCCTACGTTATACGGTGTTCTTGAAGCGGAGGCTCCATGCGTTGATTTCGAATTACGATATGAGAACAAGTCAGTCGACAATCTCAGTAGCTAAAACTACAAATTTGATAGAGGTGTTCCTTAGAAAACCGAAGCAAGCCAGAGCATTGGATTAGGTGCCTTGACCACAGCACAACTCTCATTCGATTTCTGGTGATATCTGCTTTTCGACTGAAAGCTCGTGTCAGGTTTATTCTGCCCGCAAGAACCCAGAGATTAAGGTGTCTCCGCTAATTCCTTTTCCTTGTAGCGCAATGGCACAGCTGCAGGCGGAACTCGGCGAAAGCGCATTGCCTTTCAACAAGACTGCCACACCCTCGATCCCATCCTCGTCAACATCCCCGTCCTGAACCTGATTGCCTACGGGCGGTTCGGCCTTCGCACCCTCCTCACAATGACCAGCACCATCA
The DNA here is from genome assembly GCA_000708835.1 of Klebsormidium nitens. NCBI lineage: Eukaryota > Viridiplantae > Streptophyta > Klebsormidiophyceae > Klebsormidiales > Klebsormidiaceae > Klebsormidium > Klebsormidium nitens. The sequence continues at coordinate 384,328 of DF236955.1, read as the reverse complement.
CTATCAAAGTACTGCAAGCTACAATTGGAACGGAAACGATTACCTATACTGCCAAATCAGCGTACAAGCTACTGGGATTAACGTAGCTAGTAGAAGTTCAGGCATATCCATAACTCGCACACTCGAAGAGTTTTTCATTCCCTCATTGAAACGGTCTTTGAGACCATACGAGAATCGCTTTCATCCTTAATCAAAACGCTTTTAAGGTCGTACCTGCCGGTTGAGAATGCCTCAGCCGGGTTTGAGATGAACATCTCGTCTTCATGTTCGTTTCCACTTAGAGCGATCTGGGCGGCGGCCTCATTTGTATGTCTCACCTGTGCATGTTGGAAGTTGATTGTTGTGACTCGAGTATGGTACATTGTTGTCTGGGGAGGGAAACCGCTTTGCGGCGCATCATGAGAGGTGGAGCTGCAGCCGCTGCGTGATTATTGATCACGTGTTCTCATTGCTTCCTCTCGCGCCTACAGGCAATGTCATCACGCAATAAAGACGCTCAACTCATAAAGTAGACTCCGTGAGCCGTTGTGGAAGTTAAAACACGCCTGTTCTTGTGCCTCCCTAATTAACGTTGCGTGAAAATCTGACAAGCTCTGACAATCAGATAAACACCGGGCCAGTGTGGGCAGAGAGGGGAATTTTCGTGAGATCAGTCTTCGAAATTAACTCGCTTACTGGTCAGAATCAGAACTTTCTCTCAAGCGTGCTATTGATAAGCTTCGCTACTAAAGCACAAAGTTCCCTGCTCCCAGGACGCTTATCTGGATCCGATGGACTTTATCGTGGATGCCATGTATCCTTGAGTCCCTTGCCCTTGAACCACGTTTCGAACATCCTCGATCATCATAACTCCGGATGTACCACTGTTTCAAACACAAACCTCTGTCGTATTCAATTTGAAGCCCACGAGCTTGGGATGTCACTCTCTTGATTCTTCAGACTAATCCACACCCTCATAGGTAACATTATGCGCTCATAAACTAATTGCTCAAGAGCCCATGGGTTGTCCCCCTCCAAATCATCATCATCGTCTTCAGAGACTTTCAAGTCGTCTTTCTCAAAGTCGTTGTACGAGATGGATTACGAATTAGCATTCACGAGAACATCCTCATCATTGAAAGGCCGTCGGAGACGTCATCCTCCAAAGAGCCGGGAAATTGCGCAAATCAGCAGTGAGTAACCCATTCATCAGTCGCCTTCTTTACCATCCGTCATGACAAAGGTAACTTCTGCGATGTCCATCTGGTCCTATCCTGGTTTCTTTCAACTTGTTGAATGCCAAGCCGGGCCACTGCAACCTATTAGATCAAATATTAGCGGAGGGCGGCGTTTGAGGTTTGGAGGTTCCCTTCAGCGAAGTGTAAGGAAGAGTGTGCATATTTGAAAGGCATCAAAGGCGAGACTAATTGCGGCTCTTGGGCAGTCGGGGTAACTGCTCCCGCTTCTGATATCGTTTTACATCGTGTGGTATCTTCTGTGAATTCGTTATATTACGTGCATCGGTTAGGTATTCTGAAGGCTGCAACACTAATGCAGGCGGCCACGTGGGCGCTGCAATGCGGTAGTGCAGGCCGCCCGCGGCGCAGCGCCTGATCAGGAACAACTCTGGTGCAACTTACAAGCCGGCGCCCAGGCTTGTACGTGACGTCAGCTGAATCGTTTGGCATCAAAATTAGCGCAGATCTGATTGTCCCTGCAATGATCTGCCTTCTATTGAGATTGCTAAATTTCAACGGATGGACCTTATGATCTGTAGCTGGACGAATTGATCTACCAACAAAGCCGCCCTCAGTCGTGTTCATAATGCTCAGTTTCAAGGTTCATAGAGCATTCGAACGTCAAACCAGCTGCTCTGGAGATGAAACGTCGAACTCCTGCAGGATTCTGTACAGTCCACCAGTCTGAGACTCTCGAACCCCAGGGCCAGGGGGTTCCCTCAAGTTCGCGGATCAGGGTCTGGACCAGGTTATCAGAAAGTAGTTAGAGGTGCGTTACGCAGACCGTCAAGGACCGGGGGTACCGGGTACCATTTCTCAGTACGTAGAACATCTTCACCGGCCTTCTCCTCTAGCAGGGGCGGACGGAGGTTCCAAGCTGGTGCCGGGGTTAGATGTCTGTTTGACCTTTCTCGACTGGGGTTGGTGAGGGTCTAACCTCTTAACCTCCAGAACGTCTGATCAGCTGAGGAGACGGCTTGCGAGTGCAGACAGAACGCAGGGAAGGAGAACATGGACTCCTCTTCCATACACCCACTGATTGAGGTCAGCAGAACCGTTACTTTTCGAAGCGCCTCAAGTATTTAGATTCTTTGATTCTACCACTCATGGCGCAGAGCGCTCAGTCACCCAGAAGGTGCGGCCGGGGTAGCGGAAACCCTTGGACGCCAAGTACGGTTCCTAGTAAGGTGCGCTCCAATCCCGTGCGCTCGCCCCTCACAGTGGCTCCGCTCCCCACTGGTAGTACCTACACTCTCACTGAGTTTTTACAGCAGCACTCCATGAAGTCCGGGAGCTCATTGGAGACCCCTGCCTCAGCTGACGCGGACGGCGCTGCGAGTGTGGGCAGCATTGCAAATCCCCATGCGGTGCTGCCGGAATTGGGCCCCGACCTCCTGCACAACATCTTCATCAAACTGGCGCCCAGTCCAAAGGACCTCGCGCCTTTGGAGGCAGTGTGCAGGTGAGGGCCAAGTCAAGTGATTACGTGGTCTTACTCTATCTAGAAAAGCATGTACTACTTTTCCAAAGGCAATGCAAAATTTGCAAGAGTTTGTCTTTTTGAACAGGAACAAAGAAGATGCTTCTCAAATCAAATGCTTCGCTTCTTTCCTCTAATCTGCCAAATGTTGGTGCATAATCCCTTTCAATTGCAGAAGTGGGACATGATCTTGCTATCTGACGATTCTGGCGAGCATACGTTCAGACTGCTTCTTTGATTGTTCCATTTGTAGGTTGCCATCTGCGATTCATCCTTTGCTAATCGGCTCTTCCCTAAACGTGCGCTCCTTATCTGCAACAGGGAATGGCGCTCTGTGATGAAGGAAGTCACCTGGAAGGAGCTGTGCTTCAAGCATGCCGGGGGGCTGGTTGAGGAGCTGGGTTACGAGACAGAAACACCCCCTGGCGGCTGGGGCGGATTATACAAGTTGGCTGTGTTCTGCCCGGGCTTGCACTTTCCAACTTTTCACGATGTGCTAAAGTCGGAGAGTCTGTGCGGAGGTTCCTCGTGGTGTGAAGGCTTTCAGGGTGGAGGTTACTCTTGGAGGGATGGCCTCGGGCACGTGGAAGCAGAACCAGGGGGGTTCAAACAGGGGCAGGGTGCAAAGGATTCTGTGGGCCTGGCGCGCCGTTTTCGGTAGTGATGAGGTGTTGCTGGCGCGCCTGTGCTCACATGCGCTTGCGGCCACTGCCTGCGCCAGCCCCTTTGTACCAGCCCCTCCCTTGATTGCGGGCAGGGGCATCGTCAAAAACTTTGAGGGCTCTGAGTTGGCAAGAGTGAGCGGGGCTGCTGCGTACATTTGTCAGGGCCGGAATCGAGGTGGCGCCAAACTGGGAAAGAAGGCCCTAAAGTGTCCTTACTGCCATAATGTGGTCTTCTCCCTGAAGGGGAGTGACTTCTTGCTCGCGAGCTGGAGTTATGACGAATTGTTCGAGGCCTGCTGCGCGGGGCCTTTTTGGGACTCGGACGACGACGCTGAGCAACTTCTGGCAACCGGGTTCATGTGTCTCGCCGGTCACATTGTGCTGGGGCTGGCAGGGTACCCTATGGTGGGGGGCAGTGCGGTGCCGCACACTGGGGAGGGCTTGAAGCTGGAACGCTCCAAGGCCGCCCTCTATTTCACGGGGCACTTGACAGGGAAGATCAGCTTTCTGGAGGGGCAACAATTTGTGCGTGACCTGGGTCTGAGTGACTCGATTAGTATCGGAGACAGGCTGGCGAAGCTGCATGAGAGGTGGCCGACTGAGGCGCACAGGGACGGGTCCACTCGCTATCGGGTGTTCAGAAAGAACCCAAACGAGAGGCAAAAGAAGGCGCTGCACGTTCCGGGGAGCATCATCAAGGTTCTGCAGTCGGACCTGCCGTTCAGTCTGTACCAGTCGGTGCACAAGCACATCCTGGAAGGGGAGCCGAGTCTGTCGGAGTTCATGGCCATGCTTCTGGATGCGTTTAGGGCGCGGGACGATGCATGGAAGAGGAGCAGAAAAATCGATCGTGTCCTGCGGAAGGAGGGATTCGTGCCTGGCGCCTATCCACATCAGGAGTCAGTGGAAAAGTTTGTCAAGGTGAGCATAGCCCGATAAGATTTTCCTGTCCTTAGATTGCAATTGCTTCCGTGGACGTTCGCTTCTTTGGCTTTCTGAGATCTTTTTTAAACCACGCTGGCCTCAGTCCTTCAAACCCTCTGCAGTCTTAGAGCTGGAAATTCATTGTTGGCTTGAATTGTCACGGTCAGGCCCGCCAAAAAGCCTTGAGGATCCTCCACGCCAAAAGACCGCAGAAACTTCCAAATTAGGTCAACTGAGACTTGCTGCATGGATTCCTTGCTTGCGTGCAGCCTCGATTGACGAGAAGAATCTGTCGTCTTCTGGGACCCGCTGGATTGTTGCGTTACTCGCTTACAGCCTCCACTGACCGGAAGAATCTGTCGTTTCTCAGGATCCTGATGCCATCAGCCTGGAGGAGGTGGTGCTGGAACAGAAGCTGGCGCAAGCACCGAGTGAGGAAGTGAAAGCGCAGCTCCGACTCGAAGCCAAGGAGAAAGCCGAAACTCGACAGAGGGCGATGCGGGATGGTGAGGTGGGGAGTGACGAAGGAAGTGATTTGGAAAGCGAGACTGAAAGCGACAGCGGAAGCAGAAGCGAAAGTGAAAGCGGCCTGGACGGCGACAGCGAGAGCGAAAGCGGAAGCAGCAGTGAAAGCGAAGGCGACCTGGATGGAGAGAGCGAGAGCGAGAGCGAAACCGGTAGTGGTAGCGGAGCGGAAGGTGGTAGCACGAGTGACACGGGCATGGATGGTGATAGCGAGATTGAGGCGGATCGATCTTGATGGCAATTGTGATGGTCTTAGGTCGTCAGGCGATACTACTACTAGTTGCTTGAGAGTGAGAAAAGAAGGGCAAGCAGGCCCGTGATGTAGATCTGCAGATATCTACAGGGAACACTCATTGTGTAACAGTGCTTGCAAAGCTTTTCGTTCAGGCGGCCCTGAGGTCGGCTGTACTTGGGATGTACATAGGATGATCTGGCGAAAGTAGGCTAGGGCAAGCGGCCTGCTCGTAGTCGTAGAGAAAGGATATCTTCAACACACCTGAGCGAGAATGCATTTGGGACTAGGCCGTGTACTTTTTACTGACACGTTGGAAGCCCTTCATCCGTAGTTGTATCTCAATCCTCGTCTTTGGCAACGCGACTCGAAGCAGTACGTTTCGTCTAGCTGCTTGCTCAACTGCATGAGCTTTCCGCTATGAATGGTCAGACCATGGCAGGAAGCTGCTCGTGGCTACCCTTCTAGGCACTTTGCGCGCCGCTGTTACAATGTGTGCCATGCGTTCACATACATAATTGCCGCCTCGACGGTGGGCTACATGCATGGTTGCCGCAGGCCTGAGCATGCTCGCCAAAGGCAATAGACATCAAGTGAATTCTGCTGCATATGTATGCGCGCACATATATTGTTAAAATATCTGACGGTAACGCTGAATGATCGAGGATCAATTGCATACAACAGGGACACCATGTAAAATCTGGAGGCGGCTGGGCTGCCTGCGCCGGCGTTCAACCGCGGACTCTGACCAGGAAATTTCCGACCACCAGGCTCGCTAGACTCAAGAGCGCAGCGATAAGGGCATGGTTGCACGGTATTGAAGCCATGCCAGGAGATAAACGCTATGACCTATGCCGTCATGTGAAAGCTAAGGATGTGCGCCTGAGGTGGTGATTGAACTAGTACTGATACATGCATCCAGGCTCGGTCACTCAACGAACGTGTGCAATTGTCAAACAGTGTCACGCACGTCGGATATATGTTCTGTGTCAGCAATCTGTTGAGCGCAGCTCCAGATTTGTCGACGTGTTTTTCACTTATGCTCACCCCACCTGCATCGACCTTCGCCATCAGAATCGCAGATTTGAATCCACGGAATTTTTCCTGCTCACTAGCACGAAGCGGAAGCTCAGCCAAAGAGCGACGTGTCCGGTGGTGGCCCATATATAGAAGCCCAAGAGCTGGGGATGTCCCAACCGCTGGGGCCATTGCCTGCACGGTCATCGAATGTCAGCACCGGAGAAATGGTCCGAGAAACGCTGTCAAAGCACCGCCGAAAGACCACCTTTCATCGCTCTTCTCCTTTCCATGCTCTCTGCAATGGGAGTGAGTCGGTTTACGTCACCAGCTCATTACTGTGGCAATGGATCCGCGGACGGACTTCATGTCCTAGTCACTAGACTGGGAAAAAGCAAGCAGCCCATCTGGAAAATGGCTTTAGGCACCGGGTAAACGTTGGAGTAGCTCATCTCGGACTAATTGATGAAGGCGAAAGCTTGCACGAAACGGCTAAAAGTGATTTCCAGACGTCAGGAACAATCCGTCTGACGTCTTCAGGTCTAGTCACCTGGTTTTTGATCGCCACGGAGTCCTAGAAGCGAGTCAAGCGCGGTCGCCAGGGCGAGCCCGTCCGGGACGTTGTCGCCCTCTGAGCACAGCAGAAGCAGCGACAGCACGCTCACGCCCTGCTCCTGCACGAAAAAACAGTCTGTTCGGAATGTTAGCAACTTGAGCGGTGAGCGACGGCAAGGATGCATGTTGAAAGCTCTCTTCCTCACGGACGTTTAGCGATCGAACCGGCAGCACAAGGGCCACCCGTCTCTCCAACGGGATCCGAGCAGCGACCACCTGTGCTTGGCAGCCTCAGCTGGCTTGCTTGCTCCAACTCCCGCCTGGAGTCAGCAGAACGGTTCCAGGCAGAAATGATGTCGCCGGACCTGTCCTGACGTCTTTCTAAGGCGTCTCTACCCGGACAGAGAAAAGGTAGAGAAGAGGCGAATTCTTGCTCGCGTCTGTTACAAGCATTCTTTGAAGCATCGTGTCAAGTTACCGGACATTTGAAAGACATAAATCCAAGTGCATGGAGGACTAGGTGTTCGCCTGGATCGTGTGGGAAGTCGCAAGTCATTGTGTATGTTACCCATTTGGCAGGTCGGAGTCAGTGAACGGTGTCGTGCATTTTAACACTGCCACATATCATCGGATTGCAGGTCTCAAGCATATTGCGCCACTTAACTGATTCAGTGAGGTTTGCAGCCCCAAGGGGAACGAGGTGGACGATTGCTGCAGAACCAGAGCGGACTTGGTGCATAAAGCAGCAGAACGCCACCGCACTGTTTACTCTCTAGCCTTTCTGGGTCTTCAAACAAACAAGCGAGCTGCTCAAGGACGAAACCATCAAAACACTTGCCTTGAGAGCTTCCGACATTTTCCAAAAAGCAGTCCTCTGGTACGCCTTTCCCGGGCCCCACCATTGACCCCGTTCCAATCCCGTAGCCCCCGACCCTTCGATGCCAAACATTGACCCGTACGAAGTCCCATTGCTTGATGAAGTTTCCTCCTGCCCGTGTCCATTCGGCCCCTCTGATGGCGCCAGATCTTCTAGGATGGGCCACCCTAACTCCTCGCACTTCCGCTCAAGACCTACAGATCCGGGTCCCGTTTCCGCTGATGTGGCTCTCTCGTCTTGGCTTACAGCAGCTGTCGCGGCAGTGTAGCGCACCCGCTGTTGCGGCAGAGAGTGGCCGGCGAGCTGCTTCCCTGCATCCAGTCCTGAAAGGACGACGACCTTCTGAAAGCCGCTGCGCTTCACCCATTCCGACAGGTTCTGAGCGTACGCTTTGAGCCGGCCGGGGGCGTACGGGGCCCGCTGCTGGACGATAGTGATGGAGCCGGACGAGCTTTGGAACACTGTACCGAGTGGGATAACAACTTTCAGTCTCTGCAATCGTAAAGGATATCCATGCGGCATTTACAAAGGGTCGAAAGTGAACTGGACGGAGGAGGCTTGATTGACAGGCTATGAAGAGTAATCAAACCTCGGCGCTTGAGCAAAACAAAATAAGCAAAAAGATTCAGCAGTGACTAGGGACACTTTGAAACAAGGCCAATCTTCTTGCAATCAAGTGACCAACTGGTTTCTCCATTGGTCATTCATGGCAGAAGATGGCAGAAGATGGCAGAAGATGGCAGAAGATCTAAGCAAGGAGGGTGCCGATAGTTGCTTTGGATCAGGCTGTTCATCATCTGCTTTCTGTCACATGGTAATCAACAACAAGCCTCAAAATTGCCTCGGAAATGCGATAAGAAGTGCTCAAGCTGCATCTTGGGTCCTGCGAGACAATAAAGTATGACTTTCCAATCAATAAAGCTTACCCTCTAGGCTTGTGCTCATGATCCCCTCGCTGGTGAGGCCCACCGCATCATTCCCAGCACAGGGGAGGACATTTGGCTCCTCCAGAAAGCCAATCCGCTTCAGATCAAGGCCTGTGATGATGAGATCGATGGCGAGCTGGCCGACGTTGCCGATCGAGATGGCAGGCTGCAGGATGGTTATATGAACCTAATATCATTTCCCATGAAAGCGAGCAAACTATAAGCCCTCTTCTTTGACTGGTGTCTTCTCAAGATCAGGGTGATATGGCAGCTTACCCCAGCTTTCAACATCACTGCGTGTAAGGAGGCATAAAGAAACTTTCAATCCCCAATTACAGCCAACTTGCTATGCATCTCAGGGTTGCAATTGCAGGTTGTATAAGTAAGGAAGTAGATGCAATCCAAGATGGGGCTGCTTCAAAACATTTAATCAGAAGATATCTGTGGCTGTTCAACAAACAGCAAAAACACTGCTGAGGGCGCAAGAGGGACTGGAATATAGAAAGAAGCTGCACAAGTGGCAACTGCGGATGTTAAGTTTGCAGCTGCCAAGCACTGTAATGTCCTTCTCAGAGAAGGACGTGCTCATATGTTTCAGGGACAACAAAATTCTGATCATGCGAAACCAAACACCGATGCTGCAAGTCTTTGCATCACCACCAACGTTTGCGCCACCAGCACCGTTCTGAAGGAACAACAATTTTTCTCCACCACCATTCTAAAGATCTCGTAAGACAAGTAAGCAGAGATTATGCATTGATGCAAGCAACATTGCTCGGCGCCAGCAGATGGAAGTCTCACTTACAACCACTAGAGTTGTACCCTTCAGCTCTGCCGCAGATCCCTCTTCTCCATAGAACTCCATTTTGCTACGATGCCAAACGTTGGAAAACGTGCTCCAGGATGGACAACTTCCAATGGCAAAGGCAGAGCAGTGGCGCTCTAGCTCGTTTAGGGAACAGCGAAATGTTTAGGCCATCGCCATTCGCATGTGTCTTGAACTATCCCCCTCAGAGTCATGGCAATGCATCTGGTCAGCTTGCAAGCCAATTGATGACACCAGTTGGTATAGGTATAAGGTTAACCAAATTGGGTTCCATTTTCCCCCGCTAGCTCACGGTTGCATCAACGGCTACGCAACCCGCCTGCCGGCCCGAACTGGAAACCTGCCGCTTCTCTGTGCATGTGGCCCGAACGGCAGTCGCGTAACCGGGGTTGTTGAAGACGTACGTCACCGGTGACCACCTCCTCATGGTGGACAGTCCAGGCACAATTTGAAAAGACGAGAGGGCACATGAGAGGGCGCTCCCTCCTGAGGCTGAGTGAGTTCTGTGCCTCTTCTTTGGTTTAAGAAGCACTTTCCTTGGCAGTGGCTCTCTGCTCCGGCATGCCGCTTTTCCACCTCAAAGGGACTCCTGTGTAAAGTGTTGCTTGAAGAGTTTCAGCGCAGAAGAAGACCGCAGCCCACCTGCTGAACCAAAGGACTCCACTGCCCCTCCCTTACAAAACCCCTCACAAATTTCACATCTGCCAGTAACCCGATGCCACAACCGAACAGAGCTACCCCTGAGCCAGCTGTCAAACGGTCAGACACTTGGGGCCAGAGGCCACGAAGCAACCGCAGACGCCCCCCTTATGCTGCGGGAGATTTGGAAGCACAGCAATCCAGCCACAATAAAGCTGAGGGTGGGGCTGGAGACACAGCTCCTAGCAGGCTTCTCGGCAATTATAAAAGCGGGCCTCCGAGTGCGGGGTTGCGGGCATCGGCCCCTGAGTTCGTGCCAGGTGTGTCTTCTTTGATGGGGCAACATGTGCCAGGAGTTGAGCAGACGAACGGCCACCTGGCGGAGCAGGGGAACCCTTATCAACGAAGCAACAGCTCCCGCAGGCGCGGAGGCAACCGAGGGGGCGCGAGTAAGAGTTGGAGGACGAGAAACGTCGATAGCCAAAAGAGTATAGGAGATGAGGGCCTGACGGTCAGTACAGATAAGGATACAGCCGAGGGGTCCGCTGAAGTAGATCGTCAGCAGGAGGAGGTGGTTAAGATGGTGGAAGAACTTGCAGCCAGCAATGTTGGGGAAAAAGAAGGGGCCCTAGGGAAGAACCAGGGTGCCAGTACAAGTTATGAGAAGGACTCTGGGGATTCTGTTTTTGAGATTCGCGGATTGGTTGAACCGATGTTGGGAGAAGAGGAAAGGGCGGCGAATGAAGAGGAGCAGCAAGATGAGGTGAGGGCGTGAGAGCAAAGGGAGCTGCCAAGAGGCTTATGGATCTTACTTTCTATGTAACGTTGTTGTGCTCTAAAGTAGCCTGCTCTAACAGCTGGCGGAACGCGGCCTTTCAGCATCAATCTAAGACTACTTGAAGATACCTTCCTGGCAGTCACATCTTTCTGTTCCAGTTCAGAGCCTACGATCATTGAGAAGAACAAAATCCAAGAGCGTGACCCCAGACCTATATGGCCTAGTTGTTCCCAAATGTCATGGACTTCAAAGCCCCCACTTGCAGCCCAGACTCAAGTGTAACGTTTCAAGTCCCCTCATCTTCAACTTTTCCCTCTGACAGGTGATGGTCCTCGAGTCGATCTTTGCCACTGATTTTCAGCAAACAAGCTCAGACCCGACAACGTTTGAGCTTTTGGTCCATGTTGCCCTGCCTGCCGCCCATATCCAAGTCTTGGGGCGCCTTTTGGACAGCGGTCCGAGCAGCACGCTAGATAGTCTTAGTCAACCAGAGGCTTCAAACACAGACGAAACCTCCGACTTTGCCAGAGAAGAAGAGGGCGAAAGCGCCACCGCACAAGCTGGTGAGGTCAGCGAGGCAGCGGCAGAGGAGAAGGAAACCAATGGAAAAGAGCCCCCCAGGGGGCAGATCTGGGTTGCAAAGTCCTGGCAGGGGGGCAGGTTACTGTCGCTAACGCTGGAGCACCTCCCCCCCCTGCGGCTGACCTGCACTCTTCCGGCGGCGTACCCGTCACACTCCCCCCCGCGGTTTGCATTGTCCAGCGTGTGGCTCACGCGACCGCAGCTGGGCCGGTTGTGCCGGGGCTTAGACGAGGTTTGGCAAGAAAACCAGGGTCAGGTTGTGGTGTACTCGTGGGCGGACTGGTTGACCAGGGAGACGTTTGAAACCCTGGATTTGGGGGAAAGTTTCGAGCTTGGGGGCACGTTGAATGCGGAAGGGAAGGGGAAGGAGAGCGCGGAGCATGACGAGCGGGCGCAGGCGGAGGGGTGGGGCGTGCAGGACGTGCTGTCGCGGCTGCTGCGGTACAACGAGGAGAAGACCATGGAGGAGTTTAGAAAAGGGGTTAGTGCCTCCGACTTTTCTTCAGCTTGCTTGGTGCCAGAAAATATGTCCTCTATACGTGCACGGGTTTTGGCAGTGGACTGGCTCGACGTCAGCCTTGACGTTGATCACGCCTGTCCCACCCCTTGAGATCAGCCTTCTACAGAAGTATGTTGGGTCTGCTCTTGTAGGAAAAGGTGTTTTTGGGGCCCGTTCAATGCCCTTCGTCTCATGACTTCGTTTAACTCTGTCGTTCTGAACGACTTTCCAGCTTCCCTTTGAAAGTCTTGTTGAGGCAGACAGTGTCGTCGCCTTGATCCCTCACCACCCGCGATTTTGGTTATGTGATATCTTGAGATGTATGGACTCTCTCAACACGCCCTCCTCATTATTTTCGTACTGAGTTGTCCTCGCGAGCATCTTACCAAACTGCACGTCTTTCCTCTTACGACCCCCCGGATACGACTTTTTCCTGACTCATCCTTCACAGCAGAATATGAACCAACTCATCTTCCCTCTACTTCCCCAGGTGCACGAGTGCCAGGTGTGCTTCGCAGAGCAGCCCGGCACCGAGTTCGTCCACCTGTGGCCGGGCTGCCGCCACAACTTTTGCCGGGGATGCATGACGTCACTGGTGGACATCCACGTCAAGGAAGGCTCCCTGGCGCGCCTCACGTGCCCCGACACCGACTGCAAAGAACCGCTGCCGCCCAATATCATCAAGGACCTGCTCGCGCCGGAGCAGTTCCAGCGATGGGTGAGCGCCTAATTGCCCTCGTTTCTCTGTTGTGGTTAGCAATTTTGCTGGACCCAACAAATTTGCGCCTCTCTCTGGCGGCTTGGTTGGGGATGGTTTGACACGCGCTGGTTGCATACTGACGGGCTTCCTTTGAAGACGTCACCTCTGTGGACGACAGATTTGCAACGAGTCATCATATTCAAAGGCAGGCCAGACTTGCTGGTTCGAACGATCATGTGGATTTTCTCGTATGTGACGAGTTTAATTCAAGATTCCTTTTACCGCAGGGCTCTGTCACGAAAATAGGGTGCCAAGATCCACGTGACAGTCTGGTTGACCGCTCACTTTGCTCCGCAGGAGACGCTGATGCTGCAGAAGACGTTCGACTCGATGTCAGACGTGGTGTACTGCCCGCGCTGCGAGACGGCGACCATCGAGGAGCCGGACCACACGGCGCAGTGCCAAAAGTGCTTCTTCGCCTTCTGCTCGCTCTGCGACGACGCCACGCACTTCGGCTCCCAGTGCATGGACGCAGAGGCGCAGCTCGCCGTCCTGCGGGTGAGGGCTCGGGGCTCACGGGTTTCTCGTCTGAGTACAGGAATCCAAGTTTTTTGATGCCCTTGAAAGCCGTGTTTTTCTGGTGCTTGAGAGCTTGATAACAAGTTCATCGATGCTTGTGGAAAGTCGAGTTCTCTGATGCTCGAGAGCTTCAATGTCAAGGTCATAGCCGCGGTAGACATCGGTTCTGTTGTCGGTCCGACTTGTGCAGCTAGCACCACCGGATGCACGCTTATCTTTTTCTTAGCCCTGTGATCTTACGGCCTAAATTGGCCTGCGATCGGGAGGAGATTTTCCAGCACCCGAGCCTTCGCTGCGATTGAGAACACGTTGGATCGAGTCACATGCGTGACAACTTTATCAATGCTTGCCTCGACACGTCCATCCTCGCAAGAGCCTTGTCCACTGTCAAAGGACTGAGGCGAAAAGATAAAATTCTGTTCGCAGGAGCGCACGCGCGGCCGGCTCCCCGCGGAGGAGCAGAAGCGCAAGGAGGCGGCGCTGCTGAACGAGATCCTGAACATGAAGTACGTGGAGCGGGAGGCCAAGAAGTGCCCCAAGTGCGGCATGGCCATCCAGAAGGACGAGGGCTGCAACAAGATGACCTGCTGGAACTGCTCCTCCTACTTCTGCTACAAGTGCGTACCGCCAAAATCCTCATCTTTCTGTCCGCTCCAAGGTTGACGCGTTTTAGCAAGGACCCGTTCTGCTCTCTTTCGTAATGTGAGCGGGTGTTCTGCTGGGTCTGTTGTTCCGCGCATGTCTTCTTAAGACGAAAAATGTCCTGCTTCGGAAGGTGTGCGATACCACTGGTGTAGATTGTATCTCCTGGTGGAAATTTCAGTTTCGTTGGTGCGTCGCCGCTTGCTTCTGTAAGTCTTGCTCGTCTTCGAGAGCCTCGTCGCCGGTCGTTCCTGAGCTGGAGAGAGTATCGACCGCTCCTCTTTTCCGTGGTGACCGGGAGCTTTCGAAACCATCACCTACCTCGCGCTCGCCTTCAGACATGTCTACACGCGCATCCACTTTGTTTAACACCTCCATCTGTCCTCTCTCGTGTCGTATCCTTCCTGACTCCTCCGATTGTCCATTCCTATCCCGTGGCCTCTCTGATTGTCCCTCTTTCAAAGTTTCTATTGTTCGCTTTCCCGACTACTCTCAGAAGCTGTGCTTTCGGACCTTTCGCCTCATCCGTTCTCGTTCCGTGCCGCCAGGTGCGGCAAGGCCATTTCCGGGTACGACCACTTCAACTCGGGCGCGTGCGTGCTGTTCGAGGCCGCCGAGATCGACGCGTGGAACCGGATGATGGCCGGCGTCAACGCGCCGCGTAACGAGGCGCGCGATCGCATCGACGCCCAGATACAGATGTACCCCAACCGCGTGCGTGCCTGCCCCGCCTGCCGCCAGCCCAACGTCAAGGTGCGCGGTCCTTGCCACGTGGCTTCCGTGGTTGTTTGTTTTCTTCTTTGTTTGGTTGTAAGTAGTCTGTTCAAGGCCTCATGACAAAGGAGACGAGGTAAACGGAAGATGGAGCTGTGCGGCAGTTCCTGACAGCCGGAAGCATGAGGGGAGGGATTGTGACCTGTGTATCATGTGATCATCCGTCCGCATTGGGGTTTGGCGTCAAGTGCGTGTATTAGTCTCCTTATGATACTAGTACGCCAGCTGCTCGTAGATACGTGCCTGGAAGTTATAATAGTTCAGTGGAGGGCCGTCTGCTATTCTCTTTTCTTTGGGTGATATTTATTTGCTTCCTATTCTCGCGGAAGGTCTGGTGAGCAGCAGGGCAAGACGGAGAATCTGGCAAACGTTGACTCCGATCACAGTCTACTTTCTGCAAATCAGACTTAGTCAATTTGTTTTACCGCTCGACCTTGCTTGTCTGACGTACGCCTTGCAGCAATTCTGAGTTTCTTCCTTTCTAAGGGGTCCATAAGATCAGATCGGAGGCGAGGTTATAAAACGGGCCTTGATTGGACAATCGTGGTTCTGCAGGAGGCCGGCAACAACCATCTGCGGTGCTGGTCGTGCCAGAATCACTTCTGTGGGGCGTGCGGGAAAGCTGTGCTGAAAGGGAGCCACCATTTTGGCCCAAAGGGTTGCAAACAACACACTCCGGATTGACTGCATGTTGAGGTGGCTAGTTCTGCTTGCCGAAGCACATTGCTTCGAGATCGTACAAGCTGTTCGTATGTAAGAAGCGAAGGTCGTGTACCTGTCTTTCGTAGTGCACTGCGAATTTGGCCTTGTGTGATTCCTGTGGATTTCAGTGCGCTGCAAAATCTCAGTCATTATTCAATGGATTTGAGAAGCTTTATGAAGGCCGTAGAGCTTCCGTTGTCCAATACTATGTATACGCGTCAGACTTGCGGCAACCTGTGCATCAATGGTGCATACCTAATTACGGAGTTCAATGGATTCAAGCGAATCCATTGAACTCCGCGACCATGCTGAGAGTTGCGCGCGTATCTGCAACCTCTACAGAGCTAGCCGATAACACTATGATTGTGCAGCTATAACTAATTACTACGTAGGCGCTGCAGCAGCTGCGTTCGACAGCTGGTTTCTGCACGTCTGGCAACATACATGCGAGCAATATTGCTCGACGTACGTCACATGTTGCATCCATGACACTTGCGGCCACCAGCCGCAGCTATGGCTGACGCAAATATGGATTATAATCATATTTGAATTTGCACAGCGCGAGAATGGCCGTCCGACGAGCGCCATACCTCATACATAAGTAGTCAAGCGGCTGACGCCTTGAGGCCTGGCCCTTGGGTTGGAACGGCGAGCTGCGCGCTCAAGCTGTCGGTTCTGTTAAAATAGACGCCTAGGCACAGGCTGCATGGGCGCGGGCCTATTTGTGGAGACCTCGGCCGGCCCGCCTAGCATCTTGGAGTCTGGAGTTAATCCAAAAAAAAAGGTGTTTACCCTCCGATCGGATCGACAGAGATGATTAGCTCGAATCCACGCCAATACCATATACGTCAGCACGCATGTCGACTTCATGCCCATGAGCTGTGGCTGCGAGATGAGTCTGACTCACAATATGCAGCCGGGACACTGTGTAAGAAATGGACGTTGAGGCCCGTGCACCTGAGAGTAGAGAGCGTGTCAATCTCTTGCTTTGGACTTTTGTGAGAATGTGCTCAGTCTCAGTACTCCTGTTGTCATCGCTTGTCAATCGGATATCCCGCATCTATCCAGGCTAACGTCCCCCCTCTCACGTTCACAACGTCCTTGGCTTGGCAGAAAGTCTTGAGCTCCAAAGCAGCACGTGCACTGCGGCTGCCTGTTCAACACAGAAAGTAGTGGGGTTTAGCCGCGAGCATGTGCTCGAAACTGTTCAAGCGGGGAGTTTCGAGCGTCCGTCATTAGCTTTGTTGGCCCTGATTACGTCCTGGACGATAAAACGACACTTGCGACGGTCACCAGCAGAAGTTGCAAGTACGATGTACGTTTTGACATCTAAAGATCCACGTCGACCAAACAGCAATCAAGCGTTCGAAAGTCGATCGCGCCAGCGTTCCACTCCTCAACCCGCGCATATAACGTTGTCACAGTCCAGAAACGAGGTCAGAACCTGCCAAGCTGGCGTGATCGACTCTCCAGCCTTTTTGGTCGACCCGGAAGACGAGACCGAGGTCCAAATTTATGAAACATAAGCTCGCTCGAATAAGGTTTGATATTGGTTATTAGTCACCACCTTCCAGATCGATGTACGTATGTAATAGTCGCGTTTATTCTGAACGGCTTCAAAAACAACGAGTTGAGCCTAGATCAAAGATTGCACAATCTCGGTGCCAGTTTTCAGATTAACAGACCAGCACACATCACAACCGACAATTGATATCGTTCTTTGCCGTCTCGACACTGCAAAACGGAAGTCGTCAGAAGGACACCAAAATCGTACACATGCCCACTCTGACCTCGACACTTGATTTCGCTCAAGAACAACATGGCAATACACGCTGGCACTCACCAGACGCACATATAACGGCCAAAGGCTTTCCCTCAATGTCAACCTCCCCAGCCGACACGCGGCCAACTAGGGATTCCAGAGGAAGGTGGACGGCGCCAGGGACATGCCTGCAGAAAACACAGGGCGCCTGGCTCAGCGATTCTCTAATAGGAAGTCGAAGCCAGCAAAATCATTCTGACAATCGTTACATGGAATATGGCAGTGCTTTTGGCTGATCTAGAAAGCGTCCTGCAGCTATCACGGAACCCGCAACGGGGCTAGTTAGTGAGCTTACCCCGAGCTGTACTCCTGCTCAGATCGGACATCCAGGAGCATCCGAGGGGACGCACTTTGTAGCTCAAGCTGCAGTTCCTCGACCGTGATGTCATGGATACCTGTCGAAAGAGGCAGATATCAGGTTCAGCTGCATACAAAGGGATGAGAAAAGAAGCGAGAGCAGATGACGTCATTAGCTTTCTGTCTGAGCATCACGAACTCCAATGATGCAGATTGAGGGAGTATGCACGCCCAGTTGAAGAAGAGAAGGAGATGAGCGATGGAACTCACTCTCTGTCTCTGCCCCTCCATAAGCTGACAGGATTCGCGTCATGTCATCGGAGGTGGGCAGGTCTACGCCCGGCCCTAAACAAAGGGATCTTCGATGAGGTCAGTGTGGAACAGCTGGCCTGGAAGGCGTAGTCAAGCGCAGCCACAAACGCTGATTTCAACACCAATTTGCGATGTCTTCGGGAACACTTATAAAGGGACGGTGGAATGCAAGCGAATGAACGCTGGAAAGCCCTTGACAGGCAGACTAGAGTGAGCCACCTATTTAAGATGCTCCTTAACATGTACTTGCCCGCTGTAGTAGTCAGAACTCATACTCAAAGACTCAAACTCGTAAGCACAGACTCACCATCGGAAGACGCTCTTATAGCAGGGGTTTTCATGAACTCTTCTTCATCTTCAGAGTCGTCTGCTTCAGAAAAGACAAAGTTGGCCCCTTCCGCCTCTGCCTACATCGAAAAGAAGCACCATCAATCAATGAATCAAGGGGAAACGATGTGGCGGTTCAATTGGGCCCCAAAAAAGTCTGATGGTAAAGGGAATCAACAGAGCGGTGGTGCTCTTTACGCCAACTGTCCTGGCACTTTTGACTAGAGCCTTTGAGCTGCGTCACATCTGTGACCCGCTGACTCAAAACCGCTGAGTGATAACAACCAGGGTTTCTGAGCGACTCGCCTCTGCCAGTATCTCCTCAATGGACCACATTTTCTCCCCGTCAGCTTCTGGAACATTCTCGTCAGCCAAGGCTCGAATGTGAGAGATTCGTCTACTGTCCAGCTCCAGCCAGAGCTGCGGTCTGCTCAAGCCTTTAGCCCCTACGTTGTAACAAGCCAGACTGCCCACATTGGTTTTCAGTGATGACAAGCTCGGCACAGGCAGCTGGGGCGCACTTCGTCGCTTCCTCATGCCAGCTGTCGAAGCACGTGGACAACATGGCAGGAGCAGCTGAGTGGCGCCCTCTGCATTGATTGGCTTTCTGCTTCTCTGGGCGTTTTGTGGGGCGCCCGCTGGCGGCCATAAGCGTCCGACTGTGCTCAGATGCCGGCAGGAGCATGTGTGACAGGCCATGGCGGCTTCTGAAGGCTGAAGCGCTTCTGAGCTGGCTGCTCGCCAAGCT
>DF236955.1:348467-365133 GCA_000708835.1 Klebsormidium nitens | reverse complement strand
GCCCCCCCGCTTGCTCCTCAATTGAGGACCCTTTGCCAAATGACGTCAGCGCGACGTGTGAAATTGGTACAGACCCGGGTTCGATTCCCGGCCAGTGCATGAATCGCGTAGCGACTCAGCCTCAGGTCACGGGTGTTTAATCAATTTTGCTGCACAGCACTTTTGCAGGGCTGCACTGGCACTGGCCAGTGGCAGGGCAAAGTCTCTTCCTTGCTTCTTGCCATGTGCCTCAGAACAGCAAGGTGTGACGCAACGAGAACGTGACCAGCAGAAGGGGCGGGCCGCGGGTGTCCTTTTGTATCCGTTTGTCGCAGGGTGCCCACAAACAATTTCTGAAACACCAGAGAGCGGTTGGCAGCTTTCAAGCGAGACTTAGCACGTTAGCGTATCTTGAGGAAACAAAAGTTGTTTGCAAGGAACCGCCAAGCGCCACGGTCAGCATGGCGGCCAAAGTGAGATGGGGAGATAGCATCGACTTTGACGATGAGGAGTCGGACCAGGAGATTGAGGCAGTGGACGACAAGTCCTTGCCGCCAATTCAAGTCCTGGGGCCTGACGAGAAGGGGATCAAGACAATTATCGAGTACAGGTGGGTGCTTTTCCTGTTTATGAAGGGCTTTGAGGCGCCCAGTTTGATCTGGATGTTGGGGTGGTGACAATCCTCAGCAGTTTCGGACGCTTTTGGTAATGGTTGGTTTCTAGGGGCTTGAATTGTGCATTGTGACCTTCTTCGGTGGAATCCTCGTGAAAGAACACATCATTGTACATCCCTCCCACCATTACCAAACTGCTATGAGGCGTCTTAGTCAAGCCATCTCTTGAGCTGCCATGGGTGTTTGCGACCCGTCAAGGGCCTGTGAGATGAATAGTTTCATTGGGTGGCCTGGGATGGGGCACAGTGCAGAACACGTCAATCTCTGATTGAGGTATTCAAGCAGCTCAATCAATGGACTACCCATTGGTTTTGCAACAAATTGTGTCTGCAAGTGTGCCAGCATGAATCAAGACTGTTGCAGCAAATGGTGCTGGACTGCAGCGATTTGCTGTGGCCATAGATGCCTTGCAGTAAAGCCCATCCAAATACAGTTTTGTGTTCAATTGTTCGCCCTACAAGTCACGCTTGCTTGTCAATCTACGTCAAAGGATGGCAATTTTGGCGAAACATCGGCGTAGTCCACTGGAGAGGTCCCATTCTGAGAGCTGATGGCCCGCCTCTGCCCTCGTCCTCGAGCAGCTTCAATGACGCGGGGCAGAAGGTGAAGGTGGTGAAGAAGGTGCGCAACAAGCGTGAGAAGCGCAGCAAGAAGGTGCTGGAGCGCCGCAACTGGGCCAAGTTCGGCGACGCCAAGGGCCTCGGCAGCGAGCAGGAGCACCGCACCATGGTGTCCACCGAGGAGATCTGGATCGAGCGCCGCGGGCTGCAGGCCGAGAAGGAGGCGGCCGAGAAGAAGGCGGCCGACCCGCTCGGCCAGCTGGCGCAGCAGGGCAACACGAGCCTCATGGTCTGCCGCGTGTGCGGCAAGAAGGGCGACCATTGGTCCGCGCAGTGCCCGTACAAGGACCTTGCCGCGAACAGCGGGGACTTTGGCGCGAAGGCGCCCGAGGACGGGGAGCGGCCCGGGTCGTCGTCCGGGAAGCCAGGGACGTACGTGCCGCCGAGCCGGAGAGAGGGGGCATCGGCGCGGGAGGGCAGCGAGATGGGCGGCGGGCGCGGTGGCCGTGGGCGGGACGACAACTCGATCCGGGTGACGAATCTGAGCGAGGACACGCGCGAGGAGGACCTGCAGGAGCTGTTCCGGCCATTTGGGCCCATCTCGCGTATCTACGTGGCGTTCGACCGGGAGACGAAGCAGAGCAGGGGGTTCGCGTTCATCAACTTTGTCACCAGGTGAGCACTGAGTGTTGAAGAATTGTTTTGGGCGTGATGAATGACAGATATTGGACTCGGTTGCGTTTTGCGCAAAGGGGGCAGATGACTGGGAAGTCTGCCGGTCTGCCTGTTGAGCATTTCAAACTTGCAATGTCGGGTAATAGGGTTTGTCGCAGTTCCTGGTTGCTTGGGGAGAATTGAAAAGGATGCAAAAACGGACAACTCTTGGGTCGAACAAGGGGGAGACCTGAATCAACACCTTGGAATATTCAGTGACCTCTTTTAGACCAGACTCTTTCGCCAAGACCGCAAGTGCAAGCCTATGTTCCTTATGTGCTCTCGCCAGTGATTTTCAATCAAGGGCATGTTTGCCCAAGAGACATACCCACTGGACATCACAGACAACTGTCCATTTCGGAGAAAGCAAAGCGGATGGTCTTACTTTCAAGGCGCTTAGCTTGTTGGGATTTGGTTGTTCTTGCAGGGAGGATGCTCAACAAGCAATCAGAAAGCTCGACGGCTACGGTTATGACAATCTCATCCTGCGGGTCGAGTGGGCCACACCGAGAGAAGCAAAGGGCTAAGTTGGTGTTTCAGTACATTAGGAGAGAAACTTCGGTTTGGCAGTTTAGGAAGCACGGCAGGTTGTAAGTATCATGCTTTTTAGAAGACGGTCTTGGAGTGTTCTCCGAGTTGAGTGCTGAGCAACGATCGCATCTGATGGCATCCATACATCAGCACATCAAGGAAACACTGTCGGTGCGTTTCATCCTTCATGTCTGCTCTATGCACCGCGCAAAGGTAACTGTAGACTCACATGTGGACAGATTGTAAAGCCCCACAGTCGTGGGATGGCCGGCGTCAATGACGTAGTCTACAGCTGCAAAGTTCATATACGTCCTTGTAGTCATCTTGCGTGCAATGCTTGTAGCAGTTGGTGTGGCGCTTCCTAGACGGTGCAGTTTGTAAGCCTAGATGCTTTCTCAAATGGGTCATAGTAACCACATGCAAGGATTATTCTTGACCTATTATGAATTCTAGAGAGATGATCAGCTTAATTGCATTCGCATCTTAGTGTGTATACGCACATGTACTTCAGTACCTTACTGTAAGCACTTAGCCTCATAGGTGTCCAGCATATATATAGTCGGACCGCTCGCACAAAATGTGATGTGAATTGCAGCATGGCATATTTATTGAAGTCAACAGCTACCAATATCGCATGCACATGCCAAGGTGCACGCGTTCCAGATTGACGACATTGTTATAGGCGTTGTCACGTCGCAGCTGGCCGGCCGGGATCAGAAGCAATTGGTCTCGTTGAAAGCTCCAACCTTTTTGGCTAAGGCTTTTCAAAACATGGGTGCAGCGCAGTGCTAACAAAACGGAGATCGTCAATAACACGAGCAGTGGTCGTCAAGGAAACTTAAGATGACGTCAGCCTGCATGCTCGACTCATTCAGCTGCTGAAGTTAGGGGCCAGTAACAAAGCGACTCTGAGTACTGGCCACAGGCAAGTGCTGGAACTGTTTCCAGTTGCTCGAAAGTACACTGCTTTACGGAACAGGGAATGAACACTTCTATGCACGTTGAGTTAACCCGAGAGAACGACGACGACAGTTGATATCCTATACAGATACCCGTTTTCCGCGTTTCTCGAACAGTCTTCGAAGGAAGAAGACCTGCGCAGGCACCAAATCTTACTCTCGTAAGTGCCGAGATGTCCCTATCAGTGGACACATACAGGTGCAGTGTTTCGAGAGGCATTCCTGATTGCCAGATATGCATACACTCCGTCGGAAAAGTTCCAAGAAATGAGTATACCATGTGATTTTATCAGCGACAGAAAGAGGCTGCTCTGTGCTCACCTGCAGAAGACTTGCCGTGACAATCCCTGCCGTCTCGATAAAGGAGTAAAACACCACCCGCCTACTGGTGCTCTCATTAGCTGCATATCCCAGGAACGGTGTGAGAAAGGTCCTTGAGCTTTTGGACGGGTCCTTCTGTCGCTAAGTCCCCGCCCCATTCGTATTAAGCTCCGTCACCGGCCTTTGAGGCATATTAGATTTGTTGACGTATATGAGCATGCAGTTGATGGAACTGCTCAAATGGACATAATGGCTGATGGAAGCGGTCATTGAGCCCGTTTAAATCTTCGAATGAGTGTGGACGTGCTCACTTATCCTGTGCCGCTCCTCCCTGGCCCGCAAGTAGGCCTGCTCCTGCACCACCAGCGCGAGCGCCTCCGACACCTTGCCGATCTGGAGCGCCAGCGGGTCAAAGTGCTCTGCAGAAGAAGAGGGACCTGATGAGTACTCCACAAGGTTGTCGAAGTCGGACCTTTGTGGGTCTGCGAAAGAGGTCAATTGTTGAAGACCGAAGGCGCAGCCCAAAGAGCCTCATGCCAGTTGGGCGTTTCCGAGCAGATTTGTTGCAAAGGGTCCAGCCTGCTGCAGGGGTCATTGGCCAATGATTGGAGAAGGCAACTCAAAAGGGGTGAGGCTTGGGTTGAGGCACTCACAAGCTTGTGGCATCAATTCTGACTACCGCAGACTCAAAGCTTCATTTGGATCATGACCTTACAACCGCATGGCTTGACTGATCAATATCCCCTCCGATACTTCCAGAAGGGGATCCCCAGGTCCAAGAAAGATTATCAAACAAAAGCAATCGACAAGATCCTGTCAGAATGTCACAGTGTGGCCACGCCCTTGGACAATTCTTACTACACAATCACCTCATGCTGCCTCACGCGACCAAAAAATTGCTCTCCAGGACACGAGGGCTAGATGCCAGAGCAGAGAATACGAAGCCTTTCATTTAGAGCCTTTTCAACACTGACCTGCTTTAGCGATCTCCTCTGGCGAGATCGTGTGGCCGACGTGCACCTGGAAGATGACTGACTTGGGGGCAGGAGCGTGGTTGGTAAAGCAGAACTTGTAGGGCCCCGGCTTGAGCGCGCGGAAGCTGAACTTGTCCTCCACCTTCCAGCGCGTACTGTACACGTGGTTGTTGCCAGGACCGGTCACCTGCACAACAAAAGTTGATTGTGAAGTGGTGGTTGAGGGGGTGGCGGCTTGTCGGCAAAAGTTGTGCTTTAGTTCTCAGAAGTGGAAGGTGTGTAATCCTGCGATGACATCACCCCCAAGAGACCTTAACTTCGATTTCTTATACATCCTTTTACAGTATATGACAAACCAATTTTGGACAAACACAATCCTGGCACGAAGAGTGGACTATCAGGGTCAAGACAAAGTCTTTCAAGAGGGAAAACTCATATTTTGCCCCAACACCAAAGGCAAATTGGGCACATCATCCAACAAATCCTTCAAGTCCCGCTGAACCAAACAATTGTCACCAACTGTATGTCACTCTTGCAGAACTGAGGACCATGAATCTGTTGGAACTGGGCTTGCAACTGACACTCCCGCAGGAGGGGTAAGATCCAAATGCTGTTGATCTATCTATCCATTGCTGTGAGACTTCCCGCCGCGAAGCATAGGCCTTCTCTGCGATCATCTGCCTCGCAGGGAGAAAGACTACACATACCATAAACCTTCCCTCTGTTACATCGTTAAGTTGCCCAGCTGGTTCACCACTTTCGCAAAAGAGGCTCTGTGGATTGATTCACACATTCGACAGCTCCAATTTCCCTCTCTCTACAAGAGAAGAACACTTGCAAGGAACGCACCCCCAAGTCCATCCCCGGGTGCTGCTCCGCCCATGCGCTCTGATGGTCCAGGACAACAAACGACCCAGTCACAATGTCCCCCTCATTTGCCACCTCCTCTGTCAGGCACTCTGTCCGCATGATTGCCATTCTCAGACCCGCAGCACCATCCAGGAGAAATGCAACAGCGATGACAACGTGCAACTGCAGCAAGAGCCGCTTCGCGACCGCCATCCTCTATAAAAGACGGAGCGCCTGCAATGAAACTTCGGCCAATGCTCCCTCAAGTCTGTGTGCCAAACACCTTCCTCTATCGGGGAGCGTTGTGATGCAAGCACGGGCTCGTTCAGAAACACAATTGAGGAAATGCTAGTGACCTGGTGAGAAAGCTGAAATGCGATGGCGCCCTATTCAAAACAGAAGCAATGCATCGTCTGCCAGCCCAGGGATTGTGGTGGATGATCAAAACTAGTGTGATGACTTCTTGCTTGAGGTGGAAAACTGAAGTTCAAGGTCAGTGGCAACTCTCGACCGTCGATGACAGCGCCTGTGTCGTCGCGCGGTCTAACAGTGAGTATGCGACGTCCAAGTTGTTGGAAGCTCATCGGACGGCTATCAAAAGACCACAGCTACGTTAACAGGAAGGTTGCAAATCCGCCAAGATGATTCAAACACCTACTAACTACGAACTCTACGACACCAGGCCACTGCCCAATAATAAGTCGAGACGCTTGCAATGCAAACCCAGTTGTTATCGGTAATAGCTTTTATGCTTTATGCTCCACTGATCAGTGAAGGCATGTTGGCAAAGACGTCATGTCCTGAAACGGACAGACCCGGTCGGAGAGCCCGAAGATCCGAAATCCGGGCACAACGTTGAGAGCAGCGAGCTGTGTGGCCGTCCGCCTCAAAGTCGAAGGCGGGTGATCGAAGGCTTCCAAGCTTGATTATGGACTGTGGCAAAGACTCGAGTGAGTCTCCATGAACGGTGCGATTTCATCCAATTCGTCAAAGGTCTAACTTCGTGCTGGGCATGGATGGTCGTCCTTCAAGTTTGTTATCGAAGTCATGCTTGTCTGAAACGGATATTCCTATCGCTCTTTTCAGAAGGGATGGATGTCTACAAAAATCAAATGTAGATTTTTAATATCCAATATTTCCGCAATGATTAACACATTCCTCATAATTCAACGGAGTAATCTCAAAATTTGACTGTTTCTTGTAGGCTTCGATCTGACGCGCCTTGTTGCAGACCGGTTTCAACTTGCATCCGCACCAAAATTTCCTACTAATTTTCTAATCTCTGTGAAGTTGTCTCGAGTGTTTTGCGGCTCCTAGTTGCCGCCTCTAGTACAGCTCGGTGTTGGGCAGCAGTTGAGTGCCCTCGATGCCCACGGCCTGCAGCTTGGTGTAGTCGAGACCCAGCAGGGTCAACGTAGTCGGCGCAATCTGCAATAGAAACAAACAAACAAACGGGTCTTAGCGATTGCTCCGTCTCCTAACAGCTGCGCCGAGGAACGGCTGGACAGGTGCCCTTATTGAAGCAGTTCCAACTTGACACTGGCTGTGGGTGTCAGCCCACAATAATCCGGCAGAGCCAGCTGGCAAGCTTTCATCAGTTCACGATTAAGTTTCCAGAACGCGATTGACACAAGGAATTAGAGTTCGCCCACCAGAGATTGTGAATTCTCATCGAATTGTGGCAGGCACTTCAATCAACCACTTAATCCAACGTGTGTATTGTCAACGTTCATTGCGCTTCCATAAGGAGCCGCTTGAAAGACACGGACTGCAGCCCGCACAACGCGTTTGCTATAACCAAAGGCACGGAATCCGACAGAAAGAATAGACATAGCCGTCGAACCGACAACTCCCCAAGGTGCAGAAGCGGGTTCAAGGACTCCTCCTTGAGGTACAGAAGCGGGCTCCATTCTGCGCCTCTTTCCCTCTTCTCACCTGCTTCGTGGCGATCAGAGAAAAGTCGGTGTTGGCGGTGAGGTACTTGTTGGCCACGAAGATGGGCACGTGCGTGTCGTCATCACTGCAAGGACGCGTTGAGCGCATTGAGGACCAAAAACAAAACGAGGAAGAGCGGAACGGTGGAAGATAAGCACCCTGAAAGTTGCCGAGTCGGCTTCAAGAGGAACAAATTCGGTTGCTGAGGCAACATGTCTGCAATCCACCAAAGCTGATTGGTGATGCTTCTGCTCACGCGTAGCCGCCGTGCTCCTCGATCTTGGAGCCGCCGGTGTAGATGGTGCCCTTGACGGACTTGCACTGGATGTCCGGCACGTAGTCGTTGAGAGCCAGGCCCAGGTCACTGTAGTGGTACCACTGGTCGATCAGGAACTTGGCCTGCACACGGGGCGGGCAGCCGCGGGAGGGAGTCAGGCTAGCGCAAGCGAAGCGACTCAAAGAAGCTCCACATCGACCTCATTCCCCGGGGGCAGAAGGTCCTCGTTTCCTCTGGGTCAAGCCTCCAAAGACAACGCCCGACGAACCTCGGTCAAAGGCAGGTCTGCCTTCTTTGACTTATGTGCAGGTTAGTGCCGACGAGGTCGTTTGTTTTTTCGGCAAACTGGGAGAGTCGAAGGAGTCAACGGGCTTGGGCGATGGCCATACGCGCCCAAAGGAGCGGGGATCGAATTGCTTCAGGAGATTTAGCCTGGCAGGCGCTCCTTGAGCGCCAAGAAATGCAGGTCATTTGACGGTGGAGGTTTTTGAAATCCTTGCTTTGTCGCCCTCAAGAACGCCCTCTGAAACAAGCAACAATGTCGGCTTTGCCCCGCTGCCCTCACTTACGTCCTCGACCCTTCGGCTCGAAAAATGCAGCCTTCCCTCTACATCCAGCTTCGACTTCCCAAAGCCCGAGAGTCTCCGAGCAAAAACCCCTTGAAAAGCACCGGCTCTGTTCATCGATTCGTTTCAGAAGAAAGGTCGATTCACTCTGATAAACCAACCACATTGGAAAGCAAGAAGATCACACCAGAACACAAACGCTGTTGACACTGCCGGAGCCTACCTTGTTGGCGTTCAGGTAGTCCCGGAGCGCGGGGCCCTTGGCGGTGTTGTGGAGCCAGATGAGGAGCGAGTCGTCGCCGCTCAGCTGTGCCGGCTCGCTGGTGTCGTTCAAGAAACCGGCAATGGCGTCCGTCACCACGCTGGGCTTCAGCTTCTTCAGCAGGCTCGGGTCGATGGGCGACTGCCCGTGCTTGGCCGTCACGATCAGCACCTGGGGGGAGAAGAGACAGCGTCAGCAAGGTGTGAGAGGAGAGGCTAGAAAGCCCCTGCTTGGAGCCATGCACTGAGCTCCGCGCCGTCCATTTGTCAACCTTCTCAAATGGACGGCCGGATTTGGTCACGTGAAGCGCGGCTTCGACGGTTGCGCGAATTCACAGAGCCCGCAAGCCGAGTGGGCTGCCAGGAAGTCTTTGGTCCCAACATATTGTGGTTGCTTCGTCAGATGACAGAAACTTTCGTCACCCGCGGCAATGCGGCAGAGCACAAACACTCCAGCCGTGTCAGCAAAAGCACTTGTGGCGGAATTACTTATGACGACCGTTTGAGATGATTAGAAACGTGAGTGGAAGTAACACCGTCGGTCTGGGCAGGTAGCAAGTTCACGGTCCGTTCGAAAGAAGTAAGAGCATTGGCTGATTTCTTAGAATGAGTCCGGTTGTGCGGCCCTCACGGTCTGTCCCAGGATCTGGTTCTTCTCGAGCTCGGCAATGAGCTGGCCGATGGAGCTATCCGCATACGCGATGGCCTGCCGGACATACTCGGTCGGAACTGGGCCCGCAGGAGGGGGAAGGTTGTTGACGTAGCCCTGACCCGCCAGCTTCTGGTTGACGCTCACCACCTGAGTTGACGGCCAACATTCCTCGTTATTGCTGGTTTATCTCTCTTTGGCAACTGAGCATCTCTTGAAACTTTGAATCGCTTGGAAACAGTGGCGAGGGTCCGGGATACTCTGCCACGCTCTCGTGCGTCAAAGCACAAAGAACCAATGCTTATGGAGCTCTCAGAAAAAACATCAGGCTGGGGAGCCGAGGGCTCTGTGTTGAGATTACAAATTTACGTTTCGACATGCTCTTGATCAAGCATTTTCGTGTGACAAGAGGCACTTGTGTCCAGAGAAGGTTGGACTCCAGAAAGAATGGTTTACAGCTCACCGAGCCCATAGCACTGGAAGACTAGACCAGCTGGCAATTGTCGACATGTGCCGAGAATCGCGAAGGAAATTGTGCAGGGACAAGCGTAAGGAAAACCTTCGAACACCTCATGATCCATTTGGGACGGAACCGCTCCTGTCCATGTTTTCGTGACTGTTGAAAAACGCTGCTTTCACGGTGAAGTCCGCTCGTTACCTGGTAGTTGTAGTACATGATAGCGGGGGCCTTGCCGTTGAACTGGGTGCGGGTATGGTCGAAGCCGTCAATCCAGTTGATTGCCTGAGCGACCTGAGGCAGCGAATGTACTGAGAGTCAGCGACTGGTAATAATTCGCTACGACAAAACACGCTTACAAGTCCTGTCAATCTATAGGTTTTTGACAGGGACTCTGATGCTTCGGATCCCTCAACGTGATCATCATCCTGTTCCAGACATTTCAGTCCATTTTGCTGCCGCGTCTCGTATTGATAACGAGGTTGGAGACCCGCACAGTTGGAAACTGAGCTTCTGAAGGTGCAAATCCTCCCGTCGTGCCTTCCAATGTTCTGCGAGGTCGAAACAGTCACACACGATCAATACGGGGCAAGTTCCTGAACTGGGAGGAACGGTCAATATTTGGGTCTTGTGAGACGTTTCACAGCCAACCACCGTTACCTTGAGGGAGTCGTAGATGGGCACCCCGTTGTCGCCCACCAGGCCGTCGGCCAAGCCGTTGGCGTCGGTGTACTGGGGCTCTGTGGTGGCGACCTCGAGAGACGCGTAGTCGGACACCCCGGTGCCCGACGGGCCCTTGGCGATGGTGTACGCGCCGATGTGCTTGTCCGCAAAAGCGGTGTAGAGCCCGGACTGAGCAGCGACCTGTAAGAGCGGATTCCCAGGGATGTTTGTGTTTTGAACCCAGAACCCTTGGAACGACTGAATCGACTGGCTGCTTCGTAGAGCTGCTCTGGAGTAGGACTCGAGGACGTGGAAATCAGGGAGCATGGAGTCGGTGTCAAGAGGTGCTGTGGCGGCACTGCCTATGTGAAAAGTGCGGGATCGTGTCACACAGCATAGCCGGAAACCGGAAGCTTAGGAACCAGTAGCTTAGCTTTCGAACCCTATTTAGAGTACTTGTGTACATACTGGAGTCCCGTTCCAGCCCATCGATTCTGCTGGAGCTTGCTACGAGCACCACAAGAGTTGAAACGCAGTCCCTGCACATTCCGCCCGCGCTTGAAAGTCAAATTGCGCCGCAGACTCTTCGCCACGCAAACGCAGCAAGCGTGGCTCTCTTGATAGACACGAATTATGATTCACACTTCATCCAAGGAAAGCACGGACTTGGACCTCACCTCGAAGATAGTGTTAACTCGGACCAGCTCGTTGGGGAACACGGGCTTGCAGCCCTGCTTGGGGTCGCGGGGGAGGTTATCCGGGTTGATGGGGGAAACGCCGGGCGCGGGAGCCCCGCCGTCCAGCTTGGTCAGGTCGTACTCGATGCTCTCGTCGAAAAGGACTTCCGTGCCCTAGGGATAAGAAAACAGGGCCGGTTAGTGGGCCTCTTTTCCGTAGGTGAGCAGAGTCTTTTTGCCTCCCTCGGTTTAACCACTGGTCACTATAAACAGGGGGGCTGTTCTAGTAAGCCGTTCTAGTCAGGTACCGCACTAGAACAGGGGTGTTCTAGGACGCTTCTGACTAGAACGCTGCGTGCTAGTAAGGTTCTAGTTGAGAACGGCCTAGAACCGGTATCGACATCTTTGCCGTACCTAGAACAGACTAGAACCTTTCTAGAACATACTCAAACATTACTAGAACGGACTAGAAGGATACTAAAACACGGACGCACTTTGTTAGAACGTTTGAACGTTGTAGGCTGAACATACTAGAACGGCTTTAGCCTAGCTAAGATGGGGCGCAAGCACATGCTGCTGGAGCTCTAGTCCAAGAGATCATTTGTAGACGATTGCATCAAGGCATAGATAGCGCACTGCAGCCCACGCGGTCAAAAGTGCGATGATCTCAAAGCAACAAGAGGCGGCGCTCTTTGCTAAAGGACCAATTGTACATAATAGTTATCATATGTTTGTCGTGCAGCGCGCGGATCAGTTTGGACTCCACGGCATTCTAGCGTTCTGGCATGTTGAACAGAATCATGTGAACAGAAAATGACTATAAGCCGCAACACCCACCAACGGTCACAACGGCCCACTTGACGAGCCTCTTGTAAGGGACCGGACTTGAATGCGAACGTGTTTTGAATACACTTCCTTGACCTTAACTTCCGTCAAACAGCATGCCAAATAATCTCAAGCCCTTCACTCTGCTCTCAAGGATCTAAGCGTTCTGGTAAGCGCCCTAGCAATTGGTCGGGCCCTTAGAAACGCCGTCGTTTGTAAACAAGGCTAGGAGAAGTGACAAACCAATCAGGCCAATCATTATTGCCCCAAAGTTTCTGCCGTTACATGTAAAGCTGGCCCCGCACAATCTCCAAAGGCATGACTTTCCTCAAGAAATGAACCTTCCTTCTCGACAACCGCATCATGTCTTGCTGCCCCAAAGCGAGGCACCTCATAAAGTGCAGGCAGTAGATGCCGCAATCCATGCTGTCTGCGCCCTGCACGGCAGAGAGAGCTCATCTGATCAGCAAGCCTTCAAAGTGTGTCAAAATTAATACAGCGGTCGATCACACACGAGAGGGTTCGTGATGATTATCTCGGTGATTTGAGGCAGGACCTCGATTTCGACTTGCTCAGTAGGCCCAGTAACAGCAGACTTCCGGTCCTGACAAAGTAAACGAGTCGCCTCGGTCAATCCTGGACATCTGGCACCCATGCAGAATTGACACCTTGACCGGCTAATCAAGGCATAAGGTACTTTGCGCGCCATACGACCGTTCCGAACGGCGGGTTATTGTCCACGTAGATGAAGCGATAAGAAGCAAAGTAAACCCGCAAAGCTTCCTGGGATCGGCTTCCAATGCGCGTCGTGCCTACCGCGCTCTGATCACGCAAGCACTTTAGACATGACGTTAGGTTTGGATCCATCAGCGTGTTCAGATGTGGTGCTGGCCAGGTCGATCGCAAGGCAATATGGGAGCACCTAACGCACCTGTTGCGAGCAGTCCTTAACCGTCACTTCCCAGTCGCCCGGATCCACTTGCAGAACCGCCTCGTGAAGTTGCTTGATGTTCTGCAAAGTAAAGATTCTCTTTGTTGCTTTCGTCCTGTTCCGAGCAAAAGTAGCACCAGAATACTTTCGAAAGTGTCTCGCTTTCCCTTTTGCTTCGACTCCCGCCATGGGACGTGAATGGGCGCACGTTCGCCGGAGAGTTTTCAATTTCCGTCCTCTTCAAAAGAAACCAACGAGGAACAGCGGGGCTGCCAATCAACCCAGGGAAATCGAACGTGTTCTATGTCCCCTTGCTTCTTGTCAAAAGGTCAGAGCTTGCCAACGAAAGCAGTCTTGGTTTCGAATCACGGCAGGCGTAGCTAAGTCCAGAACGGAAAAAGCGTCGAGCGTCTCCTCGACTCTTACACACGAGGCAACAAGCAAGTCAGACTCAAGCGGTAAACAACGAAACAATTCTTGCTGGCAGGTTTCATATCAATTGCCGGATGAAAATTACCTGAATGATTACCGGGTCAGGTCCCGCGGGACTCTTCGAAGAGTCGTAAACCATGAGCGCCGGCCTTTGAGCGGTTGGTAGTGCATGAAACGCGATCCAGTGGTTCTGGTTAACATTGACCACAAAGAAACCGTTGCGCGCGCGCGGCTGGAGGGCCTGCCTCGAGATCCACCGCAGCAAGGACCGGCTGACCCCTTCTGCCGAAAGCTTGACGTAGAACAGGCTCGAAAAGAAGCACGCGTCGAGGCCTTGGCGCTCCGCTTCTGCGGCGATTAGGCCCGTCATGGCATCCATGTCCTGTGAATTGTAAGTTGTTTTTAGGTTTCAATAAAAGAACGCGTCACGGAAGGCTTTGCCGTTCATTGGGTACCGGCCCAACCACAAAAGCGGGACACTTAACGAGTCTCTCATACGACAGCCGATCCAACTGTGCACTGCTTGCTCCTTCAGCTTGACAGTAGACCTGATTGCTTCGCATCGACCAACTGCAGAAACGTTCTGAGAAGTTCAAAAGCAGAAGCAGTGATGCAGTGTTATCTGATGGCAAAGATGTACGCGGTGTGAGAACGCCTTTGTGATTCGTAACCTGCAACACTTTTTTGAACGGGTGCTTAGAAACGATTGCTTAGGCAATGCACGGCGGCAGGCTCAGTCAGAAAGGCCAGAAAGTCATAAATAAAGCAAATGTGTTTAAACGTTGGCCTCAAGTTCACGGGGCCGCCACGAGCGCGTGTGCGGCCGCGAAGCCGGAGCAATCAGCCATTTCCTTAAACGAAAGAGGGTTTCATAAACAACGCCGGACGCATAGGGCCTACTAGGAACCGCACTGACCTCCTTTTTGGAGGCGAGTTTGGAGGCTCTGATTGGACACGCGCAACTGGAACAAAACCTGGAACTTGGAAAAGACTTCGGTAAAGAGTAGCCTACTGCCAGCTTGCAAAAGCTCCGAATCGAAGGGCAGCCCGCAGAGGTGACGTCACTGACGTCACTAGTTTTCCTACAATTATGAGATTGGAAGAAGCACGAGTATTTGGTAAAAGCCTGATGTTATCGACCGTGTTGACCTCAGTCCCATGAGAAAATTCTCACCACATCGTTGAGGAGGTTGTTGCCGGCAAACCGCTTCAGGTCCTCTCTCCGCACGTCCAGGCTGGCCCCACTCCGACTGCCGCCAGCTCGACGCTGAGCCAACAGCTTGTTTCCGTCCGCCTCTTCATCGTTGATCCAGTTTAGACACTCGGTTAAGCCAAAAGGGAGGGTTGACTTGCAAGGCTTCTCGAGGTGCAAAGCTTGCAGCAGATGGACCGGAATTGCAAGAGGCCCCGCTCTTTCCCCGTCGCTCTCTGACCCCGTGCCCATCTCTTCTCGAGTAGGTGGCGCGTCCCCACTTCCGAACCCAGATGCGCTTGCCTCTGGCCCCTCTTCCTTTTCTATGCTCTCTTCAGACCGTTCTTGCATCTCCGCCTGTTGCTGTGGGTTGTCTTCACCTAGAGACATGTCCCTTCTCTTGCTTTCCCTCTTCCCCTCATCCTCCCCCCCGGGCTCTGCTACGCTTCCACTTCCCGCATCGTCCGTACATTTTCCCCGCCCTTCTTCGACTTCTCTTCGCTCGAGACAAGAGGAAGTGCCGCCAGCTTCCGCGGCGGCGGCTGCCAGGTCGCCCTCATCACCTGCTTCAGTGCAGAAACTCCGACCTGCTCGGGGCTGTTTCTCAAGAACGATCCGGACGGAGCGCTCGAGGGGGTCGTCCCCGTAGAACACCTGACCCTCTACGTCCTGCATCCGCACAAAAGGGCGCCACTTGTCACCAATCAGCCCATCTTTCTTGACGGTCCAGAGGCCATGGAGCTCGTCCTGCTGCGGCTTGCGGTACCAGGCTGCGCGCATGTAGTCACGGAATGTGTCGCCAACCCGCACTCTCAGAACGTACAGCATGTGGCCAAAGTACTGAAGCCGCTGAAGCGAGCCGTCTTGCAGACGGCGAATAGAAAGACGAGCTTTTATGCCGCTGTCTTGCGTTGCCTTGGACAGCTCGTCCAGTCTTTTGGATCTAAAATGGCAGCTAGGGAAACTCAGGTGCTCAAACTTTTCTGCAAAAGCAGAAGGGCCTTTTACTAGGCTCAGCAGCTCGGGGCTGATGTCGTCGTTGCCCTTCTTCTCCGTTAACCAGTCTAGAAGGTTATCCGGAAAGCTCTGTAGGTGATTGGGGTACTCGGGAGAAGCTGCTACCGTGTGATGCTTCCTAAAAGACTGGCGAGCGCTTTTGAAGGCCTGACTTGCTGCGCTGAATTCCATCTGCAGCGCGGCATACTCTGCAGATTCAAGCTGATTGAGCTTGTCAATAGCAGTCAGCTCCTCGTTGCGAACCGCAACGATTCGAGGCTGGCCATGAAGCCTATAGCTCTGCTTTTTGAGGCTGTCGTCAGGCACGCTCGTGGCGGGATCTAGTTTCAAGTTCGCTAAAACCGACTCCGCAAGAGCAAGCGTTTGCTCAATGCTATATCGCTGAGCTATGCTGGCTTCTGGGGCCTTGCTGCTGAACCTAAGTCCGGTTAGCCAATTGTGCCAGCGCTCGGGAGCAAACATGTCTAGGGCAGACATTGGGCCTGCCCCTTCGGTTCGCTGCTCGCAGAGATGCTGCAAGATGTGCACCGTGATCACTTGCTCGCTCTCCGGCAGATCTCGGTGGAAAAGGCAAAGCGCTTCTATTGTCTCCAGCAACAGCGCTGCTTCAGTCTCTTTGCGGACGTCCTGGGTGGTCAACTTGAGCATGACGCTCGAAAGCCGGATGAGCGTGAGCCGCGGCTCCTCTTCGAGCAAGTTTCGGACAGCGTATGGAAACAGGACTGTGCCGAAGAAGATCCACGTATGCGTTTTCTTCAACGTACCTGCATGTGTAACAAAGAATGTTTTATGCGTTCCTAGAAACGTGTGCGGTGCCGCCACTGATCGGGATTGCTACAAAGATATGATGCATCTAGAGCAACTTAAATACAGTCGGTGCTCCGGTGCTTCCAAAGTGCTCGTTCAGAAAAGCTCTCCAGTCACTTCAGTCCAACTGCGGGCGTGTCCGACGCCGCGCACGACCAGCTCCCTGCCAGGAGGGTGTCGGCAGCCCTGCTTGACACCCTCCCCGCCAGAGCTGGTCCTGCGCTCGCGGCAGCTTAAACTTCTACCTGTGTGGCGCCAGCCGCCGCGCACGACCAGCTCCCTGCCAGGGGGGTGTCGGAAGCCCTGCTCGCCCCCCCCCCCACAGGGAGCTGGCCGTGCGCGGCGGCTTAAACTTTCACCTGTGCCAGTGGCGCCGGACGCCGCGCACGACCAGCTCCCTGCCAGGGGGGTGCCAG